>CM031242.1:438481954-438995169 GCA_018340775.1 Taxus wallichiana var. yunnanensis | reverse complement strand
GTTTCATTACAAGAGAAAATTGACTTAGATATAATTTTTTTGTTGATGGTGGAAAGATTCAAACAATTTATTGTTTTTTCATGTTTACGAGGTACAAAAACTTGGATTCTCATATATTTGGTGCCACAATTGTGTGTAATTAGTTTCCTTAGTAGTGGTAAGTAATTATCACATACTAAATAATCATATTGTTAATACCTAGCACATGTGGAATGTTATTATAATTCTTTTATTTATCTCAAATTAGGTACTTTTTCTTACCACTTGTGCATTAAAAATCAACTTTGAGATTGTGATCTAATAACTAGTTGTGTAATACAATATTATTTTTAGTCCCGATACATACATGGCATTTCTTTGGTGTGTAGTGCTCATTTGCAAGAGACAACCATATATTTTCAGTACCTTGAACCTTGTAGAATGTGTCATCCCCAATAAAAATAATTTTGATGGGAGATGCATTAACTATGCGAGAACTCATCATTTCATCCTATCATATGTTTTTATGCTTTAGTCTACATACCAAGTAGAACTTTGTGAACAAGTTTCTTCCACTATTTATGTAATAACACATTATCCTCATTAGGGGTTTTATCTTCATCTATGAAATTTCCTTGATCTTGTTGCATCTTCTTCCAATTAGTATTATTTCCATGGGAATAGTTAATATAATATTTCTTACTATTATTGGAGTATCATTGTTTATTGGTCTCGAGTCCTTTGTTGTTTTAGCTAACTCATTATACCGATCATTCTTGGTCTCATGCCCCTTGTTGCAAATCACATTTCAGATTTATTCTAGATGTTTGGGAATTAATATTTTTATTAGAAATTTTATTCATGTTGAAGTTTAGTTTTTTTCCTTGCGGTTTAAAGAAAGTGTATGGTCATCATCATCTGCTTCACATTGCATGGACTCCTCTTATTACATGAAATAACCAAATTAAATGTCATTTTTTTGTGACAATAATTGTTGTTCTTAACATTCTAAATGAGTATAGAAGACTTCTCAATACAATGGGTATGAGAAATTCATTCAAAATTTCCTCTCCTAGATTTAATATGTAGGCCCTCAAATTTCTAATTCTCAACAAAAGGATTCTATGAGTTCCCAAGTATTTCAAATTCAAACTATGTAATTGACTCTATAAATGGAAAATGATATTTCAATTGTTAACCTTTAATATATTACTAATATTGTCCCGCATTTATTTGTAAGCGTTGCCATCTCTTATATGTTACATTGTACCTTATATGTGACTGTAAACATGATGATGGACGTATATTTCTTACTCACCTCAAGTTCTAGTTTTATTTTTGTTCAACATACTTTATATCTCACATAAAATATATATTCACAAAAGATACAAGTCTTCAATTCTAAAAAAATCTTCATTTTTCTCTTGCATGATATATATTGTCTCCTCATTGGATCTATAACTATGAAAATCTATTTATATAATTTTCCATATGAAAAAAAATTATGGGAGATGGATTGTGTGTTATCACTACACACACACACGTGTGTGTGTGTGTGTGTGTGTGTGTGTGTGTGTGTGTGTGTGTGTGTGTGTGTGTGTGTGTGTGTGTGTGTGTGTGTGCGTGCGCGTGCGTGTGTGCGTGCGTGTGTGCGTGTGTGTGAATCATGTGTTCATGTATTATCTTTTCATGTGTTATCTAAGTACCACATACCATTCTCTTGTCACATGAACATTTATCTTAGATATGTCCATGTATATTGAGAGGACGAGATTCTTGCACATACTTACATACACACACATACAAATATATATGTGTGGAAGAATGTCTTCCTCTCGATATCCATGGACATACTTGAGAAATGTTCAAGTGATAGTAGAATTATATGCGGTACTTAGATAATACATGAAAATGATATGACTGATCATCATGTAAGCTTTTCACAAAGAGCTCCTTGTATGTGGGTGACAAGTCCTAATGTATTTATATTTTTCAGGTTTAAGGATTTATGACTATCGATCATAATGGATGGGAAACAAAGGTAATAGATATGAGTGTAATGTTCTTGTTACTTCACGGTGATATTTAATGAAGATTCCTAACCTTAATGATTACAAATTTAGTAGGCATTGGATGTAGTAAACCAAATCATGGATCACTCCATATAAATGTGATCCATGTGTACCATCAATACTTAATATTGTGAAGAGATCAAAGATCTTGGGTTTGAGTTTTTGTGTTTGAGAATCATTTTTGTAGTTATTCATGAAGAATGATTTTTACATTTATGAGAACCTTTAAATTAATATAAAATTAGAAAATAATATGCATTGCGAAAAATGTCCCTAATATGGAAAAGTTTGAATTTTATGATAAAACTCTTTAACAGACAATTGCACCTTTGTTATAGAGGAATGTAAATTTTACCCACTATGATATTTTAATTTTTTTGTAAATATTTTTACTTTGGTTTGTTTGGGATAGATGCCCCTAGCCCATGGTCTAGATTTTTGCAAAATAATCATACCTTGGTGATTTAAAAAATGTTCTTTTTGTCTAAAATCCTCCTTTTGAAATAATGAATTTCAGCCTTTGCTTTTGTGGTATTATACCCCTTTTTAAAACAAAATTATAGTAAAAATCTGAAATGTGGGGTTTGAACTTATGACCTCCACCTTTAAACTTCAATGGCACTTCACAAGAGTCCCTTGGGAGAACTATGTAGTTTGTATATGTAAGAAGTCGATGTGATTTTTTAGAAGGTAAAAAAATTGGTTGAGGGTAAGAAGATATTGGGATAGGTGGAAAGAAAATCAACCCCTGTGAGATTTAAGCTTCTAGTGTTTTGAATATAAAATTATTTGGCCAAGCTAGAGGACTTTTTGGGAGGATATGTGAGTGGAATTTATTATGTTATATTAAAAATGGTTGGGAATTATTTTTAAAAGAAATCACCCAATCATCTTGGGTGTTGGATCTAAATAAATTTTTACAGTTCACTTGTTTGAGTAATCATTTACTTTACATATTACCAATACCACCTAGAGTTTTTTCTACCACTTTCAAATTTTTATTTTTTAAATAATTTTTTCTTCTTTTATTTTCTAGATAGGACTTACATTGTGCATGTTTATTACTTATCTTGTCCAAATCTTAGGAATTCATTGGAAAAATCAATTTTTTTTCTAGGTGTCAAGGATCTAGATTCGAGCTTGATGAGGTAATCAACTCACCTCTATGTGCAAATAAATGCAATTTGATACCTCACTAGAGGCTGAGTAGGATTGGAATGAGTTGGAAAATCATAACTAATAATAACTGCTTTGGAGTGGGGATGTTAAAGTCTTCTTACTCAACAAAAAATAAAATGCACCAACAATATCTTTTCTAAGATCTCCTCTGTCCTTACTCTCTCATCTCATAGTCACTTTATTGTATATTAAAATCTAATATCAAATGGCAAAAGCAGGATATATGTGCAAGGCTAAAGATGTAGCGATCTTTATTCATGCACCCATCCATTAGAAAAAAATAAACAACATAGATACAATATTTGTATATATTGCACAATTAATACAAACTCTAAATTTAGGAACAACACTTATTCATAAAGCATGTGAAGACAATTATACCTAAACAAAAAGTTGACTTAAATAAGTAATATTAATTACTTAGATTACATTATTTATAATAATTATTTAACATAATAAAACGAACCTAACAACAATTGCACATCAATAATAGTTTTTACGGTATAAAACTAGATATATAATCTTTTTAACCAGGCTTGGAAATTGACATGCTATGGATCGTATTTTGTGATTTTAGGTGTATTTTGCTGGCATAACAATATAGGTAACCGTATAGAATGACAACATGCATATTTAGAAAACTAAATTTTTAAGTAGTCCTCTACAAATTTATATAGAATATGTGAAAATATACTATTTATTTGTATTTTGTAAGGAATACGTATGTGTGTGTGTTTTAATATATATATATATATATATATATATATATATCATCTTGAAAAAGCTAGGATGTTACCATATTTTGATTTGACATGAACATATAATTTGAAATTCTATGTCTTTTTAACAAGAAATTTCACCAATATAGGTTAAACTGCTTATCACCAATTCAATGCAAAATTACCTAATACAAATTTCAATAAGCAGGGTGTATCCAAATTTCCTCAGATAGAGTTTCAATAAGTAGAGGATATTTGAGCATAACTATAAATAGTATTGTTGGGATCTTACATGTCATCCTCCACAAACTCATGGAAGATAAAATGGTGGTAACATTGTGGATTTCGATCATTTACAAGTTGTACCAAAGCCCATATTTTCTAATCTATATAGTGCAAAACCCACACCATAGATATGTGATTTGTGTTTACAAATAATGTGATGCTCTACAGTATTGTACATTCCATTACTCCATGCCTACACTCACCGCCCAATATTATGCTTAACAAATTTATTAGAAAAAATTGCAAATAGAGTATGAAAAAGGGATAAGACCTTGAAAGAGTTGGCTATGTGTATAATTATGGAATTGGGTACAACTTTGACGTTAATCCACTATCCTTCCTTGGATAGAATCTTCACCATTTCCTTGATAAAGAATGTTAAATAAATTGGGATTCGTATGCCCAAATAGAGCTTCTTCACCAATTGTGAATTCTCCATCGAGTAATGGTGGAATATACACAAATAAGATGTGTTTTCTTTGAAATTAGAGTGGTAGAAAGTCTCAATATCTAACCCTAAACAAGAAAAATGATAATATTGACTTTATGTTGTAGCTCTACCAATCCAAGGGTATATGATCCAATTATTTTGTTGTCATCAAGTATTACAACATGTTAACATAGTCCGATGAGGAATAGTCCAAATGATGTCCTTGATTGTAACCCGAGTAGTCGACCAATATCATTGAGTGTGGACATTTCTGCTGAAACTGATGATAAGTAGTGACCAACGTCATAAACAGTGTGCGCCATTTATCCAATGTACGAAAGTGGTATGAAGTGTGCACCAACTTTACGGGGATATAAAACCTAGGCTTCTTAGAACAAGGCGGTATGAAACTTGAGCACTTGGTGGTGCCTTCCGCATGCCGGTTAAAGTTTACCAAGGCTAGTGGAGATTGTGCTAATATTTGTAATACATGAAATGATTCCTCTAATTACCTAAAAAAACATGTTAATATATGTGATAATAAGGTTGAGCTAGAGAAATAAACTCGAGATAGATGAAGATAAGTTACTACAACTTATGGTTTTCATTTTCGGTCCATATCTTGTTACATAAGGTGAGGACATGAAACAAATCTTGTGGCTAACACTCTATATTAAAACATCTTGAAAACATCATTTGGAATTCTTGTGCTCAAAACACATAAGAATCCCCATTCTTTGAATGTTTCTCTCACTATGGCTTCCTCCCCATTTAAGATGGTTTTGAAGGTTTTTAATCACTTAAACTCCAAATAAAATTATGAGAATTCACTTAAATGAATGTCAACATTATTCTACAATGATGAAGCCATGATGAATATTGCTACATATTAGTACAACTTCAAATTCCAATGACTACTAATAAGTGTGGTTCCCAAGTACCTGCACCAATATTGAACATTGTGAGAAGATCAAAGATCTTAGGATTATGATTTTTGTGTTTGAGAGCCAATTTTGTAGTTTTTCATGCACAATACTTTGTAAATTTTATGACAATTTTTAGGTTAATATTAAATTCAAAAATTATATGCATTGAAAAATTGAATTTTAGGAAAATTTTAAAGGAAATTGTACTTTTGTGCTAGTAATGGGAAATTTTACCCCTATGATTTTTATTATTTCATTAAAAAAATTGTATTTGATTTGATTACAACAAATGCCACCTAGCGCCCAAAAGGAGGCAATGTTGGGAGGTTGAAGTTATGCCCTCCAACTTGCAAGTTCAATGGCTTGATAAGAGTCACTCTAGGGAGAACTATGTGCTTTGTATATGTAAGAAGTTGATTGCCTTTTTGTAGAAGGTTAGCAAACTAGTTGAAGGAAAAAACATTGGGTGCGGTGGAATCGAATCAACACGCAAGAAATTTAAGCTTCCAATGTCTTGAATCTAGACTTGTATTTGGCCAAGCCAAAGAACCTAGTGGGAGGATATGTGAGTGAACTTCATTTATTTTATACACAATGGTTGTGGTTTTTAAAAAATAACTCACCCAATCATGTTTGGTGTAGGATCCAAAGCAAGTACTGGGGTTCACTTGTTTGAGTATTCATTGGCTTTATGTTTTAACATTTCCACTTAGAGTTCTCTTTTCCACTTTGCAATTTGTTTTGCATTGTCTGTACTTGTATTTTCTATGTGGGACTTAGTTTTTGCATATTTGTTGCTTCTCTTGTCCAGACCTTGAGACATTATTGGAAACTCGCCTATTGTTTTATAGGTGACAAGGATCTAGATTCAAGCTTGAGGAAGTCTTTAGCTCACCTCTATGTGAAAAGCAATGCAACTTGCCTCTTGATGAGGTTGAGTAGAATTGGGACAAGTTTGCAGATTACAAGTGATAATTAAGTCTTTTGAATGGGGAATGCCTAGTGCTCCTACTCCATAGCGAAATAATTGCCTCAAAAATAAATTTCTAAGATATTCTCTCTCCTTACTCTCTCCTCTCATAATCATTTGCTTGTGTATCAAGTTCTAATAACAAATAATAAATACACAAAATCAACATGCAAGACTAAATAGTGGTTTATCTTTATTGATGCACTTATTCATTATCACACACATAACTTAAATGCAATATTTATAAATGTTGAACAACTAGCATGAATACTAAATAAAACAACACTTATCCGTAAACCATACGACATTCCGGCATAAGTCTTAATAAGTAGGAATTATGCCTGCATAGCCATCAATATCTATTCGATCTTTCATAAAAGCATCTCGGAACTGGAGGTAAGTAAAGGGCGGTAACATTGTGGATGTTGGTCGTCTATTAATTCAGCAGGAACCCGTATTTCCTTGTCTGGAAACATCATAAACCACCCTAAAGATATGCGATTCGTCCAGTCTTTATAAACAACGCGATGATTTACGCTACGGTACCTGCCATTGCTCCATGCCTGCACTCACCGTATGATTATATGCTTAACACATTTAACAAACGAAATATGCAAATAAATTATTAGGAAATAGGGGCCAGACCTTTAGGGAGTCAGCTACGTTGATAATCAAGGAATTGGGGATATGCTTGACGTGAACCCAGTTGCCTTCCTTGGATTGAATCTGGAGCCCCGCGCCATTGTCTTGGTAAAGGATGGTAAAACAATGGGGATCGGTATGCGCGAACAGAGCTTCTTCTCCAGCTGCGAATTTTCCATCGGAGTAATAGTGGTGTATACGGAAAACAGACGTGCCTTTTTCAAAATCAGAATGGTAAAAGTTTCCACCTTGTCCAACCCCAAACTGGCTATAATGATACTACTTATCTTGCGTTTCAGGTCCTCCATGCTAAGTATATATGCTCCAATTGTCTCGCTGGCATCAAATATTATAAATTGCAAACATATGTGATAATCACATTAGAGTGAGCCAGAAAAAACCAAAGCAGAGATGGGTAAGATAAGTTACCACAACTTAAGGTTATCCTTTTCCGGCCATAGCTTGTTACAGAAGGCGAGGACGGAATCGGAATGAGGCAGTGTTGGGAACCAGAAGCTTTCCCTGTAAGGGTGATTAATGTAGGTGTCATGCGGGCTGGATGTGATGGCTCTGTCCTTCATCTCCTGTGGCATGGCAAACAGCTCGTGGCTAACACTCTCCACCTTCTGGAAAACATCATTTGGAATTCCAGTGTTCACAATGCGGAAGAACCCCATTCTTGGCAGGATTCCCTCACTGTTGCTACCCCGGATGGTTTTGAAGGTTTTGATTCCCTCGGAGTCGAAAGAAAACTGTGAGAGGTCGATAAATGGAAGATCAACTTCTTTCTCCAGCGAGGAATCCATGGTGATCAATGTTGAAGCAACTCAGTACGACTTAAAATTCCAATGCCCAGGACTCTGCTCTGTCCATGCAATCCATAAAATCTCTCGTTCATGGGCATGTGAAAAATCCTCTCACTTTAGCGCATGAGAAAAATCAAACTCTCTCGTGAATAGGCACGTGAAAAATAAAATCTCTTGGAAATAGGCACGAGGAAAATAAATTCTTTTGTGAAGGTACTGACCACCAGGATGAGATTTGACGCCCGTCCCGGGCGTTTTTGCTTGCTGGAGACGTATTTTACTGTTTTTGTTTTTGAAAAAACTGTTTTGTAAAACTTTTGAAAACTTGTTCAGAGGAATGCATCTATACCAAACACACTAATGTCGCTTATTGAATGTTTTCATATAGCACCATCACCGTGGTCAAAATGTGTTGGTTGCACCATCCACAACATTCTTTCCTCAAGCATGTTTTCCTTACATAGCTCGATTTGATCCCCTTAAGAATGTCTAGCCTTGGTCTCATTTCTTTTGTTCACTTCCCATTGCCTTGCCCATCATACACAACTTAGTTCGCCACTTTTACCATTCACAAACTCATTTTCTCTCCAAAGTAACTTCGATTATTTGCAACAACGTGCCACCAATGATTTGGCATTGACAACCCAAATTAGATCAACAATATTTTCTCACCATGTATAGTCACCTGATGTGAATTCCTACATACTACACACTTGTCTTGTGAGATTTTGTGAGTTGCGATCAAAATATCCTCATCCGTGGTAGCATGAGAAGACTCCTCCACTACCATCTCATTATCACCACTCCAGGATGCCCCTTCGAGACATGTTCTTGTTTGATATGATTGAGATTGGCTACATCATCCAACACCATAGGAAATCCTGGTTTGCTTCCATCTCTTCATCTCAATGTAATATTATTTAGCTATGTGGAACCTAGGTCCTCTTAAAAATCCTTCTTGTGTCATCATCAATATGTTTATATTGTTTGATTTTGTTTTCCATTGCGGCTTTGCAAACATGTATCAGTTCTTATCCCATCATTATGTTTCAAGAGAGTTTTATTATCCCACAACATAATGAGATTCAACATGTTAATTCTAGGTTAGGCATTAACTGTTCAATAAACGTGAGTTTCATTTTTGTAGGACAAGTATGATGTGCAAATCACGCTTCAAACTCTAATTATCTGCCTACATGGTAATAATCATCCACAACCTCCACAAGTCTGGAGTCTTTCAAAATTATTTAGGGATCATATTTTATGGAGTTGGGATCATTTGAAGGGTGATTTCGATAAAGAAGTGATAGAGTGAGTGGATTTACCTCCACATGTGGACTCTACATTTGATCTAAGAATAATTGTAATTGACGTTCTTGAGAAATCGGTGGGACTTTACATGATCCATTTGATAATTAAAAACTCCACCATTACGTTGATATGCATGTTCCAAATTAAAATGAGGTGGGTAGATAAATAAATGAAGTCATTAGTAAGTACATAAATCAATGAAATCACTATTAAAATCTACAATATTGAGATGAATATCGGTGTAAACTACTAACACCAAAAGGAAATTATGAATATTAGTAGTTTATATGGTACTAAAGTGTTTATTGAAGTCGTGTTATTAGTTGTTTCAATTCCATGGACATAAAACCCAAAATTCAGAACCGCGATCGCGGGAATATTTTTTAGCGAGTTTGGCAATAACCGAACCTAAAACCACGATCGCGGTTTAGAACCGCGAGCGTGGTTCTAAACCACGATCGTGGAACTCTGAGACAAAAAAAAATAGTCCCGCGAGTCCTCATTTTCCCCATTTTTCATTTCAAACCGCGATTTCTCCTAGATGTTTTTCACTGGAGCTTTGAATACCACCTCAAAATTGCTCATCGGACTTCTAGATCACGATAGATTCAACCATGCCACCAAGATGAGGAGGTAAGCCCCCGATTTTAATCATTTTTTTGCATTTTAGGTTATTTTTTTGCATTTTCATGGGTTTTTTGAAATGTTTGTTTATGTATACAATTTTCTTGTTTTGTCAGTTGGTCGGAAAGCTCAAAATCGTGAAAACATCAAAACATTCCTCAAAACCCTCCAGAACATTCCTCAAAACCCTCCATTCCTCAAACATCCTCCAGATCCGATCCGCCTCCTGTGGCTCATTGTCCCCACTTGAACCAAGGGAACACAAGATAATATCGTTGGAAGAATCGAGAAAATAAAATTGTCATTGAGAACCTTATTCAAACTATAAGACAAAATCATGCCACAAATCCATCCGCGTGACTTTGCTTGACAACACATTGCAAACATTGATTGGCAAAGTCGACTCATGACCAACCAAATACATAGATGGAATACCTTTAGAGGTGATTGTAGGTAGTGGTATGCGGATAAATTATCCCATGTGGCCGTAAAAGACAAAAAAATTGGAAAAGACCTCATTTGTGCATTATTTACTGACCCGAGAACCAATGCCCCCGTAGTTACTTGCAATAAATGGTTCCCGATCCATTGGTGCCACGATGACCGAATCAAAAACAATTTTTGGGACCGATGGTGGATGGTTTTTATTATCCACCATGCAACAACAATGAGGTTCCTCTCTATTTTTTGAAGAAATTATATTGCGAGTTCATGCTTAATGAGGTCCCGAATTATTTTGACTTTTCTAAATTTTTTGGGTGAGGAGGTGGCTCTGCATAGAGTAGACCTAGGTGCACACATAGGTCAACCAAGGATCCCCATGCCCCAAAACCCCCACTGCCTTCAGTTATCCCTCCTACAGTGAAGGAGGTTGTGGAGATTGACACATTGCATGCATTGAGGGAGCTCACTGACACTCTGACCCAACATAGTGACCAGATTACATCTAGTGATGTTGGTGGAGGCGCCAGTTCTAGCACACCACACCACTGTGGATCATGTGGTGCCGTATGCACTGGCGAGACATCATTTGCTGGTTCACATGATTTCTTTTCTATAGATGAGATGTTGGGGATGTTTTTGGAACTAGTGCCATTGATATTGGTCTTTCACAGGTAAATTTCAAATAAATATAAATATATATATATATATATATATATATATTATACAATTTAATTCATGTTTGAGATTTTAATATATATGTATTTGATTGTACGTCATGTACATACATGTAAAAACTAATTTTTATTTTATTTTAAATAGCAAGAGCCAGGTGAAGGAAACATCCGGCGTCGACATGCTAGCTCTTTGTAGTTTGGGCATGTTTCAAACGTAAGTTTCAAGTTGTACAAACTTACATTTTTAATTTCATTTGATTGCACTCTTATTATTATAATGTTTCACGTGTATGTTGTACATATTAATATGTTTGTCTTTTATACACAGGAGCCTAGCGGGTCATCATCTTCTCTGGGAACTAAGGGCTTCTTGGCATGCCTCACATGAGTTTTACGCGAGTTAGTTTCTCTTTACACTTTGTTTCTAATTGTGGAAGTTCACGTGGATTACATGCTTTGGACCTCTGTTATGTGGTGCAATCATGTAGATTAATATTGATTTGTACATGTTTTTTGTATAGCTTATGACTGCCAGAGAGACTCCTCCATATATGCGGTGTGGAGGCTTTGTTGTAGATAATCTTTGCCATAGCATCTGCAGATCCACTAATCTGAGGTACAATTTTTCAAATTTGTTAAATTTTGGAGGTTCATTATTTCTTATTACTTAAATCTACAATATCAAATTTTGTATGTATGTGAAATATTTAATTTGAAAATTAATTATTTGTATGTAGCTTACCCCTCGTGAGTCTACTTGTTGTCCCTGCGATGCGTCAATGAAAAATTGATAGGGATCATGACATTGCGGTAAGATTTCACATGCATTTTAACTAAATTGTACAAGTTTCTAAATTTTGAATGTATTTTAAAATTTTGGGTGTTAAAAACTTGTTGTTTATGAATGTGTAGGTTAGGTTGCAGACCTGCTTAGAGATGCCTAGGACCACATGGATGAAATCCGTAGTGGCATCTCCCTCCACTACATCCCCAGGTCATGGACGTGCTACTTCTAGCAGGGCGAAGAGAGGGAAGATGTTTCATGATTAGATTCATAGTCCACCTGGATGTACATAGATATATATATGGGCCATCTGGTCCTAGTGAACATGTTTCTTCATATAGTCCATTGTATATATATAGCCTTTTGCGACCGCATGTGGTCCTATATGTATGACACACTTAGTTCGAGATGTACACATGTTATGAACTTACATATTTTCGAGATGCATCTGGAGCACACTTTGTTTGATTCTTATATATCCATGTGTGTTGGTTTTCATAATGATATTACTTCTATATGTTTGATTCATTTCATTGCATGTATGATATCCTTCTATGTATGTTTTCATAACCATTTATTAGTTCTAGATATGTATGTTTGATTTAAAATTAAAAAACCATGTCCCGAGCACTACATGGTACAATTGTTAAGAAAACCTATTCCATTAAGCAAAACCATGCTAGGTGAACTACAAAAGGGCAATACGTAATTACTTTTTTTCTTTTAAAGCTAACACTCATCTTGTTGCATATCAACTAATGCGAACATTGATAGAAATAAGCGAGGTAGAGTTCATCTTGAACTATATGAATATAACGTTACTTATGGTGCAACATTGCATGGTACAATTGTTAAGAAATTAAGGGAAGCATTTACATTGTTTTAGAGAAATTAAGGGAATCAATAGATGTACACACCTTATCTCTTTATAATTTGGTGCTATATGCCAATCAACTAAGAAGTTAAACATTCAATTTGATTATCGTTTAAAGTAGATTCACTTCTCTCTTTCATTTTCATTGTTTGTCTCTTTCTTCTTGGACTTACCATCCTCTCTTTCCTTTTATTTGCTTGTACATTCAAGACTTCTTTCTTTCTCCTTCTTATTTTGCCATTGTTCACTCTTTTTTCTCTTGACTTGTCTCTTGTTGCTTTGAATATCCTATCATAAATATCTCCTCAAGCCTTTGTATTTCCTCATGTACAACAAGTATTCACTCTCTCCTTCACTTTCTTCATTTATTGATCACAGCCATTACATGCTTGCCTCAAACTGAAATTTGACCTTTTCTCACCACTTTCCTCTTGTTTCCCATTTCATATTGAATGAGTACCTATTTATTCTCTAAGCATTTCATTTTGCACTTCCTTTCTCCTCCATTATTCTTCTTTCGTGCTATGTTCTCCATTATGAGAATTCTTTTCTCTTCTTCATGTTTCTTGTGCATGGAAACTATTTTCCTCTTATTCCTTCATAGGCTCTCACTTATTTGTTTCCTTCACTTCTTTTAGCATGCTTCATAAGTGACTTGATTGGCCACTTCACTCTCCTTCTAAAATTCCATCCAAATATGCAAACTAAAGCTACTTGCCTTAGCATTTTATTGATAATCTTATTCATATGTTCACATTCTCACCATACTATTAGAAACAATGAATAAATGCATTTCATTCCTTTAACATGACTTACCTTTACTCACCACTTTTCACTAGTTCTTGCTTCACTAGCAATTATGGCTCATTTAATTTCAACTCCATTTAGTATTCTTGACCTATATTCAAATACTTAATCCACTATTAGAATAACAAGGGAATGATTTATTCTTGTGAATCTTCAAAGCATGATAATTAGGGTATTAGATACCCATTAAGGGATGAAAAGTATGTAAAAGTTTCAAGGTAGCCAAGAGCATGACCATATTACAATGCAAACATAATGAGCATGTAAGCACATAGTTGGGGCAGCAGAGGATGGAGAGAGATCACCACAAACAACATAGCTCAAGAGAGAAAAGCAAGGACAGTGATGAAGCACCTAAGAGGATAGAGGCAAGTCCAAAGAGAACAAGAGAGATGGAAGGTAAACAAGTGACATTGAATGTTTTGAGTCCTAGGAAATGAATGGAGGCGAGGAGTGAGAAGTCATGCCTCAGGACGTCATGGCACCAAACCGAATGTCTTGACACATCAGGTGGCTAGGTGAACACTAGAGGAGGTGTTGTTTTGGTGTGTGACAAATTCATTTCTTCCGGGCTACTTCGTTCGGGCGTAGTCCCTTAAGAGCCCTGAGACCAAAATATCATTCAACTTCAACGGTGACTACTCGGACTCCGTGGCACCTAGAGATGTCTTGTCTAATCCGACACCTCGGTGTAGGGACCCTCTACAATATAGCCTCTCTCTCATTTTTTCCTTCTCGAGATCGGTGCTCTCGTTTTGCCCTATTGTTTGCAAACGCGTGAAATAGTGCGGTTTGAGCCGATGTAAAGGTTGTCAAATGCTATATTTTGCAAATGGTGGGTCATGTCACCAAACCGACTACTGCTGACACATCACATCAGTGGCTAGGTGAACACTAGGAGGTGTTGTTTTGGTGCGCAACAAGGTTCGTTGCTTCGGGCTTACTTCGTTCGGGCGTAGTCCCTTAAGAGCCCTGAGACCAAAATATCGTTCAACTTCGACGAGTGACTACTCGGACTCATGGCACCTAGAGACATCTCATCTGATCCAAAACCTCGGTGTAGGGACCCTCTATAATAATCTCTCTTGGTTTTTTCCTTCTCATATCGGTTCTCTCGCTTCCCTATTGTTTGCAAACGTGTGAAATAGTGCAGTTTGAGCCAGTGTAAGGTTGTCAAATGCTATATTTTGCAAACGGTGGGTCATGTCACTTGAACCGAAATGCTGCTGACAAAATGTCTAAGTGGCCGGTGAACACTAGAGGAGGTGTTGTTTTGGTGCGCGACAAGGTCATTGCTTAGGCTACTTCGTTCGGGCGTAGTCCCTTAAGAGCCCTGAGACCAAAATATTGTTCAACTTCGACGGGTGACTACTCGGACTCCAGGCACACCTAGAGATGTCTCATCTGATCCCACACCTCAATATAGGGACCCTCTACAATATCCTCTCTCGGTTTTTTTCCTTCTCAGATCGGTGCTCTCGCTGCCCTATTGTTTGCAAACGTGCGAAATAGTGCAGTTTGAGCCAGTGTAAGGCTGTCAAACGCTATATTTTGCAAACGGTGGGTCATGGCACCGAACCAACTATGTCGACACATCTAGGTGGCCAGGTGAACACTAGAGGAGGCTTTTTTTGGTGCTCAAAAAGGTCATTGCTTAGGGCTACTTCGTTCGGCGTAGTCCCTTAAGAGCCATGAGACCAAAATATCATTCAACTTCGACGGGTGACTACTCGGACTCGTGGGCACTAGAGCTCTCATCTAATCCCAAACCTCGGCATAGGGACCCTCTATAGCCTCTCTCAGTTTTTTTCCTTCTCATATCGGTGCTCTCGCTGCCTATTGTTGTTTGCAAACACGTAAAATAGTGCGGTTTGAGCCGAGTGTGTAAGGTTGTCAAACGCTATATTTTGCAAACGGTGGGTCGTGGCACCGAACCGACTATGCTATGCCAACACATCTAGGTGGCTAGGTGAATGCTAGAGGAGGTTTTTTGGTGCGCGACAAGGTCGTTGCTTCTGGGCTACTTCGTTCGGGCGTAGTCCCTTAAGAGCCATGAGACCAAAATATCGTTCAACTTTGACGGGTGACTACTCGGACTCCATGGCACCTAGAGACATCTCATCTGATCCAAAACCTTGGTGTAGGGACCCTCTACAATAAAAATCTCTCTAGTTTTTTCCTTCTCATATCGGTGCTCTCGCTGCCTATTGTTTGCTTGAACAAACGTGTGAAATAGTGCGGTTTGAGCCGAGTGTAAAAGTTGTCAAACACTATATTTTGTAAATGGTGGGTCATGGCACCAAACCGATTGTGCACACAGCGTAGGTATGGTCTTGTAAACACTTGGGGAGGAGTCGTTTCAGTTCTCTAAGCTCCAGTGCTTCTGGGCTACCTCCTCAGGCAAGAACCCCCTCCACGGGTACATAAATCATTGTTAATTGCTTCTCTTTTCTTGTAAAACAATGAAAGCTTCTCTTAGCTTTGAGAATTTAAAATTCTCTACTAACAGTGCTAACCATGTGAAGGTGGAAGCTTTTCTGGCACCACTAACCTGAACATAAAAGTGTTAGTCAAAGAAATTTAAGTTTCAAATCAAAACCATACTAGATATATACAAAATACACAAATTTAAAATAAAATATATGAACTTAAATCTATCTAACTAACAAATTTATATATATCAAAGAAATTATATATACCAGACATGAGCATTGTAAATTCATTCCAATGAACCATCAGGATCGGATCTACTCTGAATAGCGGACAAGATTGCTTCATGATCTGACTCTCGAACCTTCCAAAGAATCTTGTTATTAGGCCTTCCTCGATATCTATACAGCTGAATATTTGTCGCTAGAACTAGATGCAAATATAAGAGTATTTTCTGTGTGTCTCAAAGTCTTCAAACACCCAAACATAGGAGTTTTTTAATGGATACCATCGAAGCCAAGTTCCAGTAACTACCACTTGACCTATATAGGATACTCAATATCTTTGCCATCTATAATAGGAGAAGTCAACTTCTTTCTTTCCTCGATGCAACGACATAAGAAATAGTCTTTTCCTTCTTCATTGTCTTTTTTCATAATAACTGCAAACACATGTCCTACAAAAAAAAAAGGTTGAACAACTCAAATTTAAATTACATATTAAAATTTCAATGGACATAACTCAATACAAAAATTAAATAAATAACCATAAATACCTTGTCACACCAAAATCAAAATTTCATCAAAGTCCTTGGATGTTGCAACTTCATCTAGAGAAACAAGTCATAATGCTTGTGGAGGTTGATAACTAGGAAGCGGAGTTAGAGGCCTACAAATCCATCCATCCACCCATTCTTGTGAATCACACTCAGGTAGTGACAAATTCGATACAAGATGCACAAAAAAAGTCAACTTTCTTGTCCATACGGCCCACAAAGTAGCGTCTGAGCTACAAAATGAGTGCATATCACTGGACCCAGTGAGTGTCATACAATCCTCGTAGTTAGCAATTTGTTGTTCCTCTATCAACCAAAAATATCTACGAACTGTGGAATTTTCTTGAGAACCTCGGGCCATGTTGTCAATACACCATTCCACTATGCTCTTTGCATCTTTTAATTTAGCACCATCTTTGTACTTCAACTCTTCTCTTGCAAGAGATCTTTTCACACATGCCCCTACACTATCATGCTCTCCTTTTCCATGTCCAGCCTCAGTGAAACTCCAAATATGTTACACACCCATCTTGACGTGCATTTTGCTCATCCAATAAAACATTCGTGCATTCTTAAACTGAGACGTGTAATTATCTAACCATATATAATGTTGTTTGAAGTGGATGTCCTATCGGACAAGTTTTCATAAAATAACTGAAACACCCTTGCACAAATTCAGTAGAATGAGTATCATCATCAACGATATAAAAGTGGTACTCTCTTAAAAATTTTCATCATTCTCTTATCGGAGAATGTAGAAATGCTATATGCACAAAAATGACAACTTGTACTGAGTTGTAATATTGTGATTGAACCTCCATTTGTGGTTGCAATGTGTAATTCTCTGCAAAATCGACCACTGAAACAATAGTACCAATAGGAAATGTGTCCTTGCATATCTTGAACTATTCATCCAACCATCGAGCTCTATGTGTATGCCTAGCATACTCATAAACAATTTCATCCTTAAATTTTCTCAAAAATTAAAAAACAGACATTTGTTCTGTAACTAGCTCACACCATTTAGACTCTTTTCCATCTTTCAACTGGTATGCAACTGATTTATATTTATCAAACTCAACTAAATTATGTCTATTGTACCTTGATTTTCTCATGGATGTAACTTTCCAATTTAGGTAATCCGCCGCATGTACTGACTTCCATCTAAACAATCCTGACTATAAAAAAATTGTCCAACTTCTTTTTCACAAAATATAGTAGGAATGAAATCCTGGAAGATATTGGTGGAACTTGAACACCACATTCCGATAACATAGTTTCAAAATGAAAATTAGAAACGAATACGTAAAAATTTAGCATAATGCATCACAAATTCAACATGTTGCCTACAACAACAAGTGGTGCGAGCGTGGTTGATTTTCACATAGAATGGTTTCAACATTTCAAAAAAATGTTGACTAATTTTAATTTCTAGATTCTCTTGTTCAAACTTACGAAAAAATTGAGTTTGAGTCATATCTAAGAAATGCTTTGGATGTGGTTCACGATTAGTAGAACCAACTCTCCATTTTATAACATCTCTTGTATTAGGTGAAACTCTAGTGTTATCATGCCAAAATTGAATAACAAATTCTCTTATAGCATCAAAATTATTTTTGTCCTTACGCGGTGCTCTAGCAGAAAATGCCCAAAAATCGGCGTTATTGAGTGATTGAAGGATATTACGTCTTTTAATTGCTTTCATTAGAGTTTTTTGATTAACTTGCAACATTTGACTTGTTTGTGTAATCAAACGTTGTTTTTTTATTGATTCACTTACAACACTAGTAGCAAGTACACGACGCACAATATTACTATCCCTAGTGCGTCTCTTGACACCAACAGTGTGATATGCATCATGAAGGTTTTCAACAATTGTAGAGGTTTGACCACGTATATTAGATGTTGTCAATCCTAAGGTGTTTAATGTAGGTCTCATTTTAATCAATTTCATCAAACTAACCAACAATTGACATCTTTGGGAATCATTTAAAATTTCAAAATGATTATCCCAAATTTCAATGGCTTTTCTTCTGATTTGTTGTTCAGAAAGTTTTTTAGACATTGGTTTCAAAATGTTTTCATCAATTTCAATAAAAAATTAGGTTTCTTACGTAAAATCCTAGGAGGTGTTTTTGTCAAATTTTTCTTGTCTACGGTTTCAACATGAATTTCCTTATTCACATTTTCATTGTCTCCTTCAATTTCAACATTTGCTACATCATGAGTATTTAATTCTTCTTGAACATTGATAAAAAACATCTTCATCACGAGTATTTAATTCAACTTCAACATTGTGGTAGAAACATTACCTGGTTCTTCATTGCTTACAATAGTTGGGGTTGAAGATGAACCTCTTCTTGATTCACGAAGATTCCGCATTCACTCAGCATTTTGAATTTTGTTGGCCTCTAATTTGTTTGGTGTTTTTTTACTTAATGACTTCCTTTTTTGACTTTGTTTCTTGTCTCCCATGATGTTTTGCTTCGGTGATAAGAAAAACGTGTAGAAAAAGACATAATTTCACAGTAATTCATATGGTAAGGTCAGAGAGTAAAAATCACATGGTAATTTAGACATTGGGATGTGTGTAAATATGATTTATGAACCGCGAGCGCGCTTTATAAACCGTGATCGCGGTTTATAAAGCATGCTCGTAGTTTGTGTTAAAAAACCACGATCGCGCTTTAGAAACCATGATCACGGATCTATCTGCCACCTAAGCCTTGGGAAATATTTGTTTTCCCCAACCAAAGCTATGGAAGGTCATTATGAAGTGTAAAAGGTCAAAAAACCTCAAATTTTCTCTTCCAAAGACTTGAACCATGCTAAAAAACTGAAAACATTTCACAAAAATGGTGCCATCGCGTAGGGGAGACTATTAGCTTCGTAGAAATATTGATTTTAAAGTGAATAGAATAAGATAAATATCATTTTATAATTTTTACTAACAATAGGTTTTTAAGACATATTTTCCGTGAATGTTCATGTCTACGTTTAAGATTGTAACTTTTGTTTCACTTATCAAAATGTGATAAAACTTATACCATCCCAAGCGTGGACAAATTCTATACATGTTAAAAAAATATATTATTTTGATATTTTTGATATAGTTATGGTGGGCAAACGGAAAGCGCTCCGTTTTCTAAATATTTTCAGACCACTTTCATGGAAAAAATCATTAAAAAAATATTGCTCAAAAAATACAAAATAAAATCCATCCCAAGATAGACAACTACATCTAACTTTTCACCAAATGAAAAAAAAAACAAGATTTGGTCATCCAAATCGCGGGCAAATAGACTACAATCTTATAAGTTTTTTCAAAAAAAAAAACCAAGTCATATAATTTTAAGTGTTTAATATAGCTAAACTTGTCCATTTTTTTAAAAAATTAGTATTTTAGAAACTAGATTCCGGATGCTACGATTCATATTTATATATTTTTTTCTAATTTTGAATGTGCATATTGCTAATAATCCCTACAAGTTGAGATTTCACTATTTTTTGCAATATGACGTCCACGATGACCCCATTTTTGTCCATCAACTTCCCCACTTTACCCAAATGAATATTTGTTTTATGTGAAAGTAATCGAAAAAGAGGATATTTATCTTAGAGACAAAATGCATTTGGTTTCCAAATTAGGGCTAATCAATATGAAAGCATTTTTCATGGGGTTCAACTAATGGTAGATATGTGTATGGTGTACAAAAAACCATTTGAAAAAATAGCTTGCAAGATGATTTTATTCGAACGGAGGGAAGGTAGTTATTTTTGCGGAGAAATAATAGAAGTATGCGGGAGCCAAATTCTATTTCTACACTAACGACCTAAATTACGGGTCAAAAAAACCAAAATGAACTTTTAACTTAAATTTGCTACCCAAACTTGCGAAAAGGGTCAATAGGGCTCCTAACATGCTACGTTAAATGATAAAAATGATCAAATATGGGCGTTGTAAAATTTTTTGTGACATCTCATGCTAACAAGGCACACGGTCAAACCTTGGTTTTTTCATTTCGGGGTTAATAGAGATATTCCATGTCTCATTAAAAATAAGTTTTATTATGATTTCACAAGGTCACCAAAAGGTAGTGTTTACTAATTTTTGAGTTCAAGCACCACCCGCATGGCTTTGGTAACGAGTACTATTAATAGCTAAGTTTTCCAAACATATCAAACAAGTAAACAGGGAACCGAGATTATGTTTAAGTAATGTGTAAAAACAAAAGTTAAATTTTCTTTAAAGTATTATGCCTTACCTAATTCATTGAAATATTATTCTTATATGGTTTAAATTTTTGATTCCATTTTCATTTCAACTTTAAAAGGATTGTCTTTATTATTTTTCTGTAAAACACCCAAGTATTTGAACAAATTTTAATGCTACGACAATATTTCAAACTCAAGAATTTAAACATGATTTCGATTCAAATGAATAGAAAATAAAAATGATGAAACCTTATCATTTGAATACACGAAGAAACTACATAGTGTTTAGATGGTTTTTCTACAGAGGAACATCTATAACGTTACGTCTATTCTTCTTATTATTTCATTTTCAGAGTTAACTAGATCGAAGCATGATGTGAAGAAAAGGGAATTCCAACTTACCATAGCCAACTCAATCCCTCACAAATGAATTTGGAAAGGTGTAAATGGGGGCATTACAATTACATCTTGTGCATGTACATCATTTGTGTGATGTAGTGCCCACTCCTATTCAAAATTTATATGATTATGATTTTGCTTATTATAGATTTGAGTTATGGAATTTTCTATCACAGGTTTAGATATTGAATGTACATTGTTATTTTGATTAAGTTAATTGATAGACAATGCAGATGTTAGGGTTATAGAGAAGGAGGTGGAAGCCATGGGAGACAAGCTCAAGCTCATGGAGGATCATAAATGTTCTTTTTATTAGGAATTCCATTTATACCCTCATCTAGGGTTTATAATTATTTTTATTACTTGTTTAACTTATTCTTTTTGTATTTGCCCCAAATGGGCATATGGGTATTTGCCATATTTTAAGGAATGGTTTAGATTATGTATATATATACATACATATATACACACACACACACATATCTGTGTGTGTGTTTGAGTTTTAAAATGAGTTTGGCCCGAAAAAACCTACGGCCACACAAAAAAATGCAGCTCAAAGCCATGGACAGCGGCGTTGGCCCCACATGGAGTTTATTTATTTTAAAGAATATTGGGGGTAGGGTCGTCCGACCCCACCCCCATCCCATATAAGATGGGGTGGGGGTGGGCTCGGCGATCCCTCCCCCACTCAATTTTTTATCAACAAAACCAAGCCCATAGGGGCCGCGACAAAACTATTTTAACAATTTCCTTTTTTTTTTTAACTATGTTCTTTTATTTATTTAAATAAACTCTTTATATATATATATATATATATATATATATATATATATATATATATAATATATATATATATATATATAACTATTATTTTTTAATATCTTTAAATAATTTAATTATTTCTATTATCGATAATTAATAATATCATTAATCTTAATTTTCTTACTTAAATTTTTATAACTTGATAGTAATATTACCAATGTTAATTTATAATTTTGCTTCATCCATCATTACCTTATTTATTATTTGATTAAAAATAAAATTAATTTAACTTAACAACACATTTATATAATCAATTAGATGTATGGTCTACTTTACTGACTATGTAGTTCCCTTGCTTAACTAGATTTTAAGGGATCAATATATTATTTGACAAGGTGAATAACAAACAAGAATTTAAGGGCTTTTCCATCTACTCATATACGCTTATGATAAACAAAAATTAAATTCAAACTTAATTAAACTTGCTCAAATTAATTTCAAAGGTATTGAGGTCTAGTTATTTAAATAATAAAGTGTTATTCCACCAACAAAGGGGTCAAGGATTGCATTTAAATAAAAAGGTCTCTAATAAAACATTTGGGTTATAAAAGTAATAACACCCCTCTACACTACTTAAGTGGATCTCGTAATGTACCTCATAAGTACGAAACATGAAATACATCACGGATGTGAGACAAGTTGGGTGGAAATGCTAGATGATAGGACAAAGGATCGATACACTCCAAGATCTCAAAGGGACCCAAAAAACATACAAGGGATCATGGTCACAAATGATCTTATGTGGAATATTGTATAGTCTAACAATCTCATCAAGGTATACTTGTGCCACCGCACTAGTTGTGTAGGTGGTCTTCATCGAGACAAGTGATCCGATTTCGTCAATTTATCCACCGTGACCATGATGACGTCGTGGTGGTATCTCGACGTCGGTAACCCAACTATGAAATCCATGGAAATGGTGTCCCATTTCCACTTTAGTATGGCGTGAGGGAAGAGAAGGCCAGTTGGGTGTTGATGTTTGGCCTTCACCTTCTAACACTTTAAACAATGTGACACAAACTGAGCTACGTCTCTCCATAGTCCCCTCAATAGATAGTATAGTCTCAAGGTGGCGTGCATCTTCCTCACCTCGGGATGGAATGAATAAGGTACACGATGGGCCTTTGCAAAAATTTCCTATCTCAAGCCTTGATCTCTAGAACATATGTCCAACCTTTGTATCTGAGAAAGCCATCTATCTCTAATGAAAATTCATCAAATTTCCCCTCAAGGGGCCTCTGAGACTCAATCTCTGATCTAGATGCAAGGTAGAAGATGTCATGAGGAAGCTACTGTAAAATCTTACTCCATAATTTGTAACCAATGAAGTAGCCATAACCACATGTCTCCATCCACTCAGGTCATCTGCAACCATGTTCTCCTTACCCTTCACATGCTCTATCTCCATGTCATACTCATAAAACAAATCCATCCAACGTAGCTAGCAAGCATTGAAATTTGGCTGTGTGAAGAGGTGATGAAGACTCAAGTGATCAATCCTGAGTGTAAATCTCTGGCCAAGAAGGAAATGTATCCATTGAACCAAGACATGAAAAACTGCTGCAATCTCAAGGTCATGTGTCCGATAATTGAGCTCATAATACTTGAGTTTGTGAGACTTAAAAGCAACCATTCAGCCCTCCTACATCAACACACCTCCTAGTCCTGCCGATGAAGCATCTCAGTGCAAACGAATAACTCACCGTGAGGTTCTCGTGCTGTAAGAATAGGTGTTGTCATGAGGCATTCCTTTAGTGTCCTGAAGGCTTGCTCACATCTATCTGACCATATGAAATTCTTCCCTTTCCATTGAAGGGAAGTGATGGGGTGTGCAACCCGAGAAAAGTCATGAAGAAATATCATGTAGTATCTTTCCAAACCCATGAAACTATGCACCTCGGCCACTCTAGTGGGTGTTGGCCAAACCATATGGGCTCGATCTTGGTAGGATCGATTTGTGATACCTTCCCCAAAATTATGTGACCCAAATAATACACCTCTCTAACTAAAGAATGCACACTTCTCTAGGTTCCTATAAAGCTACTGCTCACGAAGACATTGTAGGACTGACGAAGGTGATCCTCTTGCTCGTCACGTGTACATGAGCATATCGAATGTCATCAAGAAAGACGAGCTCAAAGCAATCTAAAAATTCCTAAACACCATGGTCATCAAGCTCATGAACATTGCGGTGACATTCATTAAACCAAAAGGTACAACCGTGAACTCACAAAGTGCCCATATCTCATGCGAAACTGACTTGTGGATATCTACCTTTACAATCCTAAGTTTATGGTCTTTGGACTTAAGATCAATCTTAGAAAATACTGTGGCCCCCTTCATTTGATCAAATAAATCATCAATGTGAGGAAGGGGGTAAGGATTCTTGATCGTTACTTTGTTCAGATTGTTTGTAGTCCACACACAACCGCAAGATCCATTCTTATTCTTAACAAAATCACCGGTGCACCCCAAGGGGATACACTAAGATGGATTAGACCTTTCTCAAGAATGTCCTCAAGCTACAACTTGAGCTCACAAATCTTAGGTGTGGTCATCCTATAAGGAGCGCGTGAGATAGGTTCTTCTCCTTGAACCAAGTCAATGTGGAAGTCAATGAGGTAGCTCAATAGGAAATACATTAGAAAACTCCTGCAAGATGGGGTGATTATCAAGTGAAGGTTAATTCTCCCAATCCTCTAACCTATCACTAACAGTAATAGCGTACAAACTTACACCCATGTCATGCACACGCTTAAGCTGCATAGCAGAAATAGTACAAATAGAAATGGGTCTCCTAACTCCAGCTATCACTAACTCAACTCCCAAATCATCTATACATGATATAATTTTATGATAACAATCAACTATGACTATGTGTGCAGATAACCAATCCATGCCCAAGATTACTCCATATGAACCTAATGGAAGGATACGAAGATCTGAGGTAGTGGTGAAGGGTCCCAAATCCACTACGCACTCCTTAACTAAAGAGTCTATAGAGATTTTGGATCCGGAAGCCATCTCGATGTCCTAACTAAGGCCCTGTCTAACGCCACCAACCTGTAATGCTCTACTAAAGATGGTGCAATAAAAGAATTATACTAACAAAAATCAAATAGAGTAGAGGTAGGAATACCACCAATGCTACCTATAGTCTCTATCATAGTGCCCTGATGATCAACCTGGCGGTTCTTGAATTCATCATAGATCCGATGGCTACGTCCCATGTCACCAACTGTAGGTTCTTGAAATCGAGTGTCTTACCCTTGTTACGAGGGATATGTGGGCACTCTCTTCACTGATTTACAAGGACACCACATCTATAACAACTACCTAGTCCTCTCCAATGATATATGGCTTCAACAAGTACTCTAGTGGTATGTGCCTAGGATCCCGATGATCCGGCTATAGACTGTTGAGATCACCACTAATGATATCCTACCGACCGAGCCCTCGGTGCACCCCGTGTCCTAATACGACCCCTGGGGAGGCCCCATACTTCATCCCTTCGAGCGTTGAATCTCTGTGAAGGTCCGAAAGGTGAACAGGGTTTGGGTTTGCTTTGCTGCTCTCTTATGGTGGATGTTGTGGTGGCCTAAATGAAGACTATACAAAACCATGTCTACCACAAGGAGGAGGATCGGACCCCCTCGACTTTTTATCCTGCAATCTCACCGGATTCAGCTCTGCGCACTCTATCCATGGCCTATAGAGTCTTCCCCTAGTCTCCTATGCTATGTAGGCCTTCTCAATGGCCTCTGCTAAGGTTTACAGGAAATGAATGCATACCCAACCTCCCAAATCCAAATTCGGTCCCCGATGAACTTGTGAATCTTGACCTTCTCATCCTGCATATAGTAGTGACATATCAAAGTAAGTCCAGAAATCAACTCTCGTACTTTGCTATTATCATGGATGTCGATGTAGGTCATGAAACTCATCTATCCTCTCGTTGAATAAACCTCCTGATAAGTATCATCTCCTCGACCACTCCTCAAAGATATCCAAGGTAATTGTCTCTTAATCTACGTGGAGATTCTACTCTTTAGTCCTCCATTAGACACATACTCCATCCCTTAGAAGATGAATCGCAACATGAGCTTTCATGTTGCTAGTACATGGGCAAAGCTTAAAGCACCCACTCAAGCTCACTAACCAAGCCTCTTCTTGAAAACCACATGTATCGCTAGAATAATGAGATGGGCGTAGCTTCAGGATCTCCCTGATATGATCTGCACTGATGATTATCAACCCCTAGGTCTCTCTACATGCTCCTTCCTTAGTCTAGGGATCTGAGATTTGTCTCTGTGTCCTGATATCCTATCTCCATGTCCCCTCTAAGGTGAATCTTCTCTAGCTGACTCCACATGGGAGTTCTCTACCCTATGCTCATCGTTGTGTTGTGGAGATGCACGAGCCTCTACTGATGGCTCTCTATCCTGTCTAGTAGGTCGTCCTCCTAAAGATCCTCTGCGTATAACAACATTAAAATCTTGTAGCGTCTATAATATCTTAGGTAAAATAGTTGCTACAACCTAATCTAGAGGTGGAAAGTCTAGGTCTACGTGGAAGAACCCCTCGTCTTTTATGAGCCTCTTGCATAGACCAAGGCAAGGGTAAGTTCCTCATTCTAGGTTTTGTTTAAGTTTTCTAAGTTTACTATATTATACAAATATCATACAATGTCGTTTTCTAGGGTTAGAGTTATGCTAGGTTTAATGTTCATGTTTCATGATTTCAAGTGTGGCCAAGGGTCCAAGCTTTGAACACATGGATCTGATACCAAGTGTAATGCCCACAAAATTTACCCGCACGAAACCCAAGACAAACATAGGTCAAACTATAAAAATTATGGAATAATTTTTTTGTAAAACCCACTTACTGATGAAAGGATAAAATTTATGGTCATCACGATCTCGTTTTAAAATTACATTAAATTAATATTATTAATTTTCAAATGAGGGTCCACAATCCCCTTCACTCCCTTTAAATAAAATAATAAAATATCTCAATACCATTTAATAAATTAATTAGTCTAAAGCAAGACTTAGGCTTCCCTACCTTTTTGGTCTTAGAAAAATTAAATTCAAACTTAATTAAACTTGCTCAAATTTATTTCAAAGGTATTGAGGTCAAGTTATTTAAATAATAAAGTGTTATTCCACATACAAAGGGGTGAAGGCTTTCATTTAAATAAAAAGATCTCTAATAAAACATTTGGGTTATAAAAGTAATAGCACCCCCCAATACTACTTAAGTGGCCCCACTTAAATCCTACCCATGTATTTTAAATTTGAAATTTATCTCACCCACATCCCACCTAATTTTTGTAGGGATGAGTCTCATCCATTGGATGCATTCATTTGAAGCCCTTGGATTTAGGGATCCATCTAATCCTAAGATTGGTTATGAAAGGCTCATTTTTCTTTCATTTGACTTATTGTTTCTTTTCTTATTTTACAGGTTTGTAGAGAAGGAGGTGGAAGCCATGGGAGACAAGCTTAAGCTCATGGAGGATCAAAATGTTCTTTTTAGTGGGAATTCCATTTATACCCTCATCTAGGGTTTGCAATTATTTTTATTACTTGTTTAAATTATTCTTTTTGTATTTTCCCTAAATGGGCATATGGGTATTTTCCATATTTTAGGGAATGGTTGGGATGATGTATATATACCCAACTCATAGGGATATATAAAGATATATAGATATTTATACACACACACACACAAAATAATGTGTGTGTGTGTGTGTGTGTGTGTGTGTGTGTGTGTGTGTGTGTGTGTGTTTTAAAAGGAGTTCGGCCCACAAACCCATAGCCACACAAAATTATATGGGATGGGAGGTGGGGTCGACGACCACCCCCATAATAATTTTTTTTTAAAAATAAACTCCATGTAGGGCAATTGTTGTCCAAGGCTTTGAGCCTACATTTTTGTGTGGCCGTGGGTTTTGTGGGCCAAACTCCTTTTAAAACTCAAACACACACACACACACACACACACACAAAAATGTGTGTGTGTGTGTGTGTGTGTGTGTGTGTGTGTGTGTTTGTTGTTTTTGTATGTGTGTGTGTGTGTGTTTGAGTTTTAAAAGGAGTTCGGCCCACAAAACCCACTATCCACAAAAAACGCAGCTCATAAAAGCCATGGACAATGGTTGCCCCCACATGGAGTTTTTTTTTTTTTAAATTATTAGGGGCGGGTCGCTCTTTATATATATAATATGGGGTGGGGGTGGGGGGTCGATGAATCTCCGCCCCACTCAATTTTTATTAACAAAAATAAACCCATAGTATTTTAAAGCCTTTCACTATTTTAACAATTTCCTTTTTTTCTAACTATGTTATTTTATTTATTTAAATAATATCTTTATATATATATATATTTATATATATATAAAACTATAAAAATAGTATTTTTAATATCACTATTATTAATACTTTAATAATATTTCTATTATCGATAATTAATAATATTCATATTATTAATAATATCAATTAATCTTAATTTTTTAACTTAACAACACATTTATATAATCAATTAGATCTATGATCTACTTTACAACTATGTAGTTCCTTGCTTAACTAGATTTTGAGGGATCAATATATTATTTTACAAGGGGAACAAAAACAAGAATTTAAGGTGAACTTTGATGAATAGAGCAATTTCACACAACATGTCTAATGATAGAGTTTCGATGCTTATTTACAAGTGTTACTAAGTTTCCACGATGGTTTTCTAACTTGACTAGGGTACTACGACTTTCTTTTACAATTTCCTAATAGTTACAAAAACATTCAATTTAGGCTCGGGGCTAAGAAGAGCTGCATTAAAAAAATGTCTTCTGAAATAAAAATTCACGATGGCTGAATTCCTTCGTGCCCACCTATATACCAAGAATTCAAAGTAACTAAAGGAATTCAAACCTAACGAATGATTTACGTTTAGCGGCCACTTTTTCGAGGCAATCGGTCGTAATTGATGTAACTATAAATGATAAAAAATTAGTTCTAGGGCTCAGAAAACCATGTCCAAAACTAACGTTTGATGGATGAACGTGTAATGAGAAAACTCCTACAAGTTCCCCTATATATGGAGAATTCACTAGAGTCGATGAGACGAGAACTAACAAACGGTTTTCAAATGGCGACCGGTTTTTCTGGAGCCACCGGTCATAATTGGTCCAGTTTTTACCTAGTCAAACTACTACCAGAGGCCTATAAAATGCCTTTTCAAAAATACTAAGAAGATTGTTTTTCCCTAAATTTAAGGTTCGAGGCAATTGTCTAGTAAAAATACTAGAGGTTTGAGAAGATGGATAAGCATTTTGTTGTCCAGGATTGAAACGGCGAGCTGATATGAAACCCAACTTTTCAATTTTTAAAAACTTCCTAAAAGTGCAAAACGTCTTAATAAGGATCCTATAGGAATGCAGAACGAAACAAAAATTGAAGACAAGGTTGAGCTAATGCTTCATACGACTCTGCAGACATAACAAGGAACACATATGACACTTGACATCTCTTTTACGCTGTTCGAAGGTTGTTTTGTCATTCTCTATATGTGGTGTTTTTCCAACTTTGTAAGTAAATGAAAAAGGTTGTGTTTAGTTGATGAAACATCTAACTCTCGACAATAACAATGGACACGAACACTGGTTTGTATTTAAGTTGCATCATATGAGGTTATGGTGGAAACCATAGTTGATGTTCAAATGGTAAAACAGTTTCAAAAATCACAAGGTGGGGTTTTATTGCTTTACACTATTTAAGTTTTGTTACATATCCAATTGTAAAATTATTTAGTGGTTTAATGTTTCTAATATAATGTAAATGAAGAACCAAATTATGAAAATTATAGAAGATGGAGGTAAGGAGACCATGCCTGGAGGGATGAATCCAAATAAAATTGAGGGATTTGGTTTTGTATCTCGATTAGGCATTTCATCAAATAGAATCACCACCTTGTCAACTAGTCACTTATCTGCAAGATTTGCAATCATCACATTCCAAGACACCACGTGTCACCAAGTCATTTACTTAACTAGTTTTAGGGCCTCGTAAAAAAATCCATTCCACACAAATCCAACAATCATAGAATCCCATGAGGCCACATCCCTTTGAGGATTTTTTTAAAGATTCCTAAAGATTCATCAACAATATGCTCAGAGATCTCCATTCCCTCTTCTTAATCCTCCATTTTGGCACAGGGTGGATGATGTTGGCAAAGGTTGTGATGCTTGACTTTGAATTTTCTTAAAAGGTTCCAATGCATTTTCAACAAACTCATTTTTTACATATCCTGCTATCATTGTAGTCCATTCTATCCACATTTTGTAGGCATATCAGTTATGGTACTTACAGTTAAGACATCTTACAATACTCCCATATTGGTGCGGTAGGAGGAAAGTTGAAAAGTAAACAAAAAACCAGATTTCCGTTATAATTTTATGGACATCCTTACCCTCTTCGAGCTCCAATTTTGACACAAGCTAGGAGGATGTAGGAAATATTTAACTTCCCACGTTGAAACTTGATTACTCATGATTCTTCTTCATTCACTTCAACTTAAGGTCAATCTCTTGATCCATCTTTGAGCTTTCAACAATTGATTTACAATTCTAGAAGACAAAGAATAGATTTCATCAACAATAAAATTCTTAGACCATGGCCTACTCCAATGAAATGTCATCATTTATGAAAGCCTCATAATGAAGATTCTCAAATATCTATGACTATTGTAAACTTCTATACCACACAAACCCAGGATCATCATTCCATCGCCTTGGTAGTACTGTATTGTATCGTTGCTCAAAACATTTGGTTTACAACACTGAATATTCTCTGGAGTGCCTCAAGTTATGGAATGAGTGATATGCTTGATCAGGGATTTGTGAATATGGGGATCACGGAAAATATGGATCCCCCTGTAGTGTTTTGCATTGCTATAACTAATGGATTATTGCTAAATTTGTAACGTTTTCTTGGTTTCAACATGGTTTTTGGAGTCAAGATCTCAAATAAAGTTCTTGTATTATCATGCAATGAAATTGATAGGTCTTCATTCCTTTATGGGTACGTATACCCTTCTCAAACAAATACCACCCACTACCTCGTTAAATCTTGTCATGTCTTGTCTATTGCAACTATCCAAATCTTTGCTACACTTTCAATGTTTGCCTAGTTTTACATGATTAGTGCCTTTGAATTCTTAATGAATTTCTTCATTATTAGACAAGGGACATGACAAGTATGTGAATCACTTTGGATTCCCATACCTTTCCATATTTCCTCCACACGCCAACCTCTTGACACCAACAATCGTCATGTTTGCACATCCACACAAGTCACCCTTCACCTAATGTATTCAATTCATTTTTTTTTATTATTATTATTTTGTAAGTTAATTGTGGCTCTACATTTCCCTCCCCTTATAAGAGCATTGTCCTCGATGCGACATTAAACAAAATCATGAAGGGTGCGTAGGAAAGAAAGTTAATAATGACACACATTGTTTAGCAAACATTTTTTTCAATACAACATGACCACAAGGAAGAAAACTAAATTTTTCAATATCTTAAATTTTAATGATCTATGAAGATTGATAGTTCTCTTTTACTTTATTACTTAATATTTTCCTTTAAAGTATTTCTTAATCTCAAACTCTTAGTATTTCAATTCTTAGGATTTTAGTTGTCTTATGTTTGTAGGTTCCCAATAAAACTGACATCACAATACTACATCGGGAAAACACAACACTAATGGTTCACAAGACATATTTTTACATACTTCCATGATATCACATTGCAAGAACTCAACTAACCCATGGGAGGAACATACATAGCCCTCACAACACAATACTTATCACACATGCTTCTGACACAAAGGTACTCATAACATAAGAAGACTACAACAACATATAATTCCAAAAATGTACACATATAGGGGTTTCATGCAACTCAAAACCATAACTATAGCTATATAGGGTCAAGATGGAAAAAACATCATACCAACAATGAGGAGCATAAATCCTCAACATCATAAAACACAACTAGACTCACAAGAGTACACATAAATCATAACACCAACACCATACACCTCCCAAAACATCGCAAAACAACTCCATATACCTCCCAAAGCATCACCAACAACTACATATTTGTCCCAAAGAATCAAAACATAATAATAAAACTCCAAGTGCACTAATCACACACACACACACAAGTATCTTATGCCTCCTAAAGTATCTTATGTCTCCCTCAAGTCTCTTATGCCTCCCTCAAGTCATCACAAAACAACTCCATATACCTCCTAAGTAGTAAAATAAAGATAAATTTTCCTTTTCGCTCCCCAAAATAGGTCTGTCACTATACACACCCAAAATTGCATGTGCTACATTGTCGAAAAATGGTTACAAAGGTCCCCAATGATGATTCATGTCCTTTCAGAAGGTGTTCGAGATCCAAAACCCATTTGACAGTGTATATTTGTAGCTAGAAATCCTTAGTTAGCCTTTTTATGCTTTCTTCCAGCTTCCCTCTCATTTCTATGCATTTTTTAGTTGTAGTGTGACAGAATGCTTCACATGCTTGGGCGGTAGTTCTAGGACCACCTCCTAGGCTTGGACGACAGTCCTAGAACCGCCTCTGGATTGGGCGGCGGTCCTAGGACCGCCTCTCTATGCAAGATGGCGGTCCTGAATGCTTTTTCTAGAACTCTTCATGCATGTTTTTGACACACGACGCTTCACTTAACTCAACTTTTAGGGTGCGTTTGTGAACCAAATTGCCTAAAAATAGTCTTGTTTACATGGTATTCCTTCCCTCTTCTATTTTAAATAGATTTAATTGGTTAGAACTCCTCCTTCTTTCCTTGTGCATGAAGTAACCTCCTAGCCTCCATTCCTATATATTCCATGCTTGTATTCAAGCAAAAGGCCTGAGAATTTTGTGTATCTTGCGTTGAATTGCTGCTACGATCTTGTTAGGAATTACATAGCCAAGTTCCAATCTCTTGCGTTATCTCTCTTCTACTTGCATTGCATCTGGACTACCATCAAGCTGCCATTTCTCAAGCACCATCCTCCTACTATTGTTCTTGCATTATCAATACCTTGGACTCATATGGACGAATTGAAAAGAAAGGAATAAATTGAGGGAAAAATTACTACACAACTGGATTTACCTCTGTTACAAAGGAATTCTTAGTTGGATTTGTTTCTTGATTTCCTTCATTCTTATAATTTAGCATTGTTACATCATATCAAATAGAGTAGAAATAAATTTCTTTTCATTTGTAAGTAGTTAGTTAGATTCCAAGAGGGTTTGAATCTTTCATAGCAACCCCTAGTGACGGATCTTCTTCTTCCCATCCCTGTGGATTTGAAGGAGGGAATATCTATAGGAGGTTGTCTACATATCATAGATCATTTGGAAAAGTTATTGTTTTAAGTTAGTTTAGTTTCAATACACTCAACATAGGTGAATAACCACACCTATTTTTCTCGTTTGTTTAGTTTTAGTGTAGAAATATTTTAATTATTTAGAATAGAAGCAAATTGTTGTTCATGATTGTAATATTTCAGTTTTGTGATTTGTTTAGATTAATTTCCTTTCAGTAGTAGCATAGATTGTTAGTTTTCAGCTTAGTTAATTTGGACACTTCAAACTAGATCAACATTCAGATCCTGGTTAGGAAAACAAACCATAGGGAATTTATGCTACCCGTTCATAGCCTCTAAATCTCCCTTTGTCAACTCGGCTACCAAGAGATCACACTACTAGATCTTAGTCATTGATCCTCCTATAGTTAGCCACACACATTCAACATCGGCTACTCTAGCATGAGCTTGGGGGTCGAGTGTAGTTGAAGATCATGTGTTCATTTTCATCCATACAAATTGGTGAACCAAATGTGAAGGATTAATTACTTCTCATTTCCTTTTCCTTCATTGTTATTACCTCACCTCTCCATTTCTTCCCCTATTTTGGTTGGTATTTTATACATTTTAAAATATGTCTGGAAGAGATTTTGGTGGTCCATTTGGCTCTGATAGATATTACACCAACATGCAACCACAACAATCCCATTCTCTTTCGAGATGGGGAGAAAATTACAAAAGTAACATTCAAACCTCCCCTAGTTACACTTCAAACCCCATTAGCTATGTAAGGATGGAGGAGGTGGATCAACCGTTAGACATGCAATACGGTCAACCCAATGAAAACCACGTTGTTATCACAAATGGAACAGGTTCTTACCATAGAGTCTTGTCAAGACCTCACATTGTCATGCAATCAACAGAGGATGATCTATTTACATGAATAAATAATCCTCTTCATCAGATAGATGAGTCTTTGGATAGAATGAAGGCCACAACCTCTGAGATTTCGAATACCTATCCTAAGATTCTTACTTCTGAGGAAGACAAGAATTATAACACTGAAAAATTCATGACAGGGTATCATGAGCTTGCTCAATCAAACCCTACGCCATAGGCACCCCAACAAGGGACTCAATCCTCTCCCAATGATCTCATTTCTACTTTATTAGGGATGATTAGAGAAATAGAAAGTGCCCAAACTTCACAACCAACACATGTAATAGGGAAGAACACGGTGTATCCAATTGATGACAAAGGATACATCCCTTTCAATGAATAACCAACACAATATCTTATACAATAAGGTTATCTAATTCATTCAAATCTAGGTGATCTTCTCACAGGGTTAGACACCCTAGGGATGGGTCCTCATCCTTCTCAAGCTTATCCTATGTAAGGGGTGGCTAGAAGTGCGTTCTTGAATGCCACCATAACAAGTAATGTGATGTTCCCTAGTTTTACGCCCGCTAGTCCATATCCTGGAGCTATCCCACCTTACATGCATATGTATTCAAAAAATCCCTAAATGGACCCATATACCATTCCTGCTCCCTACATGCCATATCAAGGGACCTCATACTTTCCTGTCAACGCTTATAGTGCAGCTTATCCAACTCTCCCTCCTCCACCTCCTTATCAAGGATATTCAATGGTGGAATCTTACGCAATGGGTACATACACTGAGTACTTAAAGAGCCTCTTGACTTCACCATACATGGTGTCATGCTTCCACACCCATTTCCGATCTTCCAAAATTTAAGGGAGAAGGAGACTCGAATGCTCATATCAAGGCCTACGCTACTGCCATTAGGAATTACTTCCTTGGGATGTTGTAGTGACTAAGATCTTTCCAAAGACTCTCAAAGGAATCACATTGGATTGGTACTATAGGATATCGAAGCTTCTATACATTCCTTTAAACAACTTGTTTCCAAGTTCATCAAAGAATTTGACATGAACAAGTTGTTGTGTATAGGGATTAGGGAGTTCTGCATATTAGACAAGAGCAAAATGAATCTGCCACCCATTTCATCCAGAGATGGCGCTAAGTTCTCTACTCCTCAGCAAGTGTGCCCAACATGGACTAGATGGAAATTTGTAATGTTTTCCTTCATTCGATCAATTGAGAGACTAGGAAAGAGGTCCAAAAGTTTCCTTTCCGTAGTTATGAGGAAGTTTTGCAAGGTGCACTTGATTGACCAAGCTGCTATTGATAGTGGGTGTAAGATCTATGGTCCCAATGGGAAATTGGTATCCCCAAATCAAAGTAATGAAAATTATCAAAACAATGGTGCCAACAACCAAGGACCTAATGGTGTGAATCGCAATCATGGTGCTACAAAAAATAGTGCTATTGATCAAGCCAAGAACGTTGGTTTTCCAAACAAAAAAAAATAAAAAAATTGAGCAATCAAAGAGTCCCTAACACTGTGTCTTTTGTCAACACAGTCAATGTAAATCATCCCACCGAAAAAATAAAATCAAACCCAAGGTCCACACTAGCATAAAAAATCTATCTAAGGGGAAATGAATCATGGTTATAACAACCAATTCCAAAACTACAACCGAAGTTATAATCAACAACAACAATATGCTTATCAAAGGCCAAGAGATTATGACCCTAACCTATACTTGTGGTTTCCATAAGGTTTGAGGTCATGACGATAGGTCTTTTGCGATTGCAACAAGTTTCTGCAAAGAATTCCCAAAACAAAAGGCAACTCTTTGTAGACATGTTCCTAGTAAATCTTGAAGCAAACTCACAATCTAACTATACAGACTGTAGCTCCTCAGAACACTAATGTGAGCATATTTCAAGATCCTCCCTACACATCCTGAAAATTTCAAGGTGAATTCACAAAACAAAAACAAAGGCATTCCTATAGGAAACAATGACCATGAAGCCTCAACTTCCAATAACTCTCGAGTCACTCCTAACCTTGGTTCAAGCAATAACACAAAAATAAACACAACACTTCACATAGGAAACAAGGCCGAGAAGCATAGTCATGCTCACCCACACACCATGTCTCAAGAACGTGACAAAGAGGTGCACGAATGCCTCTTTCAAAAAAATGATTTTAATGATTGGACATATACACTTATGAGCAAGGGTTATAAGTTTAAACCTAGAATGGTAGGCCCTTGTCAAGAGAACAAAATTTTTGAGGATAATGGTTCTCCGTTGTGTACTTTTAGGGGTGAAGAATTTGATATTCATCAAATTTCTTCACCTTAGGCATCATGACATGTAGTTTCACCTACATTTTCATATGTACATTATTACATCTGCATTGCATTTTCATTCACCAGTTCATTTCGTAAATTTGTGATCAAGGGACTTATTCTTATAGAAATTCCTAAAAACTTCTGAAAAACATTGGCAAAACATTCAAATCATGTCTCTTCAAATATTCATGGTATCATCAATTATTTCTAAATCATTTCATTGATCCAAACAAGATAAGACAAAGCTTTGAAAGTAACCATACCAAGGCTTGCATACTTGGCTCTACTTATAGTCTCTTTCTAGGTTAGGTGTCTTTGCCTATAGTTTGTTCTAGAAGCTTCATGGTGTCACATCTATCCCATAAACATCTCTTTGGAAATAAGAACATTCTAAACATTTTTCCTAGATAAATAAGTCAAATGAAAGTCCACAAAATTTTTTTATTTTACACATTTCTTTGCCCTACCAACCTTCAGTGTTGAGCCTGCGTCTCTTACTAGTGATGTAGGGTTGGGAAAGGAGAGAAATGCCCTTACTCACCTATGCCTTGCCCATGGTGATGAGCCCATGCTTCCTACTAATAGCATGGGGCAAGGTGTAGGGGGTCTCTTTGACAAACTTGAAAGTTAGAAGTAGTTCATTCAAATGTTGTGAAATCATAAATCAAAACAAAGTGAGTTAGATGTCTAAAATTCCAAAAGAGTTTAAAACCTCAAAACCAAATTTTTTCAACCAAGTGGCCATCTACGGATCTAAGTCTAGATAAACTAGAAAGCAATTTGTATTATAAACTATGAAGAAAAATTGAGTAGAGTGAGGTTGTAGTGTCTCAATTTGGTTTTGCCAAATCCTTGTCTTTCTCTCATCATTACCTTAAACAAATTTCTTAACTTGTGACCTTTCCGGATCTTGGTGTTGAGCCCTTGCATCCTACCGGTTGCGTGAAGTTAGGAGTGGGGCAAGTTCATTCACTTATCATATCACTCTTTCACCACATTTTTCTAAAACAATATGAAGTACTAAAAAGTTTCTTATAGAAACTAAAGTTCAACATCACAATGTGATTGCATTATCATATATCAGCATTACAAAACAAAAAAAAAGAAATCATTATGTTATTATTTCACATCCACTACATACATTTTGAAAAGCATAGAAAATTAGAAATTCTAAACATCTAAGAGTACACATGTGAATCAAATCATCAATGTAAACCAAATCTATGCAAGGATAACTGAGCCAAAAAGAGATATCTGTACATATCTCATAGTTTTGTACAATTCCATCGCACACTAGGTGTGGTCAAAACACTCGGAATGAGCAAAAAATACCAAAACATCATATATACCTCGCATATGGAGGCTAGAAATGAAGGCACTCTGCCTATCTACCTTTTTGAGGCCCCTTATGACCACTCTAGTTAGGAATTTCTTAGGATTTCTTCTCAAAAGTATTGAAACAACAAAGGGGCAAGCCTAATGCAAAATACCATTCCCAAATCCATTCTAATTCAACCATACTCAAAAATGAAAAAAATGGTCACCGTGGGTCCAAAGCTCAAAAATCACAAAGTCGATATGTGCAAATGAATTTGAAAATGAGTTTATTTATATATATATATATATATTATAACTTCATTTGTGAGTGTGTGTGTGTGTGTGTGTGTGTTATAACTTCGTTTTGAGTGTATGTGTTCATAGGGCTAGAGCGTTGGTGCAGGTATATTTCTATATCCCCACATAGATGGTAAGTCCTCTTGTCATTTTAATTTAGTGTTTATTTTTCAATATTTTATCTATCTGACACTTGAGTCTTATTTTTCTCTTATAGGTAGCGGGAGTTTGGATGGCAAGATTTCGACACATGGGCATGTCAGGTATAGCTTCTAACTCCCCATTTCGGGAACGCCATACTCGGACTCTACGTTTTATACCTCTTCATGGCTAAGATGCTTCTTCGAGGGGCAATATGTACGCACCCAAAATTGCATGTGCTACATTGTTGAAAAATGGTTACAAAGGTCCCCAATGATGATTCATGTCCTTTCAAAAGGTGTTCGAGTTCCAAACCCATTTAGCGTATATTTGTAGCCTAGACTTCCTTAGTTAGCCTTTCCACGATTTCTTCCTCTTCCCTCTCATTTCTCTGCATTTTTGGCTTTAGTGATAGGACCGCCTCCCGGCATTGGCGGCGGTCCTGGACCGCCTCCCTACACAAGGTGGCGGTCCTTTTCATCCAAAACTCTTCATGCATGTGTTTTTTGACACATGCTTTCACTTAACTTGACTTTTAGGGTGTGTTTGTGAACCAAATTGCCTAAAATAGTCTTGTTTGAATGGCATTCCTTCACTCTTATAATTTAAATAGATTTAATTGATTGGAACTCCTCCTCCTTGTCTTGTGCATGAAGTAACCTCCTATCCTCCATTCCTATATATTCATGCTTGTATTCAAGCAAAAGGCTTGAGAATTTTGTGTATCTTGCATTGTATTGTTGCTCCAGATCTTGATAGGAATTGCATAGCCAATCCTTGATCTCTTGCACTATCTCTCTTCCACTTGCATTGCATCCGGACTACCATCAAGTTTGCCATTGCTCAAGCACCATCCTCCTACTTTGTTGTTCTTGCATTCCCAATACCTTGGACTCATATGGATGCACAGAGAAAGAAAGGAATAAACTAAGGGGAAAAATTACTACACAACTAGATTTACCTCTATTATATGAATTCCAGGTTGGATTTGTTGTTTGATTTCCTTCATTCTTACAATTTATCATTGTTACATCATATCAAATAGAGTAGAAATCAATTTCTTTTCATTTGTAAGTAGTTAGTTAATTTCCAAGAGGGTTTGAATCTTTCATAGCAACCCCCGGTGACGATCCTCTTCTTCCCATCCCTGTGGATCTGAAGGAGGGAATATTTGTAGGAGGTTGTCTACATATCATAGATCATTTGGAAAAGTTATTGTTTTAAGTTAGTTTAGTTTCAATACACTCAGCACAGGTGAATAACCACACCAAATTTTCTCGCTTGTTTAGTTTTAGTGTAGAAATATTTTAATTATTTAGAATAGAAGAAAATTGTTGTTTGTGATTGTAATATTTTAGTTTTGTGATTTGTTTAGATTAATTTCCTTTCAGCAATAGCATAGATTGTTAGTTTTCATCTTAGTTAATTTGGACACTTCAAACTAGATCAACATTCAGATCCTAATTAGGAAAACAAACCATAGGGAATTTACGCTACCCGTTCATAGCCTCTAAATCTCCCCTTTATTAACTCGGCTACCAGGAGATCACACTACCAAATCTTAGTCATTGATCCTCCTATAGTTAGCCACACACATTCAACATCAACTTCTCCAAAGATGACCTTGGGGGTCGAGTGTGGTTGAAGATCACATGTTCATTTTCATCCATATAGTCACCCTATGGCCCTGAGCACATAAGGTCCAAACACCTCTAACCCAAGTGACATAATAACTCATGGTTAAACAATCTAATAGTTATTTGTAACTCCTTGGGGTGTACCTATAAAAAAAAGTGGGTTCATAGGTTCCACCACTCCATTGTGAATCCCATGACCCTATTCCAACATATTACGACATTAGAATGAGTATAACAATCCATTTCAAATGCCAAGTGAAAAAATATCAAGCCTTAGGCTAGGCTACAAAATTTTAAAATGTGATACGTAAAATTAGAACTAAGAAAAGTAAATGGCTAATTAGCCATGGTTAGTGCAAAAAAATCCACATGTTATTGCAACAACCAAATAAGTGGCCAAAATATAAGAACATGTCAATCAAGAAAAATTGTTGATTCTAGCAAGAAAAGTGACAGTGTTAAATTTATGAATAAAATACGTTTAGAGAAATAACACTTCACAATAATTATGTGGCCTTATACAACAACCAAATGGGCACTCAACCAGTTACTCACACTTGAACATCGAGCCTTAGCTCGTAAAATAACATATCAAATAATACAACTGTCATCATCTCTGTCTGAATCATCCCTCCACCACTTCCACAAGGCTCAACATAGTCGTAACTACACTTAGGTTGAATCCATATGATAACCATATAGGGAGAGAAAAGAGTATAGGTCACCATCTAATGAGCCTAACGTGTCCTGAAAATACAATATACATGACACCCATTGAGCAAGTGCCATACATACTAAACGAACAAAAGTGGATTTTCAGCCTATGTAAGACTCCACTTCCTATCTCATACTTGGCTCGAGTGGCTGGTCAACAATACACATTTCCTCACTCCAAACATACACTTTTACCAATTTCTCTTAGGGTCGGTTAGTGTAGGGTTTACAACATAACACATAACTAGATCACTAACACAATGGTTATTCACACAAATTAACCATAATGTCTTACGCATGGTATATATACAGGGGATACGAATCATTACTTTCACGAGTTACGATATATCACATTACCACATATTGTACCCAAAGTGAAATCACTAAACTATAGGTTCATATGCTCACCATATGCCCTTAAGTCATGACATGAACCATCACATATTACACGAATTATATGTATGAGGAACACAATGTCTAACATTACAACATATAGTCAATTGCAATTTTAACATGGTGACACACACTATTCATCACAACAAAGTGACGATATCACGATACAATCCAATTCACTTTACATTATTTTTTTTAATGCAATACATCAATACATTTCATATCACATAATGCTAAAATGCTCCAACAATATGCAATCCATAATAACATTCTTTTCACACACAACAAGATGGTACATCACACGTGAACTCTTGATAGAATCCACAAAAAGGAGAGTGAATACTCTCATCACAAACATGTCAACAGGATAAAAATACGCATTAAGTGACATGCACCACATGTGATTTTATAAGGTCACAATTACAACGTTGCTCACATTACAACATATATCACATTACTCTTATAATATTCATCACCACCATGCAAAATCATCACTACTCTAATTTGTCCCGGAGGTTTGAGAGCATGAAACTTTTCACTAATACCAAGTGTAACGCCCACATTTTACACACACAATTACAACATTAAAATACCAGAATAATTTTTTTTACTTACATTGTAGTACACATGACACTACAAGAGATCACTTAGGACTACATGCAACACATGCTATGTTTGCACAACATTAACCCACATAGATAACATGAAAAACATGACGCACATCAAGAACAACCCTTACTTTATTTTTTTACAAGGCACAACATAACAATTTAACTATAGTATACACTTACAGATAAGGTCCCACGACACGATATTTTAGGGTTACACATTTAATAAAATCATGTTTCTCTCCTTGACTTAAGTTTTAGGGAGGCTCGTAATGTGAGAATAATACAATACTATTTCCTTTTTTATATTTTCTTTATATTGCTTGACATTTAATTTATGGTATATCTCGTTGAATAAGGTTCATCTACCTTATTTCCATGACTTGTTTAAAACACATTTTCTAATAGGGTAATTAGTTTCACATAAGGCTAATAACATATACACACACAAATACTAAGTCTTATCACTAGGATTCACTCCTAAGGGCATGCATCTTGATCTTATATCATACCTTTGTTACACAACGGAATAAGCATAAGTCCAAAGGATGTGAACTTTTTTGGTTTTTTTAAGGATTTAGGTAAAGTTTCTTCCATTCATTTATAAATTTATAATTGAGTTAGTACATAATAAGTGTTATAAGAAAATAGGTTCTTTATCCAATGCGAGAGGGTTTATTCACATTACAACGAAGATCACGTTTTGATTAACCCATGGAATAACATCTCACGATAACACTTCCCAAGGATAAACATCAATTATAGTTTTATTATAGTTATGTTCTGATAGTTAGTTACCAATTCGAAGGAACTTAACATGGCAACATACTTCCTTACTTTATTTCTAGGTTAGGTTTCCTGAGTATTGTTTTCTTCCAACTCAAGAGGGTTTTCCCTGTCTAAGTTCATATGCCTTCTAGTTCTAAAATTTTATAAAATTTTTGTTAATGGGGAATTTGAATCCTCAATGAGACCACTAGTCCCTATCTTAGGGGTCTTTATCTCTAAGAAATGATCACATAGTTTCACATCATACATCCAATACATAATAGGACAATTGAGAGAGAAAGATGGAGCATTTCATGGTTTTTAGGGGGTTAAGGTTCACATTAGAGTTCTACCTTAATAAAATCACATTATACTTACTATAAACCTGATTTCCAATCCTTGGAGGGGAACCACACACTCTAGATAATGTTTGACCACATCGTTCCTATTTGTTGGGTTCACGACGATGACACTAAGCATAAAGGTTATGATGACAAACTCAAACTAGGGATATAATTCACGTAAGATAGGAGGTGTCATCGAGTGTGAATAGTTAAGTTCATCCTAATTTTTTTCTTTTTTAAATTTTTTTCTATGTTACAAGAATCACACAGGAAGAGTAGTTATGCATGAATTTTATACTAGAGTTGACTGGTTTGTTAGATTTCTTTATTACATTTTCAAAGTAAGAAACACAACACTAATATTTTAATCATCAATTACACACTATAATTTCACTATAAGCTATTAAGTTCAATTTCGTTTAACAAAATATCCAACTTTTACAATACTAAACTTGGAATCAAATAATACCCATATTTAGATGAAAATTTCCCTTAAACACTAGCATCTAAAAAAAAGTTACAAAACTTCACTAATACACCCTTCAATACTCCAAAAAATGTGAACAATCCTCTACCATTTCACTTAACATATATATCCAACCCCCTTTTACCATATGTAAATTTGGATCAAGAGAACACTTATAGTTAGATGCACAATTCCCAAAGCACCCCTAAAACTAGCGTGTAATACATATTACCAAATTTTAGTAATAGGTCTATATTGTAACATAGAAATGTATGTATATATATATTTCATTAACATACATAAATTACAATAATACACAATGAGTTACAACCATGTCATTTCGCCATCCTACTTGCATCCTACAAAACCATGTGAGCATGAAATCAGCGATAAATCGCTGACATGGCATCCACCTAGATCTAGCATAATTAACATTTTTTATTTTCCCATTTACATAATAATAATAATTTGCATTTGAAAGGAGAGGGTTAGAGACGTGTATTGATTTTATTTCATTTCACTTCTTTTCTTAACCATGGAGAGAGAAAGAGATAAGGAGAGAGAAAAACTATTTTGCCAAAAGTTCAATTTCACACAACATGTCAAATGATAGAGTTTCAGATAGTTATTTACAAGTGTTACTAATTTTCCACGATGGTTTTCTAACTTGACTAGGGTCCTACAACTTTCTTTTACAATTTCCTAATAGTTATAAAAATGTTCAATTTAGGCTTTGGGCTAAAAAGGTGCGTTAAAAAAAAACTATCTTATGAAACACAAATTCTTGACAGGTGAATTCCTTTGTGCCCACCTATATACCAAGAATTCAAAGTAACTGATGAAATTCAAAACTAATGAACAGTTTACATTTGGCAGCCACTTTTCAGGCCATCGGTCGTAATTGACCTTGTTATAAACGATCAAAAGTTAGTTCGAGGGCTTAGAAAACCATGTCCAAAACTCGACATTTTAATGGATGAACGTGCAATGAGAAAATTTATACAAGTTCCCTTATATATGGAGAATTCACTAGAGTCGACGAGACTGAGAACTAACAAATGTATTTCAAATGGTGATAGGTTTTCTGGAGCCACCGGTCGTAATTGGTCCAGTTTGACCTAGTCAAACTGTGACCGGAGGCCTATAAAATGCCTTTTCCAAACTATCAAGAAGAGTGTTTTTACCTAAACTAAAGGTTTCAGGAAATTTTCTTGTAAAAATACTAGAGGTTTGCGAAGGTGGATAAGCATTTTTTGTCCAAGATTGAAATGGAAAGTTGATACAAAACCCAAATTTTCAATTTTTAAAACTTCCTAAAAGTGCAAAACATCATAATAGGGCTCATAGAGGAGTGAGGAACGAAAAAAATGGAAGAAGAGGTTGAGCTAATACTTGACGTGACTCTCTACATAACAAGGAACACATATGACACTTGACATCTCTTTTACGGGGTTTAGAAGGTTGTTTTGTAAGTCTCTATATGTGGTGTTTTTTTAAACTTTACTAGTAAATGAAAAAGGTTGTGTTTAGTTGACTAAACATATGACTCCCGACAATAACAACGGACATGAGATCCAGTTCAGATACCCGAGTTGCATCATATGAGGTTATGGTGGCAACCATAGTTGATGTTGAAATGGTAGAACCATTTCAAAAATCACAAGGTGGGGTTTTATTTCTTTACACTATTTAAGTTTTGTTACATATCCAATTATTAAATTTTTAGTGGTTTAATGTTTCACTATAATGCAAATGAAGAAGCAAATTACGAAAAATAAATAAGATGGAGATAAGGAGACCATGCATGGAGGGACGAATCTGGTCAAAATTGAGGGATTTGGTTCTGTATCTCGAATAGGCATTTCATCAAATAGTTTCACTGCCTTGTCAACTAGTCCCTTGTCTGCAAGATATGCAATCATCACATTCCAAGACACCACATCTCACCAAGTCATTTACTTAACTAGTTTTAGGCCTTGTCAAAAAACGTATTCCACACAAATATGACAATCATAGAATGCCATGAGGCCACATCTCTTTGAGGATTTTTTTAAGATTCCTAAAGTGTCATTAAAAATCTGCTCATAGAATCCATTCCCTCTTCTTAATCCTCCATTTTGGCACGGGGTGGAGGATGTTGGTAAAGGTTGTGAAGCCGGGTTTTCATTTGCTTGAAAGGTTTCAAGGCATTTTCAAAAAAACATTTTGTACATATCCTATTGTGATTGTAGTCCATTATATCCATGTTTTGCAGGCATATCTCTGCTATGGAACTTACAGATTAAGACATCTTACAAAACTCCCATATTGGCGTAGATTTGGAGGAAGCTGGAAAAGTAAACAAAAATCATATTTCCATTATGCTTTGATGGACGTCCTTACCCTTTTCAAGAGCTCCCATTTTGACACAAGCTAGGAGGATGTAGGGAAAAGTTAACTTCCCACATTGGAAACTTGATTACTCATGATTCTTCTTCATTCACTTCAAACTGAAGGTCAATCTCTGATCCATCGTGGGTTGTCAACAATTGATTTACAATTCTAGAAGACAAAGAATAGATTTCATCAACAATAAAATTTCTTGGACTTTGGCCTACTCTAATGAAATGGCATCATTTTCAAAAGCCTCACAATGAAGATTCTCAAAAATTTATGACTATTGTAAACGTCTATACCACACAAACCCAGGATCATCATTCCATCACCTTAGTAGTATTGTATTTTATCCTTGCTCAAAAAATTTATTTACAACACTTGAATATGCTTTGGAGTACCTCGATTATAGAATGAAATTGCCAAACATGATATGATTGATCGGTATTTGAGAATATGGGGATCATGGAAAATATGGAGCCCTTACAGGTGTTTTGCATTGCTACTGACCAATGGATTACTTGCTAAATTTGTAATATTTTCCTTTATTTAGCGTGGGTTTTGGTATCAAGATCTCAAATAAAGTGCTTGTATTTTTATTCCTCTATGGGTATGCATACCCTAATAAAAAAACTACCACCCACTACCTCGGTTAACTCATGTTGTGTCTTTCCTAGGCTCAGTAACTATCCAAATCTTTGCTACACTTTTAATGTTGGCCTAGTTTGACATGATTAACGCCTTTGAATTCTTAATGAAGTGCTAGATTATTAGACAAGGGACATGAAAGGTCTGAGAATCACTTTGTATGCCCATACCTTTCAAGATTTCCTCCACATGCCAACCTCTTGACACCAACAATATTCATGTTCGCACATCCCCACAAGTCACCCTTCACCTAACGTATTCAATTCATTTTTTTCTATTATTATTATTTTGTAAGTTAATTGTGGCACTACAATTTCCATAAGCTATACATTGCTAAAGAATGGAACACTAGGTAATCGAGAGGCCACCCGGAGAGATATGTAAAGATAAAAGAAGGTACAAACATGTGAACACTTCCGATACATATGAATGGAATTTTAATTCTAAAAACACATTGGAAAAGTGAAGATCTCATTTTGGAGCGTTCATTCTACAATATAGAATTTTTAAGAAAAGAATAAGAAAATCACTTGGTTCATAAAATTACATTTCCCTTCTTCAGGTTTTCAATGGAATTATAATATCAATGTTTCTCCTCCAAGGTCACCCTCACATTCTCAACTAGTTCATATATTTCATGTTTCATGTTTGTCATTTGATCATATTCGACCCATGACAAGTCCATGAATACAATAAATATGTGTTTTCATAACTCCTACCCTATTGACAACATATTGTGTACATAGTTTTTGTTTCCCTCTCTATTTGTTTTATTTTTCTCATTTCCTTTTTTCTCGCATGTTTTCAATAAATACATAGGTCTTAAGTCTCTTCTCTCTTTTCCTCTTCTCATTGGATGAGTAACATGTATGAAACAAAGACTACAAATTATCCTATATTCTGCCATTGAATCGGCTCCATAATAAGTTCCAATTGTTGTAATGAAAAATCAACTTATTCAAAACACCCTTATTTATGTCCTTAAAAGTCCATCATGCTTTTTATATGAGTTTTAAGTATAAAAACCTTTTATTTATTTGGGCTAAGTCTGGTGCACATCGTCATTGTCTTCGATACCTATGGTACTCTTTTAGTCTAAGGACCTTCTTACATCATGTCACTTGTAATGATTTTATAAATATCTTTGTGTACATATGATATGCATCATTTAAAATTAAGGAGTGAAATTTTTCCAAGTGAATGTAAAGTATAATAAAGCCACCCTTAAGAAAACTCCCCACTTGTAACTCTAGTGAATGGTGATGTTTTTTTATAAGTCATAACAAATGGCTACATGTGTCTGAACCTCTTGAAATTATTCATTAGGGCTAGGGGTTAAATTTGATGATTTTTAGACATTTTAAAAATTATTTTATCCATAATATACTTTTAATTTTTCAAAATAATAGTCCCATACAACTTACATATTTAAAATATATATGTAAACTTTAATATTATATATAAACACCTATTGAAAATAGATAAATTAACATTTAATAAATTTTTATGTATTTGATTAATAATATATAAAATAACACTATTTTATATTTTTGAAGGTAATATTGTAAAATTATCGACACCTAAACTTTTGTTAACACACATAGGTATTCATCAAATTTAACATCTCGGGCTTCTTCCAAATGTCCCATGACTCGATGTTGCCTAAAAGAAGAAGAAGAAGAATATATTTTAACATCCATGGGGCTACCAAAGACAACCTTTTGGGACAATAAATCTTCTTGATGATCTTTTTGGCATTCGAGATCTCCTCTTAGATAAATGGTATTTGGAATTTTAATATAAATTTATAACTTGTCAAGTTCTAAATTTTCTCCATTCCCTCATATTAACATTTAGGTATCTTGCGTGGACAATGAAAAATGAACTATTAAAAAAAAATTAAAAATATGAAAAATCATAAATTTATATTAAAATTCCGAAGTGTCATTTAAACTCCTCATCGCATGAGTGAAGGCTATATATTTTATCAATACAAAAAAACCCATAATTTCATCTTACTCCATGTCCCATCTTAATCCTTTATTTGTGTGCTTGTCCCATCTTAAATGCCCTCATTTATTACACTAATTTAGAGAATGAGAATATTGAGGTAGGTCAAAACCGAACATACCAGAAGATAAGGCATTCCGTAATTACATGGATGGTAATGTTGTGGATGTCGCTCGTCTACAAGTTCCACCGAAGCCCATATTTCCTTATCGAGAAACATCATACCCCACATTACAAATATGTGATTTGTCTAGTCTTTATAAACAATGCGATGATTTATGTTGCGGTACCTATCATTATTCTATGCCTACACTCACCACATGATTTTACACTTAACAAATTTAAAAAATAAATATGAAAAAAATTTGTTAGGGTAATAGGGTCAAGACCATTGGGGATTCAAATACTTTGATAACTAAGGAATTGGAAATAGGTTTGACGTAAACCATTTTCCTTCCTTGGATTGAATATGGAGCCCACCACCATTGTCTTGGTAAAGGATGGTAAAGCAATGGTGATCGGTATGACCAAATAGATATTTTGTAGATGCTAGATGTTGTGGCTTTGTCCTTCATCTCCTATGGAATGGAAAAATATTATGGATAACACTCTCCAACTTCTAGAAAACATCATTTGGAATTCCAGGTGTTGAAAATGCGGAAGAATCCCCATTCTTGGCGGGATTCTCTCACTTGTAGCTACCCCGGATGGTTTCTAAGGTTTTGAGTCCCTCAGACTCGAAAGACAACTGTGAGAGGTCGATAAAAGGAATATCAAATTCATTCTACATGGTGAATCTTGTCTTAAAATTGTAATGCTTACATCGATAAGACTTTCTTATATATGAAACCAATCTTTTAAATATCAATGAACCGTTCATCACAACGATAATTATTTTTGTTATTTTTGCCTTTTCCATCGTTATTGTTTCTTTCTTCTTTAATTCCCATATATAATATGTGTATATAAATTAATTTGAACAAATTTGGTAGAAATATCATATAAAATGGAATTTCAAATTATATGTCCTTGTCAAATCAAAATGTATTGCCCCCTCTAGTTATGTCTAAATGTGTGTGTTTTTTATTTACAAAATATAAATATGTAGTACATTTTCACATATTTTATATAAATTTGTAGAGGGCTATTTAAAAAATTATATGGTTTTCTAAATATTCAATTTTTCATTCTCTATGGTTACCTAAATTTTTTACCAGTAAAATACGACAAAAATCACAAAATATAGTCCGCATCTTGTCCATTTCAGCCACGGTTATTAATTTCCATCGTTACATATCCAATCAATTACTTCCTGTAACATTTATACTAAAACAACCCATTTAGCTTGATAAAATTTATAATGATGTGACATGCCTGCAATCTTTCACTCTTGCTTGGCTAGAAATTGACAGGATGTAGGCCATTTTATGATTTTAACCGTAAATTACAATATTTTTAAAATATGTAGACAATGACAAGCTGAAAATTTTAATGACCGTAAATTTTTAAAGCGGATTATATAAATATATAATACTTATTATACAAGAACAAATTATAGAAATATCTATAAAAAATATTGAAATTTACATTTTTCCGAAATAGCTAAACCATTATTTTTACTTAAAATAAATTCGTTAACTTTATTTTTTAATGAATTTTACCTCATTTATTTTTGTGCATGACAAAAATCAAGGTCTCTTGTGAAGATGTTTTAAATTTGATGGCTATTCATATGGTCAATCAATTATTTATTAATATTTTTTTACTACTAAAATTATTTAGCATCAAGGATTAAGGGATATCCATTCTACCAAATTTATGGACGACATGATCATGATTTCAATATTACCCTTCAAAATATGTAAAGCAATATTCCTAATTATTCATAAAATAACTAATTTTAATCATTACTATAAAAGAAATAACAAACATACTTTATTATTATTATTATTATTATTATTATTATTATTAAAATAATTATAATGATAATACTATTTAAAATATATAAATATAATAATAATTATTACTATCATAATTATTCTAATTATTACAATTTATCAATTATAATTATAATTATAATAATAATTATTATTGTGACAATTAAAATTATATATATCTATAATAACAACAACATAAATTATTATATATATGTGTTTTATAATTATATTTAAAAATATAATAAACATAATTGTAAATAATTTAATTGTAATAATAATTATTAAAATAATTATGATCTAATAATAGTAATTATTATAATAAATAAATTCAATATATTGTAATATTCATGTCAAATAGAATGTAAATTCATCAATATGTTATATAACAATATTTAAAAAATAAAAAATATTTAATTAAGTTATGTTATATTAATTAATGTTTTAAAACGTGGTGCTACAACCACGAGTCTGCACAAAACATCTTGTTAAATGTAAAACAATTAATTGTGTATTAAATAATTTAATTGTATATAAATATGAGTTAGAAATATGTAGGAACAAATGAGAATTTACAAAATAAAAATTATGTAGCACATAAGTGTCGAATGTTACTGTATTGTCATTGATTCATGTTCAAAAGCTTCAATCCCCACATGCCTTGAAGAAAAGGAAAATAAACACACACACTCTGAAAATATCACAAAAAATACATATTTCACTACTACAGTAAAGATGCGAGCGAGTAATAGCGCAAGACCGATCTCCCTTCACATTTCAACAAACTCGCTTCCTTCCTCTTCCTAACACAAACATATGCATTTTTCTTCCTCTTAGAACAACACGTAATGTATCAAGATATTTCACTCTGGATATTGTTGTGAATGGGGAATTTCAATCCAATCCCCATTCGTGGAATGCTTCTCTCATTGTAGCTAACACCGGATGGTTTTGAAGGTTTTTGAGTCCTTCAGAGTCGAAATAAAACTGTGAGAGGTCGATAAAAGGAAGATAAAATTCATCTTGCGGCAAGGAAGCCATGTTGAATATTGTCTTAAAATTGCGATGAATACATTGATAAGCCTTTGTTCTCTCTAAAACTAGTCTTTTAAATATAATTCAACCATCTCATTTATCTTCTTGTCTTTTCCATCAATACCTTCTTTTTTCTTCTTTAATTCCCACATGCATGTCTATCACCGCCCTATAAACAAACTTTGTACAAAAGACAACCCATTGTCATTAAATAAAATTTGGACATGTAGAAGAATACAAACTTAAAACATATTTCATGTGTGGTCCCATTTGTTACGGGACAATAAATTTGGTATATGTTAATAATTTTTTATTTTTTACATGTGAGATGTTAATTTGTTTACTTTAATATGTTAATATAATTTATTCCCATGTGGGAATATGGAAAAAATGTATGAGAGCTTAAGTGTAAGGTTAGGATGTTAGTGGCTCACTTGATGACTAAATCATATCATCTTAGGTGTGAGACTGGTAGGTGGATGGTCCCAAATTTTTTTGAAAAGAACTTGTATTTTCTGCAATAAAAGGGTGGTTGAAACTGAATGAAACTTGATTTTGGAGTGTGCTTCATATGAGGATATCCATTTATAGTATGACTTGAAAGTGGGCAGCCTAAATGAGTTATTTGACAGGAAAGCTCCACAAAACGACTAGTTTCCCAGTCAAGATTTATAGTAGAAGATCTAAACTTGAAAGTTTCTTAGAGTTATGGCTCATGGTTCCTTAGACTACTTGGTCTTGTCGATGTCATTACAAGTCTTTCATTCTTTACTTACACAAATATTTTAGCAACATCTTAAAATATATTATATATCTAAATCCATAAAAACACTCCCAAAAATAAAATAAAATTTAAGAATGTATTTTATAATTACACAATAAATAAATATATGTCACAATATAAATTCTAATAATATTGTTACTTATATATTGAATGGATTAACGTTACAAAACGTAATATCATACTCCACTTCCATAACACTTATAAAAATTATTATTTTCACTCTTTCTCAAAAATGTATGTTGATGTAGCTATTAATAAATAGATAAATTTTGGACTACATCATGGCTTGTGAAAACAAAAACCTTTTTAACAATGTTTTATATTCATATTTTTAGTACCTAAACCAATAATCACACATGAGAAATGCGATAGAACATCGAAAGGGAATTTTCGGATGAATAAAATGTGTAGTGGAGTAGTAAAGGAAGAAGTGGAGTTATGTAGTCAAAGGTATACGAGTTGTCGATAATTCCATTTGCGTGAATAAATGCATTGTTATTAAATTTTTTTCGATGGGGTATATGAAATGTGACTGCAATTTAGTGATCGAACAAAGTGGAAAAGGTAGGCATGTGATGGGGAGACCTAATTGGGAATTATCAACAAACAATATCTGATTGTATAGACTTATATCAATTGGAAAAACAATATTTTGATTAATATAGGAGGACTACTATATGAACATGTAGGGCCATTATATCTTTCCTTGGTAATAATGTTTTGACCACATATAGCATTCAAAGATGAATCATGAGTACTTAAAAAAGAGAGGTAAGAGTATAAGTGACAAAAATGACCTTGAGTAAGGTAAAGAAAGTCTTGATCTAAATCTGACTTAGAAAAGGCAATAATAACTTTTGACTGGAAGCTTTTGAAAAACTAATAAGTGACGAATCTGATGAAGATTCATTGTTTGACTTAACAAGTAAAACAACACACACACACACACACACACACACACACACACACACACACACACACACACACAAACACATATTTGTTTTAGAAAACACACAAAAAACACACACACACACACTTATGAATGACACCATTACCCTTATACCATTACCATTATATAGAACATGAACCAAGATATGCCACCTCGTAAAATACTCGTTATGAGCATAGAAAAATTTGTGCAACACTTTGGTGATTGGGATGTGATGCGGAGCATCGAGGCTTTAGGATGATCATAGGGAAATTTGTTCAATTGCGTTTGATTACATATAAGTGAGTGGTTGAGACTTGGTTAAGTAATACTAGGTGAGTCAAGGGGTAACTTAGTTTTAAGGCTAGATTTCTTGCATAATAATAATAATCAATTGTTATACAAAAAAGAATCACCCTTCCATACACATTTTTCTAAAATGATTAGATTATGTTTGAAATTTTTAATGAGTGTGTGGGTATCTATGTCATTCTTACATTTTTTTTATTTAATATTCAATTCAATCTACCTACAATCTAGACATGACATTTAAAAATTCCTACATAAATTCATCTATCTTAGAATATGAATCATCTACCATATTTTCCATTCCTTTTTAGTATATTATCTCATATTCACAATCTAACATCTCCATGACACATCCAAGGAAATGAAACACACCTTCCTGCAAAGTTTTTTATGAATGATGTCTAAATTACTTGTAGTTGTATATGGATTATGTGAGAATTGTGCTTGATGGTGTTTCATTACAAGAGAATTGATTTAGATATAAATTTGTTTGTTCAATGGTGGAAATATTCAAACAATTTATTGTTTTTTCATGTTTACGAGGTACAAAAACTTGGATTCTCATATATTTGGTGCCACAATTGTGTTTAATTAGTGTCCTTAGTAGTGAATAACTAATTATCACATACTAAATAATCATGTTGTTAATACCTAACACATGTGGAATGTTATTATAATTCTTTTATTTATCTCGAATTAGGCACTTTTTCTTACCACTTGTGCATTCAAAATCAACTTTGAGATTGTGATCTAATAACTAGTTGAATAATATAATATTATTTGTTAGTTCTTATACATACATGAAATTTGTTGGTGTGTAGTGCTCATTTCCAAGAGACAACCACCATATATTTCTAGTACCTTGAACCTTGTAGAATGTGTCATCCCCAATATAACTAATTTTTGATGGGAGATGCATTAATTATGTAGAACTCATCATTTCATCCTATCATATGTTTTCATGCTTTAGTATACATACCAAGTAGAACTTTGTGAACAAGTTTCTTCCGCTATTTTTGTAACTAACACATTATCCTCATTAGGGGTTCTATCTTCATCTATGAAATTTACTTGATCTTGTTGCATCTTCTTCCAATTAGTATTATTTCCATGGGAATATTTAATATAATATTTCTTACTATTATTGGAGTATCATTGTTTATTGGTCTCGAGTCCTTTGTTGTTTTAGCTAACTCATTATACCAATCATTCTTGGTCTCATGCCCCTTGTTGCAAATCACATTTCAGATTTATTCTAGATGTTTGGGAATTAATATTTTAATTAGAAATTTTATTCATGTTGAACTTTAGTTTTTTTTACCCTTACAGATTGAAGAAAGTGCATGGTCATCATCATCTGCTTCACATTGCATGGACTCCTCTTATTACATGAAATAACCAAATTTTGAATGTCTTTTTTTTTTTGACAATGAGTGTTTTTCTTAACATTCGAATGAGTATAGAAGACTTTTCAATACAATGGGTATGAGAAATTCATTCAAAATTTCCTCTCCAGATTTAATATTTAGGCCCTCAAATTTCTAATTCTCAACAAAAAGGATTCTATGAGTTCCAAGTATTTCAACTTCAAACTATGTAATTGAATCTATAAATGGAGAATGATATTTCAATTGTTAACCTTTAATATATTACTAATATTGTCCCACATTTATTTTTAAGTGTTGCCATCTCTTATATGTGACATTGTACTTTATATGTGATTTGTAAATATGATGATGGACTTATATTTCTTACTCACCTCAAGTTCTACTTTTTTTTTGTTCAACATAATTTATATCTCACATAAAATATATATTCACAAAATAATACAAGTCTTTGAATTCCAAAAAATCTTCATTTTCTCTCGCATGATATATATTGTCTCCTTATGGGATCTATAAATATGAAAAGATATTTATATAATTTTCCACTATGCAAAAAATTATGGGAGATGGATTGGTACCTTATCACTATACACACACACACATGTAAATGTATATGTATATGTATATGTGTATGTGTATGTATATGTGTATGTATGTATATGTGAAAGTATGTATGTATGTATGTATGTATGTATGTATGTATGTGTGTGTGTGTGTGTGTATGCGTGTATGTATGTATGTATGTGTATATGTATGTGTGTGTATGTAGGTATGTGAAAGAATCTCATTTTCATGTATTATTTAAGTACCACACACCATTCTACTGTCACACATGAACATTTCTCTTCGGATATGTCCATGCATATTGAGAAGATGAGATTCTTGCACATACTTACATACACACACACACACAAAATATATATGTGTGGAAGAATATCTTCCTCTCAATATCCATGGACATACTTGAGAGAAATGTTCAAGTGATAGTAGAATTGTATGCGGTACTTAGAAAATACATGAAAATGATATGACTGATCAATGTAACCTTTTCACAAAGAGGTCCTTGTACATGGGTGACAAGTCCTAATATATTTATATTTTTCCAATTTAAGGATTTATGGCTATCGATCATAATGGATGGGAAACAAAGGTAATAGATATGAGTGTAATGTTCTTGTTACTTCACGGTGATATTTAATGAAGATTCCTAGCCTTAATGATTACAAATTTAGTAGGCATTGGATGTAGTAAACCAAATCATGGATCACTCCATATAAATGTGATCCATGTGTACCATCAATACTTAATATTGTGAAGAGATCAAAGATCTTGGGTTGATTTTTGTGTTTGAGAACCATTTTTGTAGTTATTCATGAAGAATGATTTTTACATTTATGAGAACCTTTAAATTAATATAAAATTAGAAAATAATATGCATTGTGGAAAAAATTTCCCTAATATGGAAAAGTTTGAATTTTATGATTAAATTCTTTAAGAGACAATTGCACCTTTGTTATAGAGGAATGCAAATTTTACCCACTATGATATTCTATTTTTTTGTAAATATTTTTACTTTTGTTTGTTTGGGATAGATGCCCCTAGCCCATGGTCTAGATATTTTGCAAAATAATCATACCTTGGTGATCTAAAAATATTCTTTTTGTCTAAAATCCCCTTTTTGAAATAATGAATTTCACCCTTTGCTTTTGGGTATTATACCCTTTAAAAAAAAAAAAAAATATAGTAAAAAGAGAAATGGTGGGGTTTGAACGTATGACCTCCACCTCTAAACTTCAATGGCACTTCACAAGAGTCCCTTTAGGGAGAACTATGTAGTTTGTATATGTAAGAAGTCGGTGTGATTTTTTAGAAGGTAAAAAAATTGGTTGAGGGTAAGAAGATACTGGGATAGGTGTGTTAGTGCTCAAAATAGTCTCGCCCCATTTTGCCTTTGAAATTTGTCCTTTTACGGCCTCAGTCACATTTTATCCCCCTAAGTTGTGCCCAAAAGGTCTCTCTGTTTTCCTTTTGCTACCATAATTAATCTTTCCTTGGGCCGATGATCGTAAAGGTTTGTAATTTAGGTCTCTATTCTCTGTTCATTTAAAAACTCGGGCTCTCCTGTTCTTTCCATTTTTTACAATCGGATTTTATGCCCTGTCATTTTTTCCCTAAATACTTGAAGAAAATGAATGGATGTAGCTCTGAAGAATGTATTTGAGCCTTGTAACATCTCTGAATTCTTTTTCCTTAGATAAAATTTCATCTCCGAGATCTAATGATTGTTTTTACGCATTTTATGATTTGACGGGCATTTCTCCTGGTCAAATTTACATCCTTGCATCATCAAGAAACATGGCCTCTTTTGGTTGGATGCGAGATTAGCTGGGTACTTCAAAAATTTTATGAATTGCCTCAACTTAGAAATTTGTCCACCTAGAGGAACAACACTCATTTGAAGATTTACTTTTTGGTTTGGCCTTGGAGTAGCGTTGGGAGGACACGTGGAAGTTTCATTGCTTTTCTGGACTTAGAAAAAAATTATGCAGCTAATACTGATTTGGCGGACAGAACACGTGGAGAGTCCTCGCTCATTCAGGGTCTCCGTTTTGGGCACCATTATGAAATTGCACTAGGGAGACACGTGGAGGCTTCTGCTAGGTCTTCCCATACTTAGTATTTTTCAAAAAATTTGGGAGATCTGGGACACGTGGAGGAACCACACATGTTTGGGGATCAACCCTTGAGTTTCATTTTAAAGAAGCGCCAAGAGGACACTTGGAGGCCTCTACTTACTTTGCATTTTCTTGGACTTTTTAATGGCCAAAAGATATTGCCACAAACTCTGACACATGGTGCCTTCCACTAGAGCTTCAAGCCTTTAGACAAATTTTCTTTGGGCCAAGACACATGGCGAGCTGCACTCTTTCAAAGTCTCAAATTTTGGGAACCATCTCAAGATGCACCATTGTGACGCGTGGCAATTTGAAAAGTCAGAAGGGGTGGGGAAGCGGACCATCGGGGGAACTTAGAATTTTTTCTTTTATGCTCAAAAGGGTTAAAATACAAAAAATGGCCCAAGCCCGATAGAGGAAAGGTCAACACTTGCTCTAGTCAACGGTGGAGGTGCGGACTCTTGGGGAAATTTGGAAAAAATTCCTTTTGGGAGAAAAGAGTTAAAAGTGAAAAAGGAAGCACGGTTCCACTAGGACCCACATTGGGACATGTGTCAGGCCCATTTTTCAAGGGCAGAGCTGGGGAAAACTTGGAAAATTTTCCCTTTTCCAAAAATGAGGTGAAATAGTAGAATTTGGTTGCGGTTCCATTGGGACCCACCTTAGGACATGTGTCAGGCTCATTTCTCAAGGGCGGAGGTGCGGAACAAAATGTGGAATTTTTCCATTTCTTCAAAAGTTTTTAAAAGGTCAAAGGAAATTCCCGAGCCCATTTTAAATTGAATCTTCCACGTGGACAACTCAAATTCAAGGTAAAGATCAACGGCGAGAATCAAAGTTGATTTTCCCCATTTTACTGAAACACACTTGGAAGTGTGAGTCTTCATGATTTCTTGGTATTTCCTACATGCCAAATAGAGGGGAGAGTTAATGTTGATATATGAGTTTGGTGGGGAAAATCAAGACGTCTTTCATCCTTAAAATGGTCTGACTCTTGGGATCGATTTTATTTTCCTTTTTTCTTCTCCCGAGCACGCAAGGAACGAGATTTGACAGATTAGGGGTGGAAGTGGTTAGCGAGTTGAAGAAAGAGTGATCTACTAGAAGGAGGAGTTGAATGCGGGAGATATTTGAAGAGATTTTCCCCCAGCACCTGGCGACTTTTTACAGATCTGATTCTTGAAATCACAATCATGATCATGACGAGCACTGGTAGCACTCAATGTCGGGATTTTTGGGGAAAAGGGGCTCTGTTGTAAATGTTATAAATGGCACAATTTTTTTGTGCAAATGGTTGGAGTGTTAGAGGTCAAAGAAAATTCCCAAGAGGAAAATTTGACAAAGCCTATCTTTTGAGAAGCCATATGAGAAGCCTATATATCTCTTTTATATTAAGTTTGATTGTGTCAAGGTGGTTGCAAGTGTAAAACCATTGAAAATCTCTGAGATTGTTCTAGAAACTTTCCCTGCTTGATAAATTTAATCAAACTTGAGTTATTCTATGTTGATCTTGAGAAAAATGTGTTTGTTTCATTTCTGAATGTTTGTAAATAGTTTTTCTTATTCTTATTGCAATATTGTATCAAAATCTATCTTAATCACATAGGTCTCAATCCTTGTGACAGTTTAGTGGCATTTGCAATCTCATTTCTTAGAAGAGATTTCATCTGGGAGTGAAATAAATGATTTAAAATCACTTTTCTTTCATTTGTTGATAGAGATTGTTTGTAAGCCTCTGGGTGTACCTCAGGCGTGATTGATCTTAGATTTTGATGTTTTATTGGGTCTTCTAACTCGAGCCTTCGTGTTAAAATCTCATAGATTGTGTGAAAACGTGGTAATCTGGGCCTTCATTGAAGTACATATTACGTTAAAGGAACATTTTATCTATTTTGAAGCATTCTATTATCTAGACTTTCCATTTTGTAAGAGTTCTCAAAGATTTGGAAAATCAAGCTTATTCTGCCTCACCTCCCACCAAAAATTATTTAAAAACAACTAATCCTACCCATACTACCCCTGTTTGTCATCTGTGTATACAAATGCATAAATTTTATTACCAAAGCATACGAAACAATCGAGGGATTCCAAATGTCTTTAGTAGACTAAACCTTTCCTAGAGAATATCTCCACTATCTAGAGTGACAACTCGTGAGAATTAGATTTTGTTGCATTGATCATATTTTCTTCAAGGTCTCCTTAACAACTTCATTAGGAAGGACATCTCGATCTCCTCCATAAACAATAGGCTACAAAAGGGTTTTGTTACCTTGGTTCAAAGGCACAACCTAAAATAGTGAGGATAGATCAAATCCTCTTGAGGGTGCTATCCATTTCTCCACATCCCCGAGTGATAGAGGGCCGATTAGATCCCATCCCAGCTACAAAATGACTCACCATGATCTATCTCGTCTCTAAGCTTCTGCCCAAAACTTGTGATGCTTTGCTCGGACTTTGAGGAGAATCAATTTGGGTACCAACGAGGTGGAAAGAAAATCAACCCCTATGAGATTTAAGCTTCTAGTGTTTTGAATATAAAATTATATCTAGCCAAGCTAGAGGACTTGTTGGGACGATATGTGAGTGTAATTTATTATGTTATATAAAAATGGTTGGAAATTATTTTAAAAGAAATCACCCAATCATCTTGGGTGTTGGATCCAAATAAATTTTTATGTTTCACTTGTTTGAGTAATCATTTACTTTACATGTTACCAATACCACCTAGAGTTTTTTCTACCACTTTCAAATTTTTATTTATTTTTATAATTTTGTCTTATTTTATTTTCTAGATAGGACTTACATTGTGCATGTTTATTACTTATCTTGTCCAAATCTCGGAATTCATTGGAAAAATCAATTTTTTTTTCTAGGTGTCAAGGATCTAGATTTGAGCTTGATGAGGTAATCAACTCACCTCTATGTGCAAATAAATGCAATTTGATACCTCACTAGAGGCTGAGTAGGATTGGAATGAGTTGGAAAATCATAACTAATAATAAGCGCTTTGGAGTGGGTAGGTTCTAGTCTTCTTACTTAACAAAAATAAATTGCACCAAAAATATCTTTTGTAAGATCTCCTCTATCCTTACTCTCTCATCTCATAGTCACTTTATTGTATATTAAACTCTAATATCGAATGAAAAAAGTGGGACATACGTGCAAGACTAAAGATTGAGAGATCTTTATTCATGCACCCATCCATTATAAAAAAATAAACCACATAGATACAATATTTATATATATTGCACAACTAATTCAAACTCTAAATTTAGGAACAACACTTATTCATAAAGCACATTGTGTGTGTCGGCAATTATACCTAAACAAAAATTGACTTAAATAAGTAATATTAGTTATTTAGATTACATTATTTATAATAATTAATCAACATAATAAAATGAACGACAAACAATTGCACATCAATAATAGTTTTTACGGTGTAAAACTAGATATATAATCTTTTAACAAAGCTTGGAAATGGACATGTTGTGGACCGTATTTTGTGATTTTAGGTGTATTTTACTAGTATAACAATATAGGTAACCGTAGAGAATGAAAAGATGCATATTTACAAAAGCTGCACAATTTTTAAGTATTCCTCTACAAATTTATATAGAATATGTGAAAATATACTATTTATTTGTATTTTGTAAAGAATACGTATGTGTGTTTGTGTGTTTGTGTGTGTGTGTGTGATCTTGAAAAAGCTAGGACGTTAGCACATTTTGATTTGACATGAACATATAATTTGAAATTCTAGGTCTTTTTAACAGAGAAATTTCACCAATATAGGTTAAACGCTTATCACCAATTCAATGCAAAATGACCTAATACACGTTTGATAAGCGGGGTGTATCCAAATTTCCTCGAGATAGAGTTTCGATAAGTAGAGGATATTTTGGCATAACTATCAATAGTAGTGTTGGGATCTTACATGTCATCCTCCACAAACTCATGGAAGATAAAAGGGTGGTAACATTGTGGATTTCGATCATTTACAAGTTGTACCAAAGCCCATATTTCCTAATCTATATAGTGCAAAACCCACACCATAAATATGTGATTTGTGTTTACAAATAATGTGATGCTCTACACTATTGTACATGTCATTAATCCATGCCTACACTCACCACTCAATTTTATGCTTAGCAAATTTATTAGAAAAAATTGCAAATAGAGTACAAAAAAGGGATAAGACCTTGAAAGAGTTGGCTATGTGTATAATTATGGAACTAAGTACAACTTTGACGTTAATCCAATATCCTTCCTTGAATAGAATATTCACCATTTCCTTGATAAAGAATGTTAAAGAAATTGGGATTCGTATGCCCAAATAGAGCTTCTTCACCAATTGTGAATTCTCCATCGAGTAATGGTGGAATATACACAAATAAGATGTGTTTTCTTTGAAATCAAAGTGGTAGAAAGTCTCAATATCTAACCCTAAAAAGAAAAAATGATAATATTGAATTTACGTTGTAGCTCTACCAATCCAAAGGTATATGATCCAATTATTTTGTTGTCATCAAGTATTATAACATGTTAACATAGTCCGTGCATGAGGAATAGTCTAACCGATGTCCTTGATTGTATCCAGAGTAGTCCACCAATATCGTTAAGTGTATGACGGTTATGCGAAAGTGTTGTTGGAGTAGTTCGACCAATGTCTCGGAGTGTGCGCCAGCTATACGAAGGTGGTATGAAGTGTGCACCAACTTTACAGCGGTGATATAAAACCTAGGCTTCACTAAACGAAGGTCAGTGTATGAAACTTGAGCACTTGGTGGTCCCTTCCGCACGCTAGGTTAAAGTTTACTAAGGCTGGTGGAGACTCTGTGCTAAAATTTGTAATACATGTAATGATTCCTCTAATTACCTTAAAAACATGTTAATATATGTGATAATAAGGTTGTGCCGAGAGAAACAAACTCGAGATAGATGAAGATAAGTTACTACAACTTATGGTTTTCATTTTTGGTCCATATCTTGTTACATAAGGTGAGGACATGAAACAAATCTCGTGGCTAATACTCTATATTAACATCTTGAAAAGATCATTTGGAATTATTGTGTTCAAAACACATAAGAATCCCCATTCTTTGAATGTTTCTCTCACTATGGCTTCCTCCCCATTTAAGATGGTTTTGAAGGTTTTTTCAATTGCTTAAACTCCAAATAAAATTGTGAGAAGTCACTTAAATGAATGTCAACATTATTCTACTATGATGAAGACATGATGAATATTGCTACATATTAGTACAAATTCAAATTCCAATGACTACTAATAAGTTTGGTTCACAAGTACCTGCACCAATATTGAACATTGTGAGGAGATCAAAGATCTTAGGATTATGATTTTTGTGTTTGAGAGCCAATTTTGTAGTTTTTCATGCACAATACTTTGTAAATTTTATGACAATTTTTAGGTTAATATTAAATTAAAAAATTGTATGCAGTGTGCAAAACTGCTCATGTAAGAAAAAATTGAATTTTAAGAAATTTTTAAAGGAAATTGTACTTTTGTGCTAGTAATGGGAAATTTTATCCCTATGATTTTTTTATTATTTCATTAAAAAAATTGTATTTGATTTGTTTACAACAAATGCCACCTAGCGCCCAATATCTATATTTTTCAAAACAATTATAGCTTTGTAAATTAAAATTATTTCCTTTTGTTTAAAACCTTGATTTTGGAAATAATGAAATCCCCATTTGGTTTTGTGGTATTATGCCCTTTTAAAGAATGGATAGGGAAAAGAGGCAATGGTAGGGGTTGAAGTTATGACATCCACCTTAGAAGTTCAATGACCCTATATAATACTTGTTGTAAGGAGAACTATATGCTTTATATATATAAGAAGTTGATTTCTTTTTGTAGAAGGTTGATAAACTAGTTGAGCGCAAAGAAAAGTGGGTTTGGTGGAATCAAAATCAACACCCTCGAAATTTAAGTTTCCAAATGTCTTGAACCTAGACTTGTATTTGGCCAAGCCAAAGGACCTAGTGGGAGGATATGTGAGAGTACTTCACTTATTTTATACATAATGGTTGTGATTTTTAAAAATTACTCACCCATTCATCTTGGGTGTAGGGCCCAAAACAAGTTTTAAGATTCACTTGCTTGAATATTCATTGGCTTTATGTTTTAACTTTTCCACTTAGAGTTCTCTTTCCAATTTCGTTTTTTTTTTTTTGCATTGTCTACTTGTATTTTCTAGGTGAGACTAAGTTTTTGCATATTTGTTGTTTTTCTTGTCGAGACCTTGAGACATTATTCGAAACTCACCTATAGTTTTCTACTTGACAAGGATCTAGATTCAAGCTTGAGGAAGTCTTTAGCTCACCTCTATGTGAAAAACAAAGCATCTTGCCTTCTGACGACGAGGCCAAGTAGAATTGGAACAAGTTTGCATATTACAAGTGATATTAAGTCTTTGAAATGGGGAGTGCCTAGTGCTCCTACTCCATAGAGAAATAATTGCCTCGAAATAACTTTCTAAGATCTCCTCTCTCCTTACTCTCTCCTCCAACAATCATTTGCTTGTGTATCAAGCTCCAATAGCAAATAATAAACACAAAAATCAACATGCAAGACTAAATAGTGGTTTATCTTTATTGATGCACTCATTCATTATCAAACACATAACTTAAATACAATATTTATAAATATTGGACAACTAACATAAATACTAAATAAAACAGCACTTATCTGTAAACCCATACGACATTCCGGCATAAGTTTCAATAAGTAGGAATTATGCCTGCATAACCGTCAATATCTATGCGATCTTTCATAAAAGCATCTCGGAACTGGAGGTAAGTAAAAGGTCGGTAACATTGTGGATGTTGGTCGTCTATAAATTCAGCTGGAACCCGTATTTCCTTGTCTGGAAACATCATAAACCATCCTAAAGATATGCGATTCGTCCAGTCTTTATAAACAACACGATGATTTACGCTGCGGTACCTGCCATTGCTCCATGCCTGCACTCACCGTATGATTATATGCTTAACACATTTAACAAAAGACATATGCAAATAAATTATTAGGGAAATAGGGGCAGACCTTTAGGGAGTCAGCTACGTTGATAATCAAGGAATTGGGGATATGTTTGACGTGAACCCAGTTGCTTTCCTTGGATTGAATCTGGAGCCCCGCGCCATTGTCTTGGTATAGGATGGTAAAACAATGGGGATCGGTATGCGCGAACAGAGCTTCTTCGCCAGCTGCGAATTTTCCATCGGAGTAATGGTGGTGTATACGGAAAATAGATGTGCCTTTTTCGAAATCAGAATGGTAAAAAGTCTCCACGTCCAACCCCAAACTGGCTATAATGATAATACTTATCTTGCGTTTCAGGTCCTCCATGCCAAGTATATATGCTCCAATTGTCTCGCTGGCATCAAATATTATAAATTGTAAACATATGTGATAATCACATTAGAGTGAGCATGAAAAAAAAAGCAGAGATGGATTAAGATAAGTTACCACAACTTAAGGTTATCCTTTTCCGGCCATAGCTTGTTACAGAAGGCGAGGACAGAATCCGAATGAGGCGGAGTTGGGAACCAGAAACTTTCCTTGTAAGGGTAATTAATGTAGGTGTCATGCGGGCTGGATGTGATGGCTCTGTCCTTCATCTCCTGTGGCATGGCAAACAGCTCGTGGCTAACACTCTCCAACTTCTGGAAAACATCATTTGGAATTCCAGTGTTCACAATGCGGAAGAATCCCCATTCTTGGCAGGATTCCCTCACTGTGGCTACCCCGGATGGTTTTGAAGGTTTTTGAGTCCCTCGGAGTCGAAAGAAAACTGTGAGAGGTCGATAAAAGGAAGATCAACTCCATTCTGCAACGAGGAAGCCATGCTCATTGCTGAATATTGCTGCAACTCAGTATGACATAAAATTCCAATGACTTGGGTCTATATATTATTTTGCTGCCACTGTTGACAAATGAGGAGAGACTGATGCGGATTGTGGTTTTGCAGGGGTGATTAGACTGGTAGATGTGTGGAACGGTTGATTAGAAAAAGATGGAGATAGGATGCACGTGGGAGGGGAAAGCAAGAATGAGACCGGCGGTTTGCGTGAGACTTTTAAGTAAAGATCACTCTCAGAGTCTCGAGTCTCAAACGTTCATCACAACTATCATTATCTTCTTGTCCTTTTGGCCTTTTCCCTCATTTCTTTCTTCTTTAATGCCCACTAAAATTTGTTCGCCAAGACAACCCAGTGTCTTGGCCACATAAAATTGGCCTTTGTGAATGGAATGATTCAAAATGTATTTCATGTGTGGTCCCATTTGTTAGATGCAGGGATGAGATTTGATGGCTGATCCCACTTGTCAAACCAAAAAAATTGTAAGTGTTAATGTGTCCTTACATCTCAGACAAATATTTTTTCTTTACTAAATAATTTTAAAAATACATTATTTTTCTTAGTTGTATTTATTAGTGTCGGGTAAGTTTCAGATATTTTATGCTTGATATAAACATATTTTCAGCAAAATATGTTATTTAAATATCTATGTAATGTTGTACTTATATTTTTATTGAATGTGTTAATAGTGATAATAACGGTTTTACCAAATTCTTTCACGTCAAATAGGACAGACAGACTATTTATTTCGCAAAGTATAAAATACGGGTAAAACATGCGAAAATGTCGTGTGACGCGTCAAATCGTAGCTCTAGTTAGATGTCAATAAATTTTTAGGTTTTTTTTTTGCATGTGAGATGTTAATGTGTTTATTTTAACATGTTAAACAATTCAACCCCACATAGGAGCATGGGAAAAAATCTACATGGAGCTTGATCTTGAGGGTAAGGCTAGGATGTTAGTGGCTCAGTTGAGGACCGGATCATGTCATCTTAGGTGTGAGACTAGTAGATGGATAGTCCCCAAGGAAAATTGGGAAGAAAGAACTTGTATTTTTACGTAGTAAAGGGGTGGTTGAAACTAAATGGCGCTTCGTTTTAAATTAGTGTGCAACATATGTGGATATATCCGTTTACAATATGACTTGAAAGTTGAAAACCTAAATGAGTTATTTGATGAGGAAAGGCTCCAAAAAATGACTAGCTTCCTAGTCAAGATTTATAGTAAAAGATCAAAACTTAATAGTTTCTTAAGGCTACGGCTCTCGCTCCCTTACAGTACTTCATCTCATAGACGGCAATAAACGTCTTTCATTCTTAAAATATATTATATATCTAAGCCCATAAAAACACTCCCAAAAATAAAATAAAATTTAAGAATGTATTTTATAATTAAATAATAAATAGATATATGTCACAATATAAATTTTAATATTATGTTGCTTATACATTAAATGAATTAACGTTACAAACCATAATATCATATTCCACTTCCAAACACTTAACACAAATTATTATTTTCACTCTTTCTTAAAAATATTAAAAATATATGTTGATGTAGCTATTAATAACTAGATAGATTTTGAACTTCATTATGCTTGTGAAAACAAAAACCTTTCTAACTTTGTTATATGTTCGTACTTATAGTACCTAAATTTATTTGGACCAAAAGTGTTTTTTTTAATCTTAACTATAAATAGGTTAGGTTATTCATGATGCTGACATATATCTACTTTTCTAAGATTCCATTTTTGGGGCTTATTTTATTTGCTATTAATTTTTTTATTTTTTGGAAGACATTTAGAACATGATAGAATCTAAAAATACCAAAAGTTATTCTCTCCATAAAATGCATCGCATGCCTAAGACCCACCCATAACAAAATATCATATACATGCATGTGCATGCATCGATGGGATCCGTGCTTCAACGGTCACATCATTATTTTCTTTTTTTTTTGAATAAACTCGATTAAAATTAGAAATGGGCATGTGGCAGGTAGTAGGTGGATAGGTAGGAGCTTGTGTTTGTAACCCACAGGTTGCGGGTTCAAATCCTGTTGGGTGCATGTAGTGTGTTTTTCAACGCAAACTAAATCGCAAAAAATACTAAGTCCTAAACCTCGCCACACATGGCAGTGGATGGCATGATGGTCATGATGATGCATTGTATGGGTAGTTTTATGTATGCGGTGCATTTTGTGTGGATAATAGCCCTCGCCTCTAAATATGGTGTGGGATGATCCAAAACCAAAGATTCAACGAGTGTGCTTATGGTTTTGTATTATATTCATGTACTACTTGTGTTCTATAATCTTTAATGCTCATATACAACCCGTGAAGTTACATGATGTTTTCACACATGACTATTATTTAATACTTGTCTAAAATACTTCTAAATATTTTATTTAAACATTATTATTGTCTTGAATAAACATTTAACTATCATCCATTAATATACACTTATCTATATACACCAAATTCATTCATATGTATACAATTCTTTATTTAAAACTCTAAAACTTTACTATCTTGTGAGAAAAAGTGAGGCCTGAGGCATCAATCTAAAGTATGGATACCAATTTATTCCAAATATTTTAGAAGGAATCAAAATTATTCCTTTCGTTTCGTTTTCCTCTTTTGAGTAGTTCATATCATTTTCTAAGGCTTAGTGATTCATGAGTAGTTCTAGGAAGTGGGCCTATCATATTTTTACTCGCATGTTATTTTGTTCCATTTTCTTTAATTTTTACGTGGTACTAAAATATGTGCAGCTTATGTATGCATGTTTAAAGAGTAGTTTTGGTGCAGTCATAGATTCAAATTTGCAATCAGTAAATTGGCCATATGAAATTTTCATTTTAATTTTTGTAAGCTATGTTAATGATTGCATAGAAGGATAAAGTTTTAAAGTACTTTTTCAGAAGGTAATATGTAAAGAATAATGATGGTTACACACACATCCCCCAGGTGTTAAAACTTTGCATGTGTCTTCCAATTTGATAGGTTTTTATATAGATTGAGTGTGGCATGTGATCATGCAATAAATGAAGACAATTAAAAACCTTTATTTCATTCACTATTATAAAAAAATGTATAGCTAAACGCCTTTAGTTGAATTTTATGGATGTTTATTTATTTGGAATTTCATGTTAAATATTATGCTCGAGTCATCCTCGTGCGGTTCGATCATGGATGGATTTTTCAACTCAGATGATCGTTTTGTACCACTTACTCCAACTTAAACTCAAAAATTTAAGGTATTTCCATGATCTTCTTGCAAGTAAAGTTCACCACATTCTACTGAGGTTTTTATCCTTTATCCTATCGATGTTTTTATTTGAATACCCTACTCGATATTCAAGTGATCTTAGACTCCATTAACCTTCTCAATTCCTGTAAGTGTTAGGAATTTATTTCAAAATATTTTTTCTTATAAATCTTTTGACCATGTGGATTTTTGCACTCGAATGTTAAAGACAACAACAAAATGCAAAAATTGTAATGAGGATCCTTCCAAAAGTTAGGCTTAGAGTGTAGTTACAAAAAAAAATGTTAGAATTCTTGAGAGTGTTGCGAGATATTTCACCCGATTCTTATTAGATTAATGAAACATATAAGGGTAGTAGGCCAGGAGGAATACATGTTTGTAATGTCGGTTAAAGGTTGTGTGCGTGTTCGATTTCTTGATCCAATTTGATTGCGAGAGCTCCTTTTGGCTAGGAAGAACTACCTATAAATGAAAAACAATACCACCAAATAGTTTTAAACAAAATAATGAGTGGTTTGCATAACATAAGATAGATTTGGGAAGTGTGATGCTTTCAAAACAGGGTTTGACAATCCAATTTTATATAACAATATCAATGTTAGTTAAGTCATACATTAAGTAAAGATCCCATTGGAATTGAAACAATTTAGCTATCTCGTATAAAACAATAAGAAAGGTCGTTCAAACAGATTGTTTAAGGTCAAAACAGAGAGGATTGACTAGCTAGTGTTAAGTTGCGGAGTGCAGTACAAACTCAGGTAGGTCCAGTAAAGATGAGAAATGGTTATGGGATATTAGGAAGTGGGTATTAGCTCGTTGTTACGAGCTATATTACTGCAGTTTCTGATGCTCGGTGTCATCCGGTGACCGATGCTTAGGTTAGGCGGATTGACCGTCGTCGGTTTGATAACCGACATCGGTAGGGAAATTAGCATAAAGCTCTTAGAATTGGTTTTTTAGACTTCCTGTGATTGTACAGAGGCTAGAAATGGTGAGGACGGGATCGTGAAATGGTTATGAAGACTCAAATATTATTAGGAGAGGGTGAAAAAGGGTGAAAAGTGTGTGCATGAGTTGTTTTAAACTAATGCTAATATGAGTAAAAGACTAACACCTAAATAGCCTTAATTAGCAAGAGTTAAAAAAACTACTTAGCACCATCATGATAAGAATTAAACAAGGGTTAGATGTTAAACATTCATCAATAAAACTTTGAAACTAATAATGTTAAAACATCTAAAATCCTCTATTCTCTAACAACAAATAAATGAAATGAACCTAGGTAGGCTCCATGGCTATCAAAAATGGTTTTCTTTGGTGTTCCAAGAACCTAGGAATGAGGGCTTGTCAAAGTTGGGCTACAAGACCCTTTTGACACCTCCCATATGACCTAAGCACTTAGGAAAGAGGCTTAACTCTTCAAGATGATGAACTCTCAAGAAAACAAAAGGCAAGCTCTTAGTCTATTTTGCTATATGCTTTGCATTTGCTTTCTCAAGGAGTTTAGGTGTAGGTATAAAGGTAGAAGGAGGGCTCCTTATATAGCCCAATGGATAAAGGAAACACTTCATCCCTTTGCATGTGGGATAAAGGTAAAACATGATTAGGAATGGATAAGGTTGCTTTATAAAAGGTAACCTTACTTTAGAAGGGTTTAATTTATGCTTAGCAAGTCATGGGAGTTGGGGGTGTTTTAATTAATCAAAGGTGATTAACTAATAGGTAGATGTAAGCTTATAGAAGTTAATTAAAGAATATTGGTATGATTTAAGCTATTAGAAGGGGATTAAATCAATTAAATATTGATTTATTAGATAAATGGAAGGGAAAGCTAATTAATTAATAATAATTAATTAGTCAAGATAGAAGGGGTGAATAATCAACGAAAGGTCGTTAATTAGGTATTTTTAGGATAGGTGACTTAATTAATTAGCTTAGTGTAATTAATTAATGAAGATATGAGGAAAAATTAGCGTTATTGACAATATGTTGTCAATTTGCCGAAGATATATAATTAGCGCAATTTAAGTATTTAAATTACTTGGGCGGAATTATGGGTGTCTACATTTGCCCCTCTTTAGGGTGGTGTAAGTGACGCCACTTCAAAGATAGTAGACGGAAGAAATTTTGAAGGGATAAAAGAAAAATTAGTAGGAAGGAGAGATGCCCCCTTGAGTGTCGATAGGGTGATGAAGGAAGACGATCGACAATCGAAAAGGTAAGAGATAGATAGAAGAATGGGAAGTGGCAGGATGCCCCGGTAAGACAAAAGACTAGGGGTGAGAGAAAAGTGATGCAGAAGAAATATGGAGGAGGGGAGAGAATAGCGTAGCCTCTAGCCATTGTGTATTGGAACAATTTTGATGTCATCATATTGCCATAAGAGCTACATCATCGGTCCTTATGAAAAATATAAGCATATGACAAAGGTAGAATGACATGAAAAGCCATACTACGAACAATTGTCCATTGCTGAAAATACCAACTCCATGCAACATACAACAATGTAATGTAATACGAGAAGGAAACAAGCTCATTTAACAAGGAAAACAAGTACGAATGCACATATCCAACCCAACAACGGTCAAGACAGTTGTACAAATGTTTTGTTATCAAGCTGAAGAGATCCACATGTTCGTGATTGATGACAAGGGTTAAAAATGATGCCCCGAGAAAGGATACATGCAAGGGGAAATGATAATGGACATTAGGTCCAAGTAAAAAGCGTTGTGTGTAACGAAACAACACTAGACAACAAATGTGCTCTAGAATACAAATGAACTAAGGAACTAGCTTTGTGAATGGTTGTGAATCCGGTGATCCATGAGTTGTATTAATCAGGGAATATGTGAAACAAACCAGTAGGATATGGAGAGGATACCATGCCAAGACGCAAGTTTCAGCTGTAATAAGCAAGTTACTATTTTTGTAGGTTTTTTACTTTTTAGGATTTTGTGAAAATTTTTGCCCTATTTTTGGATTTTTTTACGTATATATATGAGATGGACATTTTTTATTATTTCTCATGGATAGATAACTATGTTTATGATGCATTCGGATTTGATTTGACATGTATATGTATCATGATCTTGTTGATGTATCACATGTGTTTTGATTTCTAGATGATGTGATCTTGTAGAATATATCAAATGTGTTTTGTTTATGAGATGTGCCATACTTAGTGGATGGGATGATATGATGATAAGGGTGTGGGGGGATAGATTTTGATATTTTCGATCCCTCTTGCCCCCATTTGATGATACGATATGTGATGATTAGCTTAGCATTCATGTATGATGTATACTTAGCCTTTCCTTGATATATGATGTATAGATGATGTTAGATGTGATGATAATGATGGTAATGTGATGATGTGATAACAAAAAATGCACATGTAATAAACACAATCAAATGCTAACAAAGAACACAATGAAATAACATAATAATGCACCATGATTCACTAGCATGCAAAAACACACCTCAATATGCACAAGCAAGAATAAATCTAATCTAAGCAAGAAAAGATGAATCCTAACAAAGTACACCCAAGCAACAAACAACCCAAAAGTAAAAACATAAAACAACTATACAAGCAACAAGCAAAGTAAGAAATAAGACAATGCAAGTAAATGTAAGTAAATTTTTTTGTAAGAGTTGTTTTCATGCAACATTTTTCTATTGTTTAGGTTTTTGTGAAACAATTTTCTATTGTTTAGGTTTTTGTGAAACAATTTTTATTGTTTTTGTGTTTGTGAAATAATTTTCTATTGTTTAGGTTTTTGTGAAAAAATTCTATTGTTTTTGTGTTGTTTTCTAATGGTTTTCTAGAGTTATGCACGGTAACCAAGAAAGTGTGGATGCCCCCAGCGTTAGAAGGGGAATATACAAGGGCAGAAGCCACATGCTTATGAACAAGAAGGTGAATTTGTTGAATTTCCCTCAGCATAAGATGGGGAATAGAGAAAGACCATGCCCCTCACAAATGAATAAAAGAAGACAAAGTCGGATCAAGGCCTGACAGGACTGGGCTCACAGGGAATCTCGAAGGCAGAACTAGGGCTAGGCCAAGGAAAACTACCCTCCAGATGCAAGATGCTTGTGAACAATGAATCCTCCCAAGGTGCCGAAACCGGTTTTCACCCAAGGACTTATCCAAAGTGCCACAATTGCGTGGTTTTCACTTGTGGACGACCTATTTTCTCTTTTTGATTTTTTTGTATTTTTGATCATTTTACCATTTTTTTTTTTTTTTTTTTTTTTCTGCGCCATGTTTAAGCATAGAACCGCTTAAGATGCATGGCGTTCATGGGCTCACGGAGCTCATCACCATTGGGGTGAGCAATTTTGTATGCCCCTATGCCATACTTGGCCATAATAACGTAGGGTCCTAACCAATGTGGTTCAAACTTTCCTTTCTTTTCTCATTCCGCTCTTGTGTTGAACTAATTCTCCTTCATGACTAAATCACCAACCTCAAACTGACGAGGTATGATTCTCTTGTTGTAGTTTCGGAGACTCTATTTTGATACACTTTAAGGTGATTAAGAGTGTGAATGCGCTTCTCATCTAGGAGCTCTAATTTAGCCAATCTTGCTACCCGGTAATCCTCATCTTTATCCAGATAGTCCCTGAGTGAGATTCTTAGGGAAGGAAGTTCAATTTCTAATGGGATGATAGATTCCATCCCAAATACTAGAGAATATGGTGTCGCCCCCGTAGGAGTGTGAATGGAGGTTCTGTAAGCCCAAAGAGCTGGGTGGATTTATAAGTGCCAATTACAACCTGTTTTACTTGACCATCTTCTCCATTATTCTCACCAAAGTCTTGTTTGTGGCTTCGGCCTGTCCATTACCTTGGGGTAATATGGTGTAGACCATTTTAACCTGATTTGGAACCACTTGACAAAGACATTTCACCATTTTATTCTTGAATGACTTCCCATTATCCGTAACAATGGCCACAGGAATGCCATATCGACAAATGATATGATTCATGATAAATTTGGAAATATGAGCTCCTGTTACATAGGTTAAGGGAATCGACCTCCACCCATTTTGTAAAGTATTCAGTAGCCGTGATGATGTGGGTATGACCATTAGATGAGGTGGGGGTAAGTTTCCCTATCAAGTCAAGTCCCCATTTAGAAAATGGCCATGGGGTAGTGATAGGTTGCAATGGTTGCGATGGAGCATGGATGAAGTTTCCATACTTCTGGCAAAGTACACACTTCCTGACATAATTGCAACAATTGGTTTCCATTGTAGGCCAATAGTAGCCCACTCTTAGCAATTTCTTGGCCAAAACCATTCCATTTGTATGTGCTCCACACACCCCTTCATGTACTTCTTTGATCGCTTGGATCGACTCCATCATATCAAGACAACGTAATAGATTCCCATCATAGCCACGATGATAAAGTGTACCTCCTAAAAGGGTGTAATGGGCTATTTGGTGAATTAGGCTTTGTTTCTCAGAATGGGAGATATCGGGAGGGAACGTGTTGTCCTTGAGATAGGTAAAGATGGGCTTGTACCATGGGGAATTGGGACCAACAACATCACAAGCCAAACAAGATTCGGCATGTCATATGCGGGCTGGCATAATTTTTCTACAAATAACGACATGTCATTATTCCTTGGTGGAATACGAAGCATAGAACCCACCATCGCCATAACATCTATTCTATTGATCTATTCTCGTGCAGCTCAGGAATTTGTTCAAATGTAATGTGCACGAATTACTCCTTTAGAGTTTCTACCAGCTTTTTGTAAGGTATGAGCTTGTCATCCTTAACCTTGTATTCATCATTAACTTTCTTGATAATTAACTGAGAATCACCCACAACCTTGACATGATGAATGTTCCACTTGATAACAAGCTTCATCCCTACGATAAGTGCCTCATACTCTGCAATATTGTTTGTGCAAGGAAAACCCGGTGAAAATCCTGTGGTATAGGGTCGCCAGAAGGAGTAATGAGGACTACCCCACACACTGAACCATGAAAAGTAAAGGACCCATCAAAGTGTATCTGCCATATGACAAATTCTTCAATGTATAGCAATGAGGCATCTGGCAGATCTAGATTTAAAGGTTCAGTGCCTTGCAAAGGTGCTTCTGCTAGTTGGTCAGCGAGTACTTGTCCTTTAACTAACTTTTGATGTACAAATTCTATGTCAAACTCACTTAATAGAATGATCCAATTAGCCATTCTTCCCGTGAGGGTGGGTTTAGACAGCAAGTACTTGAGTGGGTCAACTTTGGATATCAGCTTGGTTTTGGTATTCAATAGATAATGGCGGAGTTTTTGAAAAGTAAAAACAATAACCAAGTAAGCTTTTTCAATTTGGGGATAGTTGAGCTCATAAGCGATGAGAGTGCGACTGAGATAATACACCACTTTTTCTTTGTGACCAAGGTCATATTGGGCGAGTAGCACACCAATAACAAATTACGTAGTAGAGATATAAAGCAAGAGTGGCTCCCCAGGAGTTGGAGGCATGAGGATAGGTGGATTAGCCAGGTATTGTTTAAGCAAAGCAAAGGATTTCTCTTGCTCTGATCCCCAGATGAAGGTGACATCCTTTTTAAGCAAGTGGGTGAATGAGTGGCACTTATCTGCAAGTTGGGAGATGAAGCGACGGATAGCCTGGATTTTCCCCTGTAAGCTATGCAATTGTTTAATATTCTTAGGTGGAGGCATTTCAGTAATAACAGACACTTTAGTAGGGTCTACCTCAATTCCTCATCTTGATACAATGAAGCCCAACAGTTTTCCTGATAGCACACCAAATACACACTTCTTTGGATTCACTGACCTTGTACTCTCGTAGGTGCTCAAAGATATGCCGTAAAATGACAGGGTGATCCTCTCTTGTCTTAGACTTTTGAGGATGTCATCCACATAGTCCTCCATGATATCATGAATCATATCATGAAAAATCACCGTCATTTCCCGTTGATAAGTAGCTCCTACATTTTTGAGACCAAAGGGCATCACCTGATAATAAAAGGTACCCCAAGGAGTCGTGAAAGTTATTTTGTGTTGATCTTCATCAATAATCTTGATTTGGTTGTATCCCAAAAAGCCATCCATGAGAGATAACATCTCGTATCCTGTTGTTGAATCCACAATCATGTCAATATTTGGCAGTGGAAAATCATCCTTAGGGCAAGCCTTATTAATGTCTCTAAAATCCATGCAAATTCTGATACCGATAAGATTTTTCTGGACAGGGACGATGTTGGATATCCATTCAGAATAATCTATAGGCCGAATGAATCTTGCCACCAACAATCTTTCCAATTCTTCTTTAACTAGTAAGGCTACCCTTGGGTGCATCTTTCTGAGCTTCTATTTGATAGGCTTAGTGTCTACGTGCACAACTAGGTTGTGCATGACCAAAGTTGGATCTAAGCTGCATGTCTTTGTAAGACCATGCAAACACATCGATGAACTCTCATAGCAGCATAGTGAATGTCTTTTGTTCTCTAGCCAAGAGAGCGATGCTCCCAATTTTACTATCTTTGGGTCCTCTTCTATACCAATGTTAACATCAATGGTTTCCTCGACTAGTAATTTGGACAAGTCCTCCATACGTGTAGGATTGGGAGGAAGGTTGAGATCTTCATCCAAGGATGTCTCCATGAGATTTTCATCCTTGGCGTGGTCACTTTGTTTGTCCTTTAATTTTTTTATTTGTTTGTCGGCCAGTGCCTCAAAGAGGTTTCACTATGCTACTTGGAATTTGATTTTTTCCGAGGCTTTATGTTGGAAATTTTTCCCTCGCGTGTTCTTAATTTTTTTGACCAATGAAGCTCGCCTCCTCTCACTAAAGTAGGCACAGTATCTAAGTTAATAAAGAAACCCTTCTTATGGTCTCCAATGGAATTGTATCCCTTATGCCCATGAACTCTGCCATAGCTTTGTCATTCTCGAATAAATCTAGCGACATGTGACGTTGTTGGTCCCATTCAACAAGGGAAGGGTAAACAAGGTCAAGGGTTGGTTCCATAGGGGTTATGGTTAGGATAGCGTTGTTCATGAATAGGTTTATGGAGGCCAGGTCCTCATATTGGCTACAATGGGAATCCATATCGCTGTCTAGATAGTCAGAGCTATCCTCATGTTTAGAATAAGTAGCATCTTAATCATTGGCGTTTGATCCATAAGGGTGAATCCCAATGCCGTATCTTTCTATTTTGAAATGCGGAAGAGGCACCGAGTTCTCTCTGTCCTTGTTTGTTTCTTCCACATCCTAGGCCCTTGTAGCCCATGGAGTACATCATTTTACTAGATTTCTCATATTCGGGGTTTGATAATAGGATGGCTGAGTATCCTCTGGGACCCAAGTTATAGGTGGATCAAACAATTTTTCCTTAGCTAACAAGCCTCTAGGTAAGAATGACCCAATAGTGTGTTCATTTCTAGGTCTTCTGAAGTGATAGTTGGGTCGACCTCTAGTCTTGGGTGATAATGAGAGGTTTGAAACCAAGAGGGCTTGCTGCACATTATATTCTCTGTAGCCATATTCAAGGATTTTCATCTCCCAGGAATCAAAAGGAGATGTTGAAGTAGATGCACCATGGGCACAAGAACTGAGAGAATCCAATCTATCTGGGATTCCATGGCCTTAGATTGGAGAGGAACAACTATATCGGTGGAGGGACATGCATATGTGCCCTTCGTGCAAAGCTATTGAGAGCTCTATAGTGAGCGAAGGGATTTGAATCTCCTTGTATTGTAATGGTGTGTCCCTCATGCTTTAATTTAATGCACTGATGGAACGTTGATGACACGACTTGCATGGCATGAATCCATGGTTAGCCTAGAAGCATATTATATGGAAGTTCCAAGTCCAGGACATGAAACTTTGTCTGATGGCAAGTGGGACCCACCTCCATGGGAAATGTGATTGTGCCTGTTGACTCCCTTTCCACGTTTTCATATGCGGTGATAGTGATGATATTGGACTCAAGATCTACCTCAGTATGTCCTAACTGTTTAACCAACTTGAGTGTGTAAATGTTCAACCCTGATCCGTTGTCCACAAGCACTCATTTGATCTTCTTACGGGTAACAACTACCTCAATATATAAAGGAAGATTATGTGTTGGATTCTCAGTAGGGATCTCCCTATGGTTGAAGGCAATATGTTCATTTGGTATGATGTTTGCCACTGCGGCTTGAAGATGTGTAGGGTTGACCTCTAATGGCACTCCTAACCCCTGAAGAGTTTGGTATAGAATGTCTTTGTGCACATTGGATATCTTAAGAAGATCTAAGATTGAAATCTTAGCAGATGTCTTCTCAAGTTGCTCTAGAGATTGTATTTACCATTTTTGGGGTTGATGGCGAAGGTTCTGAGAATCACGAGGCGGACACGCATTGCTACTGCGACATAGTCCTTTCCCTTGATTTAGATGGTGTTGACATGGTTAGAAGGAGAGCGAATAAATCCAATAAGTGAATCATAATGATTATTTTCTTGTTTGGTGTACAAGTAATTCGTTGCTTTATAACCTAGGGATGACTCTCTCGATCTAGCTTTGAATTTTCTGATTTATCATGATTGGGAATGGATCTTTATATCCCCATTTTCTTGTTAGGTGTCTACACTTTTCCTAGGTTTTCCACCTCTATCTCCCCATTATCGATGAGGTCTTGGATATAATGACAAATTTGTAGGCATTTTTCCGTCTTATGTCCTTTGACACAATGCATTTCACAATATTCATGCTCCTTGTACCATGAAGGTTTTGGAGCATTGGCATCAAATGGTTGTGTCGTAGGATATGTCATCATGTGAGCCGCATCCAATTGTTTTAGTATAACCGACAAAGGTTCATTAAGAGCGGTGAACATTCTTCATTTTGGTGGTGGTTAAATTGGTCCTTTGGTCAGTTTAAAAGGTGGACCGGTTTGGACCATTTGAACATGTTTGGAATCAGTGATCCCGTCTCCCACCACATTTTTATTTTTGTTAAAAACCTTCAGCTTCTCCATGGGTTTAACATTTTGATTATCTCTAGATTGGGACTTGAGAGTTCCTTTTGCAATGAGAGATTTCTCTATTTGAACCCCCTTTTTGATGACCTCCTCAAAAGTGTGAACACAATGCATTTGGAGGTGGAAAGCTATATCTGGATTGAGGTTGGGTACAAAAATACTAACCAGCTTGTTTTTCAGGAAAGCGCAAGGGAAGTGGCTAGCTATCCCTCTCCACCTTTGGAGGAAGATGGCGAAAGTCTCATTAGGGCATTGTTTGGCACCACATAAATCTACCATGGTGACATCACTCTCTATGTTGTACGAGAAGTGATGCACAAACCTTTCTGCCAATTCTGGCCAGGTGAAAATTGATCCTCGTGGTAAGCGTGTAAACCACTCCAAGGCTTGACCTCCTAGACTCTTAGGAAAAAGTCTTATGAGATAATTGTCATTATAGGACACCTCTTGACATGCCATATAGAAATCTTTGACATGATCCCGTGGATCTCCTTTCCCTTTATATTTGTCAAATTTTGGCATGTCGAATTTCTTAGGAAAGGGTTGAAGGGTCATCATCTTGTCAAAAGGATAGGGACATAATTCTTCATATTGATACTTTCTAACACTCCCTATATTGCTCTCTTGAAGGCTTGCGAGTGTTACTTTCATAGACTATACCTCTTGTGCGAGCAATTGTTCTCTAGTGGGAGAAGTGGGGATATATACTCGGCGATATCCCGTATCATCTTCTTCTTGATTTTCTCTATGGAATTCATTGATCTTAACCTTAGGCCTTGACTTTTGAACATTTTTGCTTGCTTCCTTCTGTACATGAGAGGTTAGCAAAGCTAATTGTCGGCTTAGGTTACTAATCTGTTGTTGAATGGTGGTTTCTTGTTCTAAGGGTTCCTCTTCTTCCTCATCTTGTGGAGGTTCTTCACCATTCTCATGTCCCGTTGTGTTTTTACGTGGTGCTTTGATAAAGGGTATTCTATGTCCCACTATCTTATTATTTCTTGTGTTGGAGGTAGAGGCATGTCCATGCATCAAAATATCCTCCATATTGATAAGGGGTCGTTCTTCCTCATTAACATTATTCACAAGTGGGATTGCTTCATTTTTAGTGGGAAATTTGGCCCCTAATTCTACGACCCATGCTAGCATTCTATCTTTATTTCTAAAAATAAACTCATCTAATAAAGTAGGGTCAAAGTCAAATTATGCGTGTGGAGATTCAATTTATTACCACTATGATCGATCATATCTTCTCTCTTTTTCTGTAGAAAATAGAGGCCCTAGATCATGTCCAATGAAAGGGTTTGACCCTTGTTTGTTTGAGGCTTCCCAAGCTTGCACTTGTTGTTCCTCGTATGTTTGTTTCTTGATTCCTAATCATGTTTTGGGAGCCATTATTTGTAATAGTTTCACTAGGGTAAGTTGTAAATGTGTTCAAAACTTTGTGACCACACCTAAGTGAAATGCAAGATAAATTGTCAAGAATATGAATGAATAACAATGTGAGAATACCAATGTGATAGAGTGATAAATCACCAGTGACACAAATGTTTGGTATCTAAGCCTATCAAATGAAATACTTCCTAGACTACTTCTCAAAAATTAGTTTAGTGTCGCAAGATAATTAACAAGATGTTCTCACTTATGCCAAGTTCAAGAGAATGAACAAGACGTAAGTAAATACAAAAAGTTAATGTGACCTCCTAACAAGATATACTAAAAGCGAGTCCAAACTCAATTAAGACCTATATCTCAAAAAGTGCCAATTACAATTCGTGAGTGACACAACAATATCACCAAGATATGTTAACCAAACTTTGCGAGAAAGTAAGGTATTGATATCAAGGTACTATTGATATAACACACACGAGTGGTAACACCTAGCACTCTTCAAAATCGAGGTAATAATAGAATCAAACTAAAAATCTTAAAGTATAGCTAGGAATAGTTAAAATGTGTGCAGCGTAACCTTACAATATAGATATTTAGGCCGAGTTTACAAGAAACAAGACGTAAATATCAAAATTGTAGTGATACGATACAAACAAGCTAACCCTTCTAAGGAAGTTCAAGATGATGAACCATGCCTAACTACAATGACAATCTTGACATGGGTATCAAGATAACAATGGTCACCAATGATATGAATACGTCTCCGCACACTTTAGACGTTTAACTTACCTAGTTGTAAACATGGATGGGCGTAAATGGACAAAAAAGTGGCAAATTCAATCAATTGGTAACACAAAGGTAGTCACTCTCCTTCTGATCAACAAAGTGTCAAATGAATGTGAAGGAAGCAAATCAAAAATGGGATGAAAAATGCTGGCTTCACTTCGGTAGAGTTTCACCTCGCCCTAAGGAAAGTAAAAACGAAGCGAAAGTAACGTGTCACATGTTTCACAATAAAAGGATGGTTCACAACTCAACACTATTTTAGAATGGTGAAAGTGGGCTCTTGGCCAAAGTATATTTTCCTAGGTGGTTCTCTTGTCCTAGGTGTTACAAAGATTATCCACAAGTGGGACAATTTACCCAAATAGTCTCGACTATCTTGGGAGTATATCAACTTTTCCCCCTTCAAGCACAATGGGCGGTAAATGCATCCATCGTGTACTTAAAAAGGTCGCGTAGGGACAACTTGTAACTCTATCTCACAAAGGAATCACTAGTCAGATAGGTAGTGTGGAGCACTTCCCGTTTCGTCCACAAGGTTCCCTCTTGCATGGACTACTTTGGGGTTCCTGAACCACCCCCATTGTTGTAGCTTAAGGCGTTATGCCAAAGGGGTTATGTTCTAGTTGAGCGAGAGGGACGTACCCTTTTCTGAAACCTACAATACAGTGTTTTGAATATGTTGTTCTTTTTATCTTGTTTAATTAGGTGTGGTTTACTTAAACACCTTTTGGAAAACTTGTATAACAATTGTATTAGTAGTTTTTGACTTCGTTTTGATTCCTCCTTTCTTTGACAAGTGTTTTTAGGTCCTGCACTCAAGCGTTAGTAGTTCTCTAAGAAAATCATATTATTTAAAAGAGGATTAAGAGTTTCTTTTGATTCTCAAGATCATCCAAGGATGCAAGAGAAGAGCATACACAACAAATAATCTAACTAAAAAGTAAAGAAAAGCTTTGCAATCAATGAACCATACAAAAATCTTGATAAATGTTCTTTCCCTTAAACCAAAAGTAAAAGATGAAGTTTCCAATTTACCAAATGTTATAAAATGAAGACTAAAGTTGCTTTTGATTCTCAAGATCACCCTAAGGTGCAAGAGAAGAGCATACAAAAACTTTATCCCAACTATATAGAAAGGAAAACTTCAAATCAAAGGACCATTGAAAAATGTTTTGTAAAAAGTTCATTCCCTTGAGCAAAATGAATAATCAAATTTGCAAGTTTAATCCCAATGTTAAAAAGATAGAGATCAAAGTTGTTTTTGATTCTCAATATCACCAAAAGATGCAAGATAAGATGATATACACACTTTTTTCTAAATCAAGTAAGCATGGAAATACAACATTCATCAAAACATTAGACATATTAGAAAATGACCAGTTTTAAACTAACAAAAAACTTATAATTTCTGTAAGTATAAATCCATAATTTATATTTCCATTCCATAGTTAACTTCAATACCTTTCCAACACAAAAAAAGGAGTCATTTAGAGTTTGCGAGAAAAATTTATGGCATTCGGAAGATGGGTTACGCATATGCTCTTATGCTCACGGGTATGCCCTTGACATGCACTCAAAAAATGTCCCTTAATCTGCAAAATGGGCAAAATTTTCCAACCAAGATTCAATTTTGACAACAAACCATCACATTAATATATGAGTATAAGACTCAATGCTATCAAACATTAACATACATGGTCAACAATTTAAGATTTTCAAGAAATTGGCAAAACTAGCATGTAGAATGATGAAAAAGTAAGCTCTAAAAATGAAAACGTAATGAAATCTTGAAATTTTCTCACCAAGATTTAATTTTTATAGCAACCCACCACATTAATATGTAAATAGAAGACTCAGCACTATCAAACACTAACTTACATGCTCAAGAATTTAATATTTTCAAGAAATTGACAAAACTAACATGTAGAATGTTGAAAAAGTAAACTCTAAAAATGAAAACAAGGAGAAATCTTGAAATTTTCCCATGAATTCTAATTTTGACAGCACTTCACCTCCTCTATACCTACAGGAAGACTCAACACATGCAAAATCAACAAAATAAGTTTATAAAAACAAGTTAGATCAACATGTGTAAAAGAGGGTTAGTAACCAAAAATAAAACTTAACTACAAAAACTTGAAATCAAGTGCAAAGGACAATGGAGTAAGTCCCACCGGGCATGTCAAATGTATGCATGAGTTGTTTTAAACTAATGCTAATATGAGTAAAATACTAACACCTAAATAGCCTTAATTAGCAAGAGTTAAACAAACTACTTAGCACCATCATGATAATAATTAAACAAGGGTTAGATGTTAAACATTCATCAAATAAAACTTTGAAAATAACAATGTTAAGACATCTAAAATCCTCTATTCTCTAACAACAAATAAATGAAATGAACCTAGGTAGGCTCTATGACTATTAAAAATGGTTGTCTTTGGGATTCCAAGAACCTAGGAATGAGGGCTTGTCAAAGTTGGGCTACAAGACCCTTTTAACACCTCCCATATGACCTAAGCACTTAGGAAAGAGGCTTAACTCTTCAAGATGATGAACTCTCAAGAAAAAAAAAGGTAATCTCTTAGTATAATTAGCTATATGCTTTGCATTTTCTTTCTTAAGGAGTTTAGGTATAGATATAAAGGTAGAAGGAGGGCTCCTTATATAGTCCAATGGATAAAGAAAACACTTCATTCCTTTGCATGTGGGATAAAGGTAAAACATGATTAGGAATGGATAAGGTTGCTTTGTAAAAGGTAACCTTACTTTAGAAGGGTTTAATTTATGCTTAGCAAGTCATGGGAATTGGGGGTGTTTTAATTAATCAAAGGTGATTAACTAATAGGTAAATGTAAGCTTATAGAAGGATTTAGGCTATTAAATCAATTAAATATTGATTTATTAGATAAATGGAAGGAAAGCTAATTACTTAATAATAATTAATTAGTCTAGATAGAAGGGGTGAATAATCAACGAAAGGTCATTAATTAGGTTGTTCATAGGATAGGCGACTTAATTAATTAGCTTAGTGTAATTAATTAATGATGATATGAGGAAAAATTAGCATTATTGACAATATGTCGTCAATTTGCCAAAAGATAGATAATTAGTGCAATTTAAGTATTTAAATTTGTTGGGTGTAATTATGGGTGTCTACGAAAGGTTCAAGTATGATTAGGTGATGGGTTGATGGAAGGAAGGAAATTTACGGGTGTGGAGAGAAATAGACTACAAGAGATGAATAAATAAATCTACATAAGAAAACTAGAGATTGAGTGTAGAGATGTTAAATACTTACTAGGAATTAGATTGGAGAACGTAGGTGATGAAGATGGTGATAGTAGAGATCTAGAGAGAAGAGCCGTTATATTCATGTTGTGGCGGTTTGAACCTCTGTGCCTCTCTGTTGTGAATATGTGATCATGAAGAAGGTGATGAATGATGACCAATGTTGGTAGTGCTCCCCGTGTGTCTTCTATTTCTTGACTACTAAATAAATTTGAGTGCTCCAAGTATTTAGAACTTTGAGATCTTGAATCAAATGACCAACATGCGAAAAGGATTTTGGAAACATATTTAAGCTAACCGAAACATTTAGGTGACCGAATTCGGTTGAAATATAACCGTGTCGATAAAGACGAGAATATCTAAGTTGGCCAAAAATAGTTAGATTGTTGTTATTTTTGGTGTGATCTCCAACCTTTTTCGAGTCTCGAGTGATAGATCATAGCAAGGTAAGTTGGATTCCTTTTAGGTTTGTGAATAGGAGTTGATTCTAGGTTTAGACTAAGTCCTAGTTGGGTAGGATAGGTTTTAGACTCGGTCTTAAGTCATTACGAGGTTTGAGTAAGTAATTGAGTGAGGTGGTTAGGTGAGGTGGTTAATTGAGGATATTAATTAATTTAATTAAGATAATTAATTTAATTAACATGTGCATTATGGGATATGAATAGGTGGGATATGGTTAGTTTATTTAACGGGGTTTTAAGCGAGTATGACCCAATTTTGGTGTCTACATTCCCCCTTTTGTTAGGTAGCTTTTACTTGTAGCGATATACCTGCAAAAATAAGAAATTGGTGTTCTAGGTGTGAATGGACGTTAGATTTTCCCAAATAGGGTTGAAGTTGAGATTACCCCAAGTGTGGATGAAGATGACCCCCTCAATCCAGGGGAACTTAGGAGGTGTGTGACAGAGTCGGTGAGTGGTTTGATAATTGGGTAAATGAGGAAAGTGAGGGTAGGTGATTTATAGGTAAGGATATGGTCACTTTGGGTAATGGGTAATGGTGAAATTGGGTAATGGGTAATGGTCAAATAGGGTAATGGGTAATGGAAATTGAATGCACACACATGTATAGACTACGACATGGTACTAGTGCAAGATCTTACAAATTATACATCGTCCAAGGTTAATATGTTTATCCAAACAAGGTTAAAGTGATTCGAGATATCCAAGGTGTAGGATATGGTCTGAAAACACAACTTAGGTCAGAGTGCGGGAACGGTGTAGGTATGATCTGGTACACCAAAGGTTTGGTCGGGATAAATAACACGCCAATAGGATACAAGGTAAGGTCATCGAGCTAAACCACCACGGGTAATAACATCACACATTATATTGTGTACATGAGTGAAAAGGTCACAAAAGGTAGTTCTGGTCAGGGTATGTAGGTCATGGCATGGGTAAGGCTAAGGTATAGGTAAATAACAAGTCCCTAAACACAATTAAGGAAATGTATAGGTAATTTAGGCTTGTGGGTAGGGTGTAATAAGTGTTGGTAAGGCCAAAAGGTATTTGGATAAGAATGAGTTGGGGTAAAAATGGGAAAAATGTAGGTGAAATGGTACTGGTAGATGACCGATGTCAGTTATAAGTTAATCGACATCGGTTTGGTATGAACGATGTTGGTTATGTCAATTTAGGCTTAAAAAAGAAAAATCCATGTTTTACGGATTCATTTGAATGTGTTGTCATTTTGTGAAAATGACAAAGATTTTGTGCCTCCGTGGAAAGTGACATTATGAAGTGTTGAGTTAATTTGGCCAGTTACTAGTACGTTATTGGGTATTGGTAGGTGGTTCAATGATATCGAGCGGAGTGAGTTGAGTGGACGAGATATTCGTGGTATATTTCGGCATGGTAGAGGCGGGAGAAGGTTTGGGTGAACCACCAAACAGTAGAACCGATGTGGCACCGTGGAGATGACGCCAAGATGAGGTAGGAGGCATTCTTCTTACTTGTTATTTGATTAAATTATGCTTTTAAAATGAAGAAATTTGGGTGGGAATATGGATTTTGAAATGGGGGTTAAAAATGGGTGAAATTGAGGTGGGAAATGGAAAAATTAGGTTAAATAAGGTGATAATTAAATGTAAGGTGAATTTGGGTGGGATGGGGTAAGTTGTAGGTGAGTTTTATGTGAAATGGGATTTGGGGGGATGGGTTTTCATTTTTGTTTACATGACAGAGACCGACATCGATCCTAGGTTTGGGCCGATATCGGTCGATTTTGTCTCCATAAGTCAAGTCTTAGGTGATTGAAACTTGTTAAATGGAACCGATGACGGTCAATGAAAATTGTGTGACGGTCAAGGAAATCAAAGCCGGTTAGGGTGAAGGAAGAATAGGGGTAAGAAGGGATAGGTATGAAAGGAAAATAGGTATAAAAGGGATAAGTAAAGAGTGTATGTAGAGGGATAAAGGTAAAATATGATTTTTGACGATATGGGATAGGTAAGTAGGTGAATTGAACTAAGGAAATGTGTAATAATGATAAGGATTGGTAGACGTGTAGGTGAATTAGGTAAAGAGGGTAAGCACAATTGATGTGATTGGGTAGGGTTTGGGGTTAATAGGTAATTGGAGGTAGTCAAGTCTTAACAATGTTTTGGGTTGTTATATGTAGGCTAGGGACCAGTTGAGGATGTGGGATAGAGTACCGCCTCTTTTAGTATAGACGCGGTCTAGCGTGATTGCGGAGGAGTGGGAGCATATGACTGATGTTGGAGTGATTGGGATCCGACACTATAGGCATATAGCTCGAGATCCTAGTTTGATGGTCGCGCTCATCAATAGATGGGATTCAACGACTAACACATTTCATTTACCAATGGGTGAGATGACCTCCACAAAGCAATGGATAGGGTGACATACTACGAGAAACAACAGAGGGACATGTTCACACAATATAGGGAGGAGGAACGGATCCCGGATACGAGGACCGAGACCAGTATTAGCAGGACAATGCACACATGTAGCATTGATACCTATGAAAACACCTTAGACGATGACTATGATGAGGTTCGGGGATTCCTTAGACGAGGCCCATTACTATTAGGATTACCTAATGACTGCCAGATACATGTCCCTTCTTATGTTGAGTACGAGCCCAACAAGATGTGAGTGAGGGGACGAGATCTGCACTCATAGTTCAAAGAGAACATGGGGCCGGAGAGCCGGAGACAGGGGAAGAGTGAGGATACTAGTTCACGTAGGCTAGGTTGAGCTGAGGGCTAGGTGGAGATTAGACCGAGACCCATGGAAGGTGTAGAGATGTTGGTAGGGCGACGAAAAGATCGGGTGGAGGAGACAGTGAGACGGCCCAGAGGATATGATGTGGGGTGACGATTAACCACTTGGTATGATTATTGTTTTTGAGATTTTGATATATATACCAGCTTGCGTGCCAAAGATAGTGAGGCTATATATGAGAGTTTTGTGATTTTGATTTTTATTCTGGCTCACGTGTCAAAGATAGTGAGGTTATATCTAACAGATTTGAGATACTTTCATGTATTTGTATCTCGTGTACATATAACTCTCATTAGTTGGTTGAGAAGTAGATGGGTTAGTGGATGGGTCGGCTACGAGAGGACGTGACGAAGTTGGAATAGAGGAGGTAGGTATGGAAGAGGTAACAACAACATTGGTGGATGGGGATGTGGGTGAAGGAGAAGTGACAGTGGTGGTAAATGCCTTATTTGGTATAAGGACATCATTAGGTTGGTACAACATGTTACAAGTTTTTAATGGCAAATTTTCAATTTGGAATGGTGTAGTTATGTCCTTCATGTTAAAATTTTACACAACGATGTAAGGTTAAAGGAGCACAACCCATAACGCGGATCTAAGGTCGACTGCAAGAACAAAGTTGTACTAAAAATCCCCTCTAAGACATAAAACAATTACGGAATAATACGGGGCCCACACAAACATGGAGAATGATGGTGCCAAGGGTGGAAGTAATGGCATCATTCATTTAATGCATCATAACCGGGTTATTATGCATATAATTGGTAGTGATCCGCATTTCGTTGTGCGCGGGAGGAGATGATGTTAATGTTAGCACTGCCATCAATCATAACATATCGAACATGTATATTATCAATATAGACGGAAATGAAAAGGGAGGGATTAGGATCATCTCGATTGGAGAGGTATAATCTCTCGTCGTTAGAGAAATTATGAGCAACTACATGTTGAGTGATGGTAGGTATATAGGAAGGGGGTAAATTGGTGAGAGAAGCCACGTGGTGAGGGGTGATCTTTGGAGGCCACACGTGTACTTGTCATTGGGTAAAACCTTGATGGATTGTAGAACCTCCATGAGGGTGCAGCCGATGGGATTAAGAGGTTTGAACGAAGTCGTACAAAGAAAATTTTAGATGGGATTGGTGTAATTGTTTTATCGGTGTACGATGGGTAATCTAGTTAGAAATAGGATATGTGGGTCCCTAAATGGTGATTTCTTGTGTGAGTGCGGATGGTATATTGGGCACAAGATTACAAGATGGGCTAGTTGCTTTCTCCTTTATTTTTTGGGCGTGAGTAGTAACTTGGATCCTGTTAATTTGAGGAAGAGAGGTGGATGGAGAATGTGTGTCATGAAAAGTATCACAACATGATGTAAAAAAACCCAATGCGGGATAAGAACCTTGTGAAATGAGTAGGATGCACTAACATTTTAGTGGGGTTTTGGCTAGTTCTCTTATGCAGACCATGTTGATCTCAAATTTTGGAGGTGGATAAAAGGGTTGTGGAGGTGGTGATGTAGGTCGCTGAATAGGTAATGGGCGAGGATGTGTTGTGATAGGTGGAGGTGGAACAAGGTCCTCATCCATAAGATCATCGTCGTCAAAATTTGTTTCAAGAGGACATAGTTTAAAGAGAACAGTTTTAAGAGCCTTACAACTTTCTACATCATTCCTTAGTACATGATGGTAGGCGCAAAATTTAGTCTTGTCAAACCCTTTTCGTTTGGGTTTGAGTGGGTCATAAGGTCTAAGTGGTGGCAATTTGATGACAAAATCTCTAAAAGAATGGCTAAAATGTTTGTGTAAGACCCTCCTAATGGATCACAGTGTTAAGTGAGTGTGGGTTTGGGTCGAAGTGTGGGTAATTTTGGTGGGAGAGCTGCTACAGGATGTGGAAGTGGAGGTGGGATTGGTTTGACCACCAGTTTGGTAGGTGGTATTGTTTTAGGCTTGGTTTGTACCTTCTTGGGTAAAGGAATAGTAGATGAACTAGCAATAGAAGGTGTTATAGGATTAAATACCTCTTTAGAGGGTAGTGGGTTTTTCAGTTTTGGTTACACCTTTTTCGGTAAAGGTGAAGGAGGAGTATGTGATGTAGAAGGGAAAGCGGATGGTGGAAGAGGACAAGTTAGCCAAGGTGATAAAGGAGGTGTGGTGAAGGTTGTTGGTAGAGGAAAAGTTGAAGGTATGGGTTGAAGAGAAGGAAATCTCATAGGTAGTGAGGAGGTTACTATAGGTGGTGGGGTTATATGTGGTAAGAAAGATGCGGGTGACGACAAAGGTGTATGTTGTGTAGGTAAGTTGGGTGTAATAAAGGATCATTATGAAGTTGTGGGCTGATGTGATTTTGATTTTCATTGGGTAGGAGGTTGCTTGACCAAGGTATATGGGTGAGACCCTAGGATAGATAGAACGGGGAAGGTGACAAAGGTGTAGTGGGTGAAATCGATGTATTCAACCTAAAAGGTTGGGTATTCCTTTTAGGTGGAGGAATGGTTTTTGTGCATGTTTGGGAAGATGTGGCTGAGTCTAATTTAATGAGAGGGTGGTCTAGGCTTGATGTCGGCATGACACTTAATGTGGTGATGGCTCATGACGTGGGGAAGGTGTAGATACAAGTATGTTCTTAGGCATAGGAACATGTTTACTTGTTGGTAAAGGTTTGGATGTATGTGAGGGTGATGAAGAAGAGGTCGTATCAATAGGCATGGTCATGGCTGATTTGGTCATTTGAAATACCTTTAGATAAATCATGGAGCTATCAGTAGGTGATATTTGCATTTGTATTGAAAAGGGTAGCCAAAGACATCCTCGAAGCATGGAATTATAAACGTAATCCAAGCCATCATCCAGGAGTTAAAATGACACTATTGAAAGAGGAGATGACATTGATTTAGTAACAATTCCTATAAAATATGTTTGTGAGATAGGGAAGTTATTGGCTTTCGAATCTGTGGGTAAGAGATCCGAGAGCGAGATAAACAGATATCTTGGAAGGTTAATGGGTAATTGTATCAAATGGGTAGTGGTATATCTAAAGGATCCCCTATGGGTAGGGGAGATGGTAGGTGGGATGAGGTAGGTTCCTTTTTCGAGGGAGAGGAAAGTGATCATGAATCTCCGATGGGTAGGACAGCTTAACACCATAGAATGTTCGTTTGGTTACAAGTTGGGTGGTAAAATGGCATTGGCGAAATTATGGACTCCTTCGTGGCTTAAGGGGGAATGAAATGGACTCCTCTGTGGGTGAAGGATTAGATGAGGTAGTCTCCTCTGTGGGTAGAGGAGCTCGTGCTAGAATCTCCTTGATAGAAGGGATAGGAGGAAATTGAGGAATGGCTGATATGACTTTGAAAACAACATGAACCTCATAGAAATTACTGTCATTAGTTGAAGGTTCACCACTTTGGTTAGATGATGGGGTATGATTAGGGAATGACTTCTTGAAGATATGTAAGTTTTGATTAGCCGGTGCATTTGGGTTTTCTAAGACGAGATCTCCATTATCTAACATTTCCTAGAAAATGTTCTTGAAGGTTATACAATTACCATCGTTATGGCCTTTAACGCGATGATAGTTATAATAGTCATGTTCCTTGTACCATGTAGGCATAGGATGAGTGGGGTTGAAACTAGTATGTGGTTTTATGGGTTAAAGGAAATGGCTCCTACCTTGAGAATTTTTCTAATACTAAATAATAAGGCTCCCGATTGGAGTGTATTTTTCGTTGCTCCCACCCGAATTGAAAAGATTGAAGGATAGAAAGATTGGAGGAAGGTTTTGATTGATTAGATGAGTGCGATGGAACATATTTTAAAACTACCGTGTTGGCATATCCTTTGGATTTTGAATAATCTTTTTGGGTTTTTGAAGAGGAAGATTCCTCATTTGATTTAAAGGCGGTGTTTTTGTTAGGAAATTGAATTTTCTTCTCTTGAATGACACAAATTTCAAATTTTCATTTCATGGTGAATGCCTTGTCAAAGGTACAAAAGGTTTGTACTTAGATAGTTGTTGATATGTGCCTAGAACAATCCCTAGTGAACAACTCTATAAGCTCGGTTTGAAGCAATTGGAATGTTAGTTGGTTGATGAGGCTTTGCCAATGAGTGAAAAAATATGTGATAGACTCTTTGTCATATTGTCGTGTTGAGTACAAGTCTGTCATGCTAACCTTCTTGACGATATTGATAAAAAATGGTCCAGGAAGGTTTGATCCACTTGGTTAAATGCATAAATGGAATGTCTAGAAAAACCGCTATACCAATCCAACGCGGTTCTTATCAAACACATTGAGAATGTCTGAAGAGCATAGCATCAACATGGGAAATTAAATAACACCCATGTTTGAAAGACCGCAAGTGTTGTTGCGGGTCATCCTTTTTATTGAACCGGTTGAATTTGGGAATTTACCAATGTGTAGGGTATGTATAAATAGGAATATATAGATGAATGGGCTCATTGCAGTTTTCATCGTATGTTAAAGGGTTGTGAGATCTAGAAATTGATGCTTCCAATATTTGCATCCTTTTCATCATCATTTTAATAAGGTCGTTGGTAGGTTGTGATGATTGGGCACCCCCTGTAGTATAAGGGGTTGATGATGAATGTATAATGTGTATGATATTCCGGTATATGGTGGTGTCAAGTATGAGAATTGTGAGGGGGAATAGATACAGGTGGAAAATATCCCAAATAGGTGATAGAAAAGATAGGTGGTTGTTGGTCATATGTGTAAGTAGGTGGGGTGGATGTAAGCGATCCTTGTAATAATTGGAGGTAAAGACCGTGGGATGGAGAGGACGATGTTTTGGAATGGGATATGGATTTCCAACACCATGGGTGGTTGTGATGCAATAGCTAAATATGAGGTGGTGGGTACATATGGGGCTATGTTCAAGGTGGTTGATAAAGGAATGGTTAACACCATGGGAGTGACTAATCTCAAAAGTGTGACCGATGTTGTAGGTGCTGTAGATATTGATTATGTGGGATCAAGTTGGGATACTATGGGTGCTAAGGCGGATGAAGGTAATGCTTGAGCTAGAGGTAGGCGATGCGAAGTGGGGGTGAGGGAAGGACGAATAAATAGAGGCATGCCGTATACCAACTGTTCGATGAATCGTGAGAGGAGGAATGGATGAGATAATGTTGAAAGGCGGCGGGGTTGTGGTCAAGGTGTCTTGCGAACTCGTAAATCACCGATATTAATGATAATGGGCTGAGTAGGATCCATAGGTGACAAGATGGAAGGTGGTGATGGGATAGGCATAAGTGACTGAAGGCTTATGTAGAATACAAGGGTGTTAGCTTTACTACAAGTCAAAACCATGTGATTTGGTGTAGGCTTGGCAATGTTTCTTTGTAAATGGCACGAGAAAAACATAAGAAATGGAGAAAAATAGTTTTGAAGGAAAAAACAGTCATTGTTTTGATTAATAATTAAAACACATGAACAAAAAAGGTTGGGTTAACCGATGATAGTGATAGGGTGACCGATGCGGTTATGTTAACGAAACCTAGATTCATCGTAGGAAATCAAAAGTTTTGCAAATGGGGCAATAACTGATGAAAATGAGACAAAACTAGATTTGACAGTGATATTAAAGATCTAGGGGTATGATGATGATTCTGAGGAACCTCAGGAAGAACAAAAAATTTGGTGAGTTCTTTTTTTGGTGAAATGACCAAAAAAGAAAATAACCAAAGACAGTCAGATAGACCGATGATGGTATGATGAGTAAACTGATGTCATTTATTGGACCAACACTGGTAACTGTGAAATTTGAAAAGATGGAAGAATTCAATTTTTGCGATTTAGATAAGATAAACTATTAATCCTAAAACATGATCATGATAATGATTGACCATAACACACCGAGAAAAGTCGGAATACACTAACTATAATTGTGGGGTGTGAAAGGAAGAAGAGAATGTAGAATGCGTCCTCACAACTCAAAACACAAATCAAGCAAAAGTTAATAAACACGAAATCCTATTTGTGAATTTTATGTCTTAGCTTATGTTATTTAATACTAACTCGTGAACATAATAGAGTTTTGGGTTTGATAGAAGGTGTCCTATGAAAATCCAAGATCTAAGGGTGGTTTCAGGCAATGTTTTGGCGGGGGTGGTCCTTTTTCTGAGATATTGAATTGACAGAGAAACCAGTTGGGTGCCCACTATCAATCCTCTGATTGTGTGATTGTTAACAACTTCTTCCAGGTTATGTGTTGTTTAAGAAATGTGTAATTTATTTTTGTGTGGTTTGGAAAAGAGAGAAGAGAATCGCACTACGATTCAATTCACAATAATCGATTGGGCATGACTTCCAGCATATAGGTTTCCCTCAATTTTAATGTGAGCTAAAAAAAATCACAGAAGTATGAAATGCAAGTATTTTAAAACCCAAATCAAAATGTGATATTTGATGTAAACAAAGAGTGAATAGGAAAGAGTATGACTTTCACTAATGCAAATGAAAGAAAAGAAAGAAATATTCTTTTTAGTCCCAAAATACAAATTTCACTGAGATAAGTAGAAGAGAGAGAAGATTCCCATGGAGATAATTTAATGTTAACTTTGTTTTGAAAATAAAAAAACATATAATGGTTCCCTAAGAATGAACAAATGCAAGGAACCCTGAATGGGTCCCACTAGGTGTGCCAAAATATTTCATCAGATTCTTAGTAGATTAATGAAACACATAAGGGTATTAGGGCAAGGAGGAATACCTTTTTATAATGTCAGTTGAAGGTTTTGCATGCGTTCTTATTTCCTGATCCAATTTGATTCCGAGAGCTCCCTTTTTTCTAGGAGGAACTACCCGTAAATGAAATACAATACCACCAAATAGAGTAAAACAAAATAATGAGTGGACTTCCTAATAGAAGCTAGATCTTAAAAGCACAATGCTTCCTAAACAGTTGTCAATCCACTTTTATATAACAATATTAATGCTAGTTAAATCATACATGAAGTAAAGATCTTATTGGAATTGAAACGATTTAGGTATCTTGTACAAAACAATAAGAAAGGTCGTTCAAAAGTTTGTTTAAGGTCAAAACGGGAGGGTTGATTGGTTGGTGTTAAGTTGCAAGTTTGGTACAGCTCGCTAAGGTCTAATAAATATTAGAAATGGTTTTGGGCTATTGGGAAGTGGGTATCACTCGTTTGTCCGAGCTATATTTCTAGACATAGTAACCGGTTTCGGATGATTGACCAATGCTGCGTTAGGCGAAATGACCGACATCGGTTGGATAGCCAAAGATCGGTAGGGGAAATTAGCGAAATCTCATAGAATTGGTTTTTCAAACTCCCTATGATTACACACGAGGCTGGAAATGGTGAGGGTGGGATCGTGAAATTGTTCTAAAGAATCAAAGATGAATAGGAGAGGTTGAAAATGGGTGGAAAGTTTCGGGTATGATCCGATGATGGGTTGATGGAAAGAAGGAAGTTTACAGTGTGGAGAGAAATAGAATATAGAGATGAGTAAATAAATCTACATAATAAAACTAGAGATTCAGTGTAGAGATGTTAAATACTTACTAGGAAGTAGATTGGAGAATGTAGGTGATGAAGATGGTGACAATAGAGATCCGATATAAGAGTTGTTGTATTCATGTCATGGAAGTTCGAACCTCCGTGCCTCTTTGTTGTGAATCATGATCGTGAAGAAGGTTATGAATGGTGACCAATGTTGGTAGTGCTCTCGTGTGTCTTATTTTTCCTGAGTGCTAAATAAACTCGAGCGCTCCAGTCTTTGGAATAATGATATTATGAATCAAATGACCAACTTGGGCAAAGGATTTTGGAAACCTATTTAAGATAACCAATAATAGCAAGGTGATTGGCATCAGTTGAGATATAACCGACATTGATCAAGGTGGGAATATATAGGTTTGCCAAAAATAGCCAGATTGTTGTTATTTTTGGCGTGATCTCCAATCTTCTTCCAAGTCTCGAGTGATAGATCATAGCAAGATAAACAAGATTCCTTTTAGGTTTGTTAATAGGAGTTAAGTCTAGGTTTAGACTAAGTCCTAGTTGGTTAGGATAGGTTTTAGACTCATTCTTAAGTCATTAATGAGGTTTGAGTAGGTCATTGAGTGAGATGGCTAGGTGAGGTGGTTAAGTGAGGATATTCATTAATTTAATTAAGATAATTAATTTAATTAACAAGTGCACTATGGGATATGAATATGTGGGATATAGTTACTTTAATTAACGGGGTATTACGGGGGAGTATGAAACAATTTTTGTGTCTACAACAGAAGATGAAAATTGGTTTAAATATTCTCATAATGTAAAGAGAGAGAAAAGAGATTTAAGTTAAATCTAGAGTTGTTAAAGCACTAGGAAGGTATTCTCTCTCCTATTGTAATATTAGAAGGCCAACATGTCCCTCCTCTCTACTTGCATCATGCATGAAATAATATTGGACCAACAGCACATCTATATCTATACTCATTAAATCGATAATCAGAGTGAAGGAACATCTTAGAAGTGAAGGATATGGGTGATTTATGAATCTAAACTCTAATTAGTCACCTATAAAGTTTTGATAGTAGTCTGAGATATAATTACAATGAAGCTTTTCATGAAAAGGGTAACACAATTGTACTTCAACAAAGGTTCGTATTATTCCAATTGTGTGTTTTGACACATCATATTTGGAGGAAATTAGAAATAGTACTTCTAATGCAAATTGAATCAAATTTTTACTTTATTACTATTTAGTAAAATGTTCAAAAATTTATATAAATATTAAGAAATTTTTTTATATGCTTCTTAATATGAATGTGAGCTTGGCATTTTGGGAAGTATGTTAGTGCCTTATTTTCATAAAAGGCTAACATATTTATTTTCATTTGAGTTGATACTTATTTAATATAAATTTTTAGTATGTTTTATTTTAATTTGAATGGTATGTTTTTAATCATTATCATTATCAAGTAGGTTTGTCTTACATTATACATTACAATGGTGTAAGTTCAAGCACACTACATTCCTATTCAACAATGTGTTGTCACTCACTAAAAGAAACTAAATACAATGTTTTCTTATTCAATTAAGAACATTTATGGCCTTGTTAGGGAAATGAATAATTAAATTATGGTCATCATTCTTAATAGGAAGATCAATTTCATCCTACAACGAGGAAGCCATGGTGAATATTGATGCAACTCAAGATTACTTAAAATTCAAAACTGGATATGACTAAAAATTCAAATGAATAGTATATATATATATATATATATATATATTTTTGTGATGTCCTCCTAGCATTTCATGATGTGACATGCCTACAATCCTTTCACTCTTGATTGGATGGTAGGATAAAATTTTACTTTTTATAATTTTTTCTCAAATAAATCCATTAATTTTTTTTTTATTGATTTTTACCTCATTTACTTTTGTACATGAGAAAAATAAACTCTTTGATGAATAGGGGTGAGAGCTATCCTTCACACAAAATGCACCTATGTATGTGTGGCTGCATAAAATTTCCAATGGAACATAACATGCACCATGTAATATCACGATGTGTCGTCTCTTTCTAATGTCGGTTCAAATCATTTCAATGGTTCCCGACAATTGCTTACGTGGGAGTGATGGAAGAATGATTCATATCAGATTTGTCTAGCCACCCTTCTGCCAAAGCCATTGGTTGAGGTGAGGAATTAAATGATCTTTGGATGAGGAACCTTTACCACAAAAATGCATGTTTTCCTTATAGTTTTAACGAGACCCTTGTTTAAAATAAATTTTACTAAGAAGCCTTCATGAACGCAAAATCCAAAGCTATAAGACAAGCTACAAGTGGGTGAATTTGGAGAATAATAGAAGTAACTAGTGGGTGAACTCGAAGAAAAAAATGTCGTACTCTTAGGTATTTAAAATTGTACTATGACATAAACTCCATTATTACATATTAACACATCCTTTAACAGTTTAAATTCCATTGTTACATGTTTAAACTCCATTGTTAAAGAATTGTTTTTTGTTAATGCATCCATATGATTTTGAGTTATAAAATGAAATAAATACCTTAGTTCAAAACCCATTGTAAGTTAAATAAAAAATCCATGTTTAATCCCACCAAAATTGCATCACCGTAATTTACTCAAACAAGAATTATTCAAGAAAATGTATTCGACGGGGTGTAAATATAGAGGCTAAAACCTGTATGAATTTATGAAATACTTGTCAAAAAGAAACTCCAAACTTTCATCCCCTGTTCTAACCCCAAATTTACAATTCCAAAGGAAAATTAGTAATAAATAATAAGTTATCTTAGTCAATCAATTTTTGGAAAAATAATTTCCAAACCTATTATAAAGGAAGGAGATTATAGTAGCTTTTAGAATCAAGGAAAATATATCTTGATTGTTATAGATGTATTGGGATATTTGATTTTTTTGTCAAACCTCTATCTAGAAGAACATGGAGCCCTTATCAATGAGAAAAGGTACAACCTTTATTACTATCTAGGCAACTTATACAATTATCAAGCATATGAAAATACTACACCTTGGGGTAAGTGCACCAAGTTAGGGGGATAAAAGTGGACAAACACCGAAAATAGTCGAAACACGTCGTATTTTTCCATAACATGATTGCATTTTATTTTTCTTGGGTTGGCAATTATTGTGCCTAAAACGCGCGTCGTGTGCACGCGTCATGCTGCGTATGCATTTTAGTTAAGGAAAAACATGTACACGTTATAACACATATGTGTTTTGTATAGTATGGACTATATATGTGTATTTGGGGGCTTATACTTACAATAATAAAAGTATAAAGAAATAATAAAATAAATCTTATACTTTAAATTTATTTTAGTAAATATAAGAAGTTAGGGTCACTCTGCACCTGATGGAAGTGGTCCCGTAGCTCCAACAGTTATAATCTAGAAGATAGTTTTTCAAAATCTAATCTAATCGAAGACTTAACTCATTTTCAGGATTTCAGAAAGGACCTAAAAATTTCAAGGCTTGTATATTGTAGTCGAGTCTTTATTTTTGGAAATCATATACTCATTTTGTAGGGTTTTGATCTTCTAAATTAGATTTTGGCCCTACCACTACTTGAATTGGTACCAATTTTTAAATTTGGTCCATAATTCACTTTAGTGACCATGAATCAACTCTATGATGCTTGTCTACTTCTTACTAAAATGAGATCCTCACTTTTTAGATAGAGGATTGATCCCTTAATTGGATTCCTCTCTTATGGCCAAAATGAGGTGATTGTAATGTGCCTCCTCCTTAAGGTTTGATCACACTAGTAGGAGTTGAATGATTTTTATGAATAATACTAAGTGAATTACATAAAATAAATTTAGATGATTGCTCATTCTTAGAAATATGGTGCTCCATATAAAGATCATCCCTTCACCTTTCCTAGCTCTAAAATTATCTTTTCATGGAATCATATTCACAATTCTCATACATGCTTTTTCTTATATGTCTCTCGATGGAGACAAATGATTCCTTAATACTTCACACATCATGGTCCTTGATACCTCAATAACATGACTAACTCATTTTAGCTTGTTTTGAAGGGTGTTCAATTAGATACAAATGACCGAAAATGGTCTTTTCGGCCTTTAGAGGAAGTAAACTCTCATCAAATCTAAATTAGTTAATCAATCATCTTAGACACTATTCCTGATTACACTTTGAAACATACTTGAATAATCTTATTAAGAATTTCCTTTGGGTTAGGGTTTATGATTTAGGGCATAGTGTTTAGGGTTTATGGCTCGGGGTTCGGGTTTAGGACTAAGGTTTTCGGGTTTAGGGTTTAGTTTCTAGAACTCATGGTTATAATTTTAGAGTTTAGGGTTTGGAGTTTAGGGTTTGATTCACGGTTTAGGGTTTATATTTTAGGGTTTATGGCTCGGGGTTCGGGGTTAAGGGATTAGGATTTAGGGTTTAGGGTTTAAGGCTCAAGGTTCAGGGTTTAGAACTCAGGATTTAGGGTTTATGGTTTATGGTTGAGGTTAAGGGTTTAGGGCTTAGTTTTTAGGGTTTAGGGTTGAGGATTCATGTTTCGGGTTCATTGTTTAGGGTTTGAGCTTAGGCTTAGGGGTTAGGGCTCAAGGTTCAACGCTAAGGTTTTAGGGTTTAGGGCTCAAGGTTTAGGGTTTAGGTTTTGAGGCTCAAGGTTTAAGTTTTAGGGTTTAGGGTTTAGCGTTGAGGGTTGAGGGTTTAGGATTTAAGGATCATGGTTTAGGATTTATGGCTTAGGGTTTATGGTTTAGGATTTATCCCTCAAGGTTTATGGTTTAGGGATAAGGGTTTAAGGTTTAAAGGTCAGGGTTCAGGGTTTAGGGGATAGGGTTTTTGGGTTTTAAGGCTCGGGGTTAGGGTTTAGGGGTTAGGGTTTAGGGACTAGGGTTTAAGGCTAAGGGTTTAGGCTCACCCATTCACTCACTGTAATGTTCTATGTCTTACCCATTCTTATAAGTATTGACATAGAGTATTCAACTAAAAATGGTTCATCTACTTCGTAGGTAGAACATTTAAAGGGATTCATCACAATTTGATGCCTTTCATCTACTAATATTTTTAAGGAGGAAATGTCGGTTATCCAAGAAAAAATTGGTACAATTAAATGTTACCCAATACATCTATCTTATTTTTCCCATCTCATGGGAACTATTTCACTCACTTTAATATTTTGTGTCTTACCCATTCTTATTAGTATTAACATAGAGTATTTAATTGAAAAGGGTTCATTTGTTTCCTAGGCAGAACATTCAAAGAGAGTAATCACAATTTGGTGTCTTTCATCTGTTGATATTTTGAAGGAGGGAAATTTTAGATATCCAGGAATAATTTGGTACAAAGAAATGTTTTTGATGCTCTTTTGAATAATTATTTCAGTTGCAAGTTGTTGTGAACGAAGGTTTCATTTGAAGAATAAAGCTTGATATGTCCAGTGCTTGTGTAAGCTGGAAATTTGAGAGGATTTCTAAGGTTCAAGTTTATTTTCCAAGATGCATTACTCCAATGTTTGAAAATATTTCTCTAGATGCAATGACATTCTGATTCAGACACTCAATGATTCCTAAATGTCCAATCCTTCCACAGACCCTAGTAGTCCTAGATCCTTGGGTATAAAGAGACACCATTACTTGGATTCCATTTATAATGATAGAGATATTTGTAAATTCATGTTATGACCTCTAAATAAGTATGAATTTCAAGTTGTTTGGAAATCACGTCACACCATTCACTAGGATTGATGACTACCCCTAACTTTTGAAGGTGCTTTTGAAAGCATCCATGGCTTTATCATAAAAGGAATTATCAATGAATGGAAGGTCACTAGGTCATAGGCCAATTGACTCTAATTCAAAACTAAACAAGAAATATTTACGAGGGGATTGATAACTCCTTAGTGTTCTTACCCATTCCATAGTTTCTATGCTTAATTTGAACACTTCGAAGTTCTCAAATTTACTATCCATTCCAATAATATAAGACCTTTCTCTTTTCCCGAGAGGAGAGGATATTGTAGGTAATTTGGTTCTAATCATACACCTCTGCATTGGTATATTATCTATGTTTCTTCCTTTTCCTTTGAGATTAGTTTTTGTGTTGCGATGGCTATTTTTTCCACTTCCAATCACCATCTTGGATTGCATAATACCATACATGGAAATATAAGAAATGTGATATTTGTTTTAGAGTGTAAATAAATTGACATTCAAAAGCGCAAGTATACATGGGGAGAAACATGTTTGGTAGAGATGTGTAATATACATTGCAAGGAACAAGGTAGATGTCATATCCAGTTAGTTTCTTATCACACCTCTCATAAACAAGGTAGTTGCAAGAAGACCGAATGATGGTTCTAGTGCACAAGACTAGGAAATAAGGTCCTAATATTGATATTCAAAAATATTAACTCACTCATAAGACCTACTATAAATATATGAGGTTTATAGGTTAGAGCTTAGGGCTCTCTATTTAGTGTTTATGGTTTTTGTTTTAGGGCTCATGGTTCAAGGTTTAGGGTTTAGGGTTCATGATATAGTGTTTAGGGTTTATTATTTTGTTTTTAGGTTTTAGGGTTTATAGTTTAGGGTTAACTTGATTTGAGGGTTAAGGGTTTAGATCACAGAGTTCAGAGTTTAGGGTTAAGTGTTTAGGGCTCAAAAATTATGGTTTAAGGTTTAGGGTTTAGGTTCTAGTGTTTAGGGTTTAGGGTTTAAGGCTCAGGATCTAGGGATTAGGGTTCAGGGTTTAGGATTTCATTTTAAGGGTTTAAGGTTTAGCATTTAGGGCTTATAGTTTAGGGTTTAGGGTTTATGGTTTAGGATTTAGCTTGATTAGGGCTTAAGGTTTAGGGTTTATGGTTTAGGGATCATGGTTTAGGGTTTAGGGCTCAAGGATCAAGAGTGTAGGGTTCAAGGATTAGGGTTTATGGTTTATAGTTTAGAGCTTAGAATTTAGGGTGCATGGTTCATGGTTTATGGCGTAGGGTTCGGGGTTACGGTTTTAAGGTTCACGAGTTAGAGCTTAGGGATTTGGATTTAGGGTTTAGGGCTCGGGTTTAAAGTTTAGGGTTTACGCTTTAGGGTAGGGATCAAGGATCGGGGTGTATGGTTCAAGGCTTAGGGTTTAGGGTTTAGTGTCTATGGTTTAGGGTTTATGATTTATGGTTTATGGATCAAGTTTTGGGGTTCACACGGCTACGGGTTTCAAGTTTAGGGGTTAGAGCTCAAGGCTCTGGATTTAATATTTAGGGTTTAGGCCTTAACACTCATGGTTTAGGGTTTAGGGTTTAGGTTTTATGTTTTCATGTTGAGGATTTAGTGTTCAAGGTTGAGGGTTTATTTTTTTATTTTATGTTTTAGGGTTTATAGTTAAGGGTTTAGGTATTAGGGTTAATGGTTTAGGTCGTAGAGTTTAATTTTTTTAGGGTTTAGGGTTTAGGGTTTAGGGTTTAGGATTTAGTTATTAGGGTTTAAGGTTTAACAATTAGGGCTCATGGTTCATTGTTTAGAATTTAGGGTTTAGGGCTTAAGGCTTAGGGTTTAGGATTTAGGGCTCACAAGTAATGGTTGAATGTTTAATGTTCAGGGATTAGGGATTAGGGTTTAGGGTTTAGGGTTCAGGTTCAGGTCCTCAAGTTTGTTGGTGTATTTGACATGCCTAGTCATCATCCACGTCACCTAGTGAGTCATCTCACCTTGTGAGAGTCATAGGTCTTAGGAAGTCAAATGATAAGTGTTAGATTCTGTCATAGAATTTGTAATTTTCATTTATGTCTTGTGTCATAAGAGTTACATTCCTTATTTGGAATTGTAACTCCTCCTTTAGTGGCATCATATGCGTCAGTGGTGTCATTGATATTCTTTCCTTGTTTAGGCATGGGGGTTACACAACACCCCTATTTGTACTTCCTTTTTTGATCTATGAGCATGAGTAGACCTGTTTTCTTATTTGCATATTCTTTCCATTATTCGAATCTTGCTTATTACATTGGAGCTTCACATTACCATCGAGTGTAAATTTGTTGTGGTGCATTGTTTTCGACATTGGTGAGCGTGTCTTGCTTATTGCTTTGTTCTATCCCTTTTATTACTTGTGGACTTGTGAGCGTGTCCGCCACGCTTACAACAAAGGGATTATTTTGTGTGACATGAGACACTTTGTTTCTCACAAAGCCCTCTCTTCCCTTCTTTTTTTCTCTCATTCTTGTGCTTTCTTGTGGTGTCGATCTGCTGCGCCCAACGAACCTTGATTGTTGTCTCCACTATTGCGTGTTATTATGTTGATTGCAAGGTGAGTGACAGACTGGTTCTCGGCACACAGTCGCATCTGATTGTAATCAACACACTGAACTATAAAGTTCCAAACTTGGGGGTGTGATATTGTTCTGGGGTGGTTGTTTCTTTTCTCTCTCCTTCCTTCTGCATCCTTTGGTTCTATCTCTTCATTATGGATATCTCTAAAGTACCGGTGCTCACACCTTTTAACTTCTTTAAATGGAAATATAAAATTATATTGGTTTTGTGAAGTAAAGGGTTATACCGTGTCACCATGGGGTTAGAGACCGAACCTAATGATGAACCCAAAAAATCTAAGTGGTTCAACCGTTGTGATGAAGCCTTAGGTCTTCTCTGTATGTCCGTCTCTCCCAACTTGATCTTCCACATCGAAACTTCCTTGACTCCTGATAAAGCGTGGAAAATTCTTGACGATATGTTTGGGAAGAAAGATGACATGAGAGCGCATGAGTTAGAGAACAAAATACTAGGGTTAAATCCTAGTGACTTTGAAAACCTGCAGGCCTTCTTCTCAAATTTTGTCCACACTAGACTGCTTCTAAAGGAATGTAAAGTGGAAAAGAAAGACTCTTAATTGATCTTGTCAATTCTTTCTAAATTAGGTCCTGAATACTCTTTCTTCATTTCAAATTTCCACGCCATGAAAGCCATGTTGGGTAGTACTTGGAAAATGCCTTCCTTTGATAGTTTTTCATCCCAACTCATTCGAGAACAGGACAAAATCATTCAAATGGGGAATCTAAAATCTAAATCACATGCCCTTGTGGTGAATAAGGGAAAGAAAAATGAAAAGAAGAAAGAAACAAAGGACGAACCTAAGAAAGAAACCAAGACCAACCAACCCCTAGCTAAGCCCAACACTGACACTTTGAATTCGAGCCTAAAGCAAATAAGGAACATTTTAAATGCTCCTACCGTAAGAAATTTGGCCATGAGCGTCATTGTTTTTAGAAATAAATTGATCACTTAACTCATTTGCTTGAGAAGAATAAAATAAGTGTTCTTGAATCCGTTAAAAAAATGCTCGAAGGGTGAGTCTTCTAAAGCAAAGGAGTCTAAAAATGAAAAGAAGAAAGTTCAAGCCCTCATAGCTAGATAAACCCCATTATCAACTTGGATTATCAATTCCGGTGCCTCACACCACATGGCTTCTTCAGAGGTTGAATTCTCTAGCATTGAACCATGTGGCATGTCCCAAATCATGTTGGGTGATGACACTCATGTGTCAGTTTCCGGTAGTGGATCGGTAGAGATAGAAGGTGGAACATTTAACCAAGTGTTGAGTGTTCCCAATCTCTCTACCAATATCCTATCGGTTTACCAAATCACCCACCTTGGTGAAGGAATGCGAGTGGAATTTGGTCCTAACTCGGTGATCATTCGTGAGCTTAACTCTAACGCATTATGGCTAAGGGAAAGGTGGATCACCGTTCACGGTTGTATACCTTCTCCCACTTCTCTTCTGATTTGACGCCCAATGCCTTGCTTACTCATGCAAATGAGGTTAGCAAGCTATGGCATGAGCATTTTGGGAATCTAAATTATCGTTACCTTGAACAATTGAGCCAAAATGAAATGGTCAATGGGTTACCCTGAGTTATGTTTTCTAAAGGTCTTTGTGAGGGTTGCACCCTCGGAAAGCACCCTGAAAAAACTTTGATAAGGGAAAATCCTAGAGAGCTACTCATCCCTTGGATCTTGTTCATAGTGATGTTTCTGGTCCCTTTCCATCTCCTTCTTTGACTAGAGCTCTATATATACTAACCCTCATTGATGACTTTTCACGTATACTTGGGTATATTTTCTTAAGCTTAAGTCTGAAATATTTAAGAATTTTCAAAATTTAAGGCTCTTCTTTGAGAAACAAGCGGAATGGTCTATCAAGGTTCTTCGAACCAACAATGGAGGTGAGTATGTGAGCAATAGGTTTGAGGATTTTTACACTTCGAGGGGATTACTTTGCATCGTACGATTGCTTATAGCCCTTCCCAAAATGGAGTTACGAAATAAAGAACCGAACTCTAAGGAGATGGCTACTTGTATGGTTCACTTGAAATCCCTTCCTCTGTAGTATTGGGCTGAAGCAAAGAATTGTGCTTGTTACATTCTGAATCATGTTCCACTCAAGGCGAAGAGGGATGACACCCTTTGAAGCCCGGTTTGGACACAAGGCTGTTGTTGAGAACTTTGAGTATTTAGATCTAAGGCTATGGCTCGATTCCCAAGAAGAAACACAAGGCATTGGATCCACATCACCAAACCTTGTATCTTTATCGGGTATCTTGATGGCGTGAAGGGATATCGATTGTTGAACCCTACAACCCATGAGCTCTATATTAAGAGGAGTGTGAAGTTTGATGAGTCATCCTTGACTTTTACTTCCATTGAGGTTATTTTGCCCACTGATTTAGATTTTGACTCATCAAATGATGATGTTGTTGAGTGAGTTCTTCCTCTCCCTGATCCTCCTGATCCTCAAACTTCTGAGTCTTCTGATTCTTACAGTAGTGATGATGAGGAATATTTCCCTTCTCACTTGAGTGAATAATCTTTCGAATCTAAGCTTGAACCTTTGGGACCTCTTTGGGCCAGGAAAACTTTACAGAGTGCTAGAGATTTAGTTAGAGATCCTTCAGATGAGAGATGTACTCGCTCGAGTTTCATTAGACCCCACTCCTTCTTTGCCTCTGCTTCTGATCCACCATCTTTCCAGGAAGCTTATGGGATTCCTGAGTGGGATTATGTTATGGATGAGGAGTATTCCTCACTCATAAAGAATGACACTTGGGATCTTACCCCTCTTCTGAAAGGAAGAAAAATCATTTGGTGTAGGTGGATATATCAAACAAAGTATGGAGCCAATGGAGAAGTTGAGAAGTATAAAGCGTGACTTATAGCTAAGGGTTTCTCCTAGGTAGCTGGGGTTGATTACTCGGAAACCTTTGCTCCGGTTGCAAAGATGACTTCCATTCAATTGACCCTTGGCATCGTTGCCGCTAACAAATGGGAAGTCCACCAGATGGATGTTAAGAGTGCCTTCCTTTATGGGGATCTAGAGGAAGAGATCTATATGGAACAACCTCTAGGTTATTTCCATGATCCCTCCCTCATTTTCAAGTTAAAGAAGTCTCTCTACGGCCTTAAACAAGCCCCTTAGGCTTGGTATGCCAAGATGGACTCCTTTTTACTTGCATCAGGGTTCACTCGGTGTCACTCTGACCCAAATGTGTATATTTTGTGATAGGACGACTCCATGCTTGTTCTTGTTCTCTATGTTGATGACTTGTTGATCACGGGTAGATCTTCCTCTATCATTGATTATGTGAAGATCTCTTTGGCCAAAAAGTTCTCCATGTCTAACTTAGGATTGCTTCATTACTTTCTTGGGATCCAGATTTCACAATCTGACTGGGAATTATGATCTCACAGCCTAAGTACTCTCTTGATTTTATTTCTCACTTTCACATGTCTGATTGCAAGTCGTCACCTACTCCTTTTCTTTCCAGGGTCAAGTTGGTTTCTTATTGCTCTTCCCCCTTGGTTGACGGTACCCTTTATCGGTAGTTGGTGGGGAGCTTGATCTACCTTACTCACACTCGGCCAGATATTTTGTATGTTGTCGGGATCGTGTCTAGATTTATGCAAGATCCTCATGAGCTGCATTTAAAAGCAATAAAGTGGATCCTTCAATATGTTCGTGACACTAACACGATGGCATTCATTACTTAGGAGGGGCCGAGATTGACTTGGTTTGATTTAAAGAATCGATTGGGTTGGTGATCTAGATCATCGGAAGTCTACCTCAGGCTACAATTTCTCTCTTGGTTCAGTCCTCACACACCTGGTCTAGCAAGAAGCGTAACACCATTTCCATATCATTAACGAAGAAGAATACGAGGAGCGCTTTAATGCTGCCACGAAAGTTGTTTGGTTATAGGGTATCTTGACAGAGTTTGGCATCCACTTTCGGTGGCCTACCATTATCTACTGTGAAAACATGAGCACTATCTCAATTTGTAGAAATATAGTTCAGCATTAGTGGACGAAGCACATTGAGATTCACATGCACTTCATACGGAAGTTGATACATGAAAACATCATCGACATACAGTATGTTTAGACAGTTGATGAGGTTGCAAACATATTCACCAAGCCCTTTACTGAGGTGAAGTTTCTTCACTTGCGGTATCTTCTTAGGGTGAGGTCTCGCTTGTCACCGCCCATCTTCTTTGGGCTATATAGTCCTCCTCCTCTTATTCTTTTAAGAAAGATGTTGTTTGTATATGGGCACCTTATTAGGCCTTTAGTTGTCAGGCCCCATTGACACATCTTTCTTAGTTGTTTGGGGGAGTCTTCTTTTCTATTTTTTCTTACTAAGAACTGTTCCTCGACTTTGATGAAGGGGGGTGTTGGTTTGTGTGACATGCTTAGTCATCATCCACATCACCTGGTGAGTCATCTTGCCTTGCAAGAGTCATAGGTCTTAGGAAGTCAAATGACAAGTGTCAAATTTTTTTATAGAATCTATCATTGTCGTTAGCGTCAGTGTGTCATAGGAGTTACATTCCTTATTTGGAATTGTAACTCCTCCTTTTTGTGGTGTCATGTGTTAGTCATGTCATATGTGTCGGGTGTCATTGATATTCTTTCCTTGTTTAGGCATGGGGGTTACATAGTACCCCTATTTGTACTTCCTTTTTTGATCTATGAGAATGAGCAGACCTATTTTCTTATTTGCATATTCTTTCCATTATTCAGATTTTGCTTATTACATTGGAGCTTGACGATATCATTAGAGTGCAATTTTGTTGTGGTGCATTGTTTTTGACATCGGTTATCGTGAATTTCTCTTTCGGGGTTTAGGGTTTAAGGTTTAGGTTTTGATTGTAGAATTTAAACGCTAAAATATTTAGGATGAATGTTGGCATCCCGAAAATTACCTATGTATGTCGGCTTCGGATTATACTATAAAAATTATCCCCTAAATGGTGACTAATGGAGTCATGAGACTAGTTCCATAAGGTGTAGAGTGGCCCTAATTTATTATATTTTCTAAAATAAATTTAAAGTATAAGTTTTTCTAATAAAATATAAATGAAAAACTTATACTTAATAATTTATTTTTGTAAATAAAAGCATGCCGAAACACATATAATGTTCATACTATAAATAACGCGTACACATTATTGTTCGGATTAGCACATTGGTTGTACACGCAATAAATAAAATATAAGCATACATGCAAATAAAAGTGGATATTCTACCAGAAGAAATATACAAAACAAGAGACATAAATCAACATCGATTTAATGTGGTTCACCCAAAGGTGGGCTACGTCCACCAAGAAACAAGCCAATCTATTATCCAAAGCTTTGACAAGATATACAATGAAGATTTACAATCTTCCACACCTCTCAGATGTTCAGTACTTTCTTTCCCTCAAGTTTTTGCTTCATCACCAAGAATTCTCTCTATCACCAACTTTTTCAAGTTCTTTCTAATTCTTGTTAATCATATTCTTATTACTTCTAAACCATAGCTTTTATACTTATATAGTCATTTATAGCTTAGGGCACTTATCCATGCAATTACAATCAATAGAAATACTTTAATGCTAAAAATAGATCTAATTCTCGAGATTTAATTAGAACATCCTCGCATAGGTAACTGATGCCCGTTAGACCTAACTCGCTACCGCTTCCTCCCTTTCTTGATCGATGCCACCTGGGTGACTGATGACGGTTTCCCCCTAACCGATGACGGTTATTGTATTTTCCAAAAATTTTCCATTACATGCTAAACTAAAGTAATTGAGCTCCATAACTCAACAATCTCCCACTTGGAGATTAATTACTGCACCATACCTATACAACGTCATTCATGGATCCTTCCTTAGCTTTGTTTATTCCTCTTCAAGTCTCAAACTCAAAGACCAACAAAAGTGGAGTGTAGCTTCAACTTCTCCTTTGCTAATGTCTTCGTTAGCATATCCATGAGGTTCTTCTTTGTATGAATATTTTCCGATTCAACTATCCATCCCCCAATACTTTCCATATAAAGTGATACCTCAACTGAATGTGTTTTGTTCGGAATGAAATGTTGAGTTCTTTAACAAATGAATTACACTATGAATGTCACTTTGAACAATTTACAATCACTTTTCTCCTTTCCCAACTCTTCCATGAACCTACTCATCCATATCATCTATTTGCTAGCCTCTCGTAGCTATTACATATTACCCCCTCTGTAGTAGACAAATCCACAACCTTCTCGCAATCTCAAAATCTAGCTAACTAATGTCCCTTTCAAATACCCGAGTATCCATTGGTCTCGCTTTCCAATTCTCTTTACTTGGATTGGCCATATATCTACTCATAACTCCCATTGCATGTGTGCAATGTCGGGTTTGGTATAAACCATAGCATACATAAGACTTCCAACTACACGAAACTTCTAACGATGAAGCATATGGAACTCGTTTCATATATTTGACTTCCTCATGTGATGAAGGACACCGATATTTTCTCAATTTGAAGTGTCCACCATAGGTGTGCTAACAGGAGTTTAGCATTTTGCATGTTGAACCTTTCTAACATCTTGTAGATATAAACCTTCTGAGACAAATACAATTTCTTATTTTTTCTATCTCTATGTATTTGCTTGTCAAGGATTCTTTTTGTAGCTCCTAAATCCTTCATAGCAAATGTGTGAGCTAGCTTTCCCTTAAGCTCACCAATGTCCTGCATACTAGATCTTGTAATAAGCATATCATCCACATACAGTAATAAAATAATATAGCTCCCATTTTCAATCTTCTTGAAATAAACACAATGGTCAGATTCACATCTCAAGTACCATGCTCTTGCATAAAACTATCAAACCTCATGTACCATTGCCTTGGAGCTTGCTTGAGCCCATATAAGATCTTTTTCAACCTGCACACTAGTTTCTCCTCACTCGTGACTTCATACCCAAGCGTCTACTGCATATAAATCTCTTCATCCAAATCACCATAAAGGAAATCCATCTTCACATGTAGTTGCTATAAATGCAAATCTTCTATTGAAACTAAACTCAATATAGTACGAATAGAAGTCATCTTAAAAACATAAGAGAAAATTTCACCGAGTCAATACCTACTTTCGTGAAAATACCTTTACTACAAGCCTTGACTTGTACCTTTTCTATCCACCCTATTCTTCCTTAATCCTATAAACCCACTTGTTATGAAATGTTCTTTTACTGGCTGGCAATTTAACTAAATCCCATGTCTAGTTCTGTTCCAAGGATTCCATCTCCTCATCCATGCCATGCTCCCACCGGAAGTGAGTCTTATCCCGCATTGCTTCTCTAAATCTCTCTGTTCACCATTATCACCAACAATAAATAAAATAAAGGTGTAAATATTTCGGAAGTTTACTTACCCTTTGTGACCTTTTTACGTGAAGTTTGGGGTATCGGAGGCTCAATCTAGACCTCATGGACATTCCTATCTAATTATAATAATGACCGATGCCGGTCACCTCTAACCGACGCCGGTTTGGGTAACCGATGCCGGTTTGGATCTTCAGAATCGATCTTGGTTCACCTAACTCGGTGTCAATTAGGGTCAACCGACATCGGTTACTATGTAACCCTATCGGTAATTCTTTTAAATCCGAGAGTTCATTTTCATTCACAAACTTCTCAACCGGTTCATCCTTGGGTAGCAAAATTTGATCCCTATACATTCTCTCTTTTCACCCAAGCTTCATTTGGTAATCCTCCATTTAGTGAACTTGAATGCCCATGGTTAATCAAATAAACTGTTGCATCAACTATTTTTGCCCAATACTGTAAGGGCATTCCGAATGTATTCTCATACTTCTAGCACATTCCATGATTGTCCTATTCATTATTTCTACAACACTATTCTCTGTGGTGTTCTCGAACCGTTCTTTCTCTATATATTCCATTCACTCGAACAATAGTCATTGAAAGCCTTGTTAGAATATTCACCACCATTGTCATATCTAAGGGAATTTAACTTAGAATTTGATTCATTCTCAACAAGGGCTTTCCATCTTTTAAAAATCTCAAAAACATCAGATTTACGTTTAATAAAATAAACTCATACCTTTCTTATAGCATCATCAATAAAAGTAACATAATACTAGGATCCTCCATGAGAAGATACATGAGTTGGTCCCCACACATCCGAGTGTACAAGCTCTATTTTTTCTCCTTATTTGCCCCAACTTTGAGAAATATCACTCTCTTTTTCTTTCCAAAAATACAATGCTCACGAAATCAAGATCTAAATATTTCAAATCGATAATTTACCCTTAACCTTTAAGATCTGCATTCCTTTTTGACTCATATGAACCAACCGATTATGCCACATGCATGCATCTAAATCTAAAGTAGATAATACAGAAAAGGAATCAATAATACAGGTAAATAAATATAATGTTCCTACCTTCTTACCTCTTTCCACAAAAAAGCACCCTTGGTGACTTTCCAAGAGTCTGATTGTGAATGTAACTATGAAACCAGCTTCACCTAGTTGCCATGCAGAAATAAGATTCCTCCTGAGGCTTGGCACATGCCTCACATATTTCAATACCCATGTATTTCCATTATGTAATTTTAGATGAACTTCCTTTTTACTAGTAATACTGCAAGGTTCATCATCACCCAAATAAACATGACCAAAATTACCTTGGACATAATTTTTGAAATAACCCTTATTAGGGGTTGCATGGAAAGAAGCTCCTGAATCTAAAATCCATGATTCTATTCTACTATTTAAAGAAATAATAAGATCATCTTGCATTACCTCGATGCAAGCAAGATTTTCTTCTTTACCTTTATTTGGTTGTTGGTTCTCTTTATCCTTTTACTAACAATCTTTCTTTACATATCATTTGTTTCCACATTTCCAACAAGTAATTCCCTTACTTCTGGATTTAGATCTATCATCCCTTGACTTTGATTTCCCATTACTCTTACTCTTGGATCTTTCCTTCTTCCTGCCCTTGCTTTCTACATTCAAAGCATTTCCAAATGATGATTCCTCTGTACTCTTCCTGTGAATTTATTCATTCAAGATTATACTAACCACATCATCAAACTTCAAAATATTATTAGCAGATGTTGTATTACTAACAATCATTACCAAGTTATCCCAACTATTAGGAAAAGAACATTAGAATAAAAGTGTTTTTACTTCATCAAAGAAATGATATAGCAACCGATTTTAACGATTTACAATAGATCGAAATCATTCAAATGACTAGATGTAGATCCACCTTCATGCATCTTAGAACTAAATAGTTCCTTCATCAATAAAATTTATTTGAAGTACTAGGTTTTTGATATAAATTAACAAGAGATTTCATTAACTCTTTGTCAGAAAGCTGCTTACGTAATATTGGAAGCCACGAATGCTTTGCCAAGCTCAATCTTATAGATCCCAAAGTCTTTCTGTCAAGAATATTCCATTCTTCATTAGTCATCTTCATAGGTCTAGAATTCTCATCCAACGGTAAAAAAATCTATTTGATACGGATAATCCCGAATGCATCTTCCATAGTTGATGATTTCAACCGTCAAAATTCTCTACCTTGTATTTGTTCTCTTTTGCCATTGTTGTGGCTCCCACTCAATCAGAAAACCATCTCGTGAGTAAATCATCAACAAACAAAACCCCCAAACAAATATTTGATACTAGTTGTTGGGATTAGCACACCGGTTGTATAAATAATATATCGATCTAAGCATACATGCAAATAAAAGTTGATATTCTACCGGAAGAAATATACAAAAAAAGAGACATAAATCAACACCAAATTTAACGTGGTTCACTCGGTGTGGGCTACGTCTACCAAAAACATGTCAATCTATTATTCAAAGCTTTGACAAGATATATAATGAATATTTACAATCTTCCACACCTCTCAAATGTTCAAGACTTTCTTTCCCTCAAGCTTTTGCTTCATCACCTAGAATTCTCTCTATTACCAAATTTTGCAAGTTTTTTCTAATTCTTGTTAATCATCTTCTTCTTAATTCTAAACCCTAGATTTTATGCTTATATAGTCATTTATAGGCTTAGGGAACTTAGCCATGTAATTACAATCAATAGAAATATTCTCATACTAAAAATAGATCTAATTCTCGGGAGTTAATTAAAACATTCTCGCATTGTAATCGACACGACCTTTGGTTAGACCTAATTACTTCGGTTCCTCCCTTTCCTAACGATGTTGGTCATACCGATCGATGCCGGTCGTGGGTGGCCGATCTTTGGTTCCCCTAACCGATGACGGTTCTTGTATTTTCCAAAGAAGTTTCCATTGCATGCTAAACTGAAGTAATTGAGCTCCACAACTCAACACTTATAACATGTACGCATTTTGTGTTTTCACTTTTTCCATGTCATGCCTCAAATATTGGATCTAGTTTAGATCCCCAAGCCCGAGGCATGGACCTATACAAACACAACAAATAACGTGTTTTTGTAGGAAAATGCAAAAATTCCACTTCCACCATGATAAATCAACATAAAACGATCAATTCATTTAAAAAAATTTATACCACGACATAGAGGAAAGTTTCTTCTTTCTAAAAATATAATTTTTCAAATTTTCTGACTAATATAAGGTTTCCATATTATTTATTTTCTAACTATGCCTTTTTATAACTATTTTTGAAGTTTAAATATGCCTATATTTTTTTGGCTCATGAAAATTATATACACACACACACACACACACACACACACACACACACACACACTAGTAGAAACTAGGCCCAATTCTATACATATTAAAAAAAAATCTAATTTTCGATATTTTTTGAGGTAGATAGGGGGCACACTTGAGCTCCATTATTTTTCAAAACTTAAAATTTTTGTACGAGAAAAATCATAAAAATAAATACTTGCTAAAAAATCTAAAAAGTCCTCTAGCACAAACTAGATACTCCTAGCTATCTTTCTACAAAAGGGTTTTCAAAAATACTAAATGGTGCTAAAAAAGTGGTGGGGGCACGAAAGTCACTCTATTATGTTTTTTAACAAAAACAGGAGCACCTATTGATATTTTAGTTATTTGACCCACTTAATATTATCCATTTTTAAGAAAATTAAGTAGCTTAGAAACTAGACTCAAAATTCTACAATTCATATTTATACAACATCTTCCAATTTTGAGTGTAACTATTTCAAAAAACTCGTACAAGTTGAAGTTTTTTATTTTTTAAAAATGCATCAACTTAAGACCCCCTTTTAGCCCCCAACTTGGTGTACTTACCCAGGTTGGTATCATATATGTAGAGGGATAACTAAATTCAATCATGAATTTGATGGAAAACATGCTCTTTATCTATTCTACTAACATGGACGCCCAAAATCTTAGTAGTTTTGATTATGTAAATGAGTGAATCCATACCATATTATCAAGATTGTTGGAGACGAGAATTATCAAAATATTTAGTAACTTGACCTATAACCTATTTAACAACCATTGCATAGGCTCTTAAAAAAATCCAAGTCCTAATATCTATCAAGATTGATGCAATTAATATTTAGTAATTAACATGTGGAAAACCTTTGTGTTTTTCATCTTGTTGAAAAACACAGATGTGTTTTTCAGCATGTTAAAAAAATAGTTTTTAACACATTTTCATTTCTGAAATTGAAATTTTGTAACTCACACTAATATGACAATAATATATTATATTTATTATGTATAATTACTTATTTAATAATTTTTTATTAATTACATAAGTCAAAATGTGTGGAAAACTTTAGTGTTTTTTAACACGTTGAAAAACACAATGGTTTTCCACATATTTTGAGTGATTTAATTAACATCTGGAAAACCATTAGATGTAATTTCATTGATCTTAGTTTTGTTAAATGGAATAACATTGGAATAAGTTTGATTTTTTGTATTCATTATATTTGTAAATATTGCTAATGTGCGATAATTTATATATAATTTTTATGATTAGTTGTTATATTTTGGTAATTGTAAGGTTGTGAATGTATGATGTACCTTGAAGCAATAAAAATTCTATGTTGTCATACTTGCACTCTCGTTTCAAAGATATGGGGCAAGTGTCTCTTGCAAGCCGGGAATCATTGCGTGGTGAAGGGTTTTCCCCTTAGGATGCCACATTGATAGACCCATAGTTGGGTGGTATATTGTGTTGCTTAGATGTTTGTAAAGCCCTCGCTGAAGATAAATTATTCATACATCAATTTTTCTTAGATATTTTTTCCGAAATTCTATTTTCCTTTTTCGTATGTTTTTCATATTAGATGAAGAATATATATTTTTTTCATGTAATATACTAACATTAATTATATGTTTCTTTTCGCATGTTTGGTGTTTTATTTAGTTTCTTTTTGTTCAATAAAAATGAATACCTGAGCTTCATTTCTCCCAATCCTATTGGTAAAATGAAGATATACATAAACTGAAGAAGATGAGAGTTTTCAAAGAAAGTTTCAAACTCCGCCACCATTTACGTAAATAATGCACAATTTATAAATTATATGTATATTTTAGACAATTTAGTATGCCATTGAATACTAGTTCTTCATAATGTATAGTAAATCATTTTTATTACGATTCAAAATTTAACACCATTTCTAAGTTTCAAATAAATTTGTGTCTATTCTACACATTATAATATTAACTTTGTATTATCTCGCAAAATTGTAAATACATGAATCGTAGGAAATTTAATATGCTTTAGTAATTATTTTAGTTTTTTAATATATACACTAAAAAATAGAAGTAAAATTATACTTGTAGACAGGATGAATTAAAGGTTATGAGCACCCTAGGCAATACTAGAGCTAACGCCTTCTATAAATAAATAAATACATAGTAAACAAAATTAATCATGACCAAATATCATATTACTTAATATGTTATGCCTCTACCATCTGAGAAAAACTTCCTAATATTTTTTTTGTAGCTACTACTACCTAAAATCCCTAGTTAATTCTCTAACATATAGTATATTATAGTCCTCTTTTTCTCATATATTTCCCAACTATTTTTTCTCACATTTTGTACATGCTCACCTTTCTTAATCTCTCCTCCGAAAAAACTTCCAAGACTTTGAAATAATACGCAATATGAAAAATACATGAGTATGAATTAAATTTACGAATCTTACTGAACTAAGGTACTTGCATAAATATTTGACACCTCCTAAATATCATATTCTTAATACAATTAAATGTAATTTTAATTGTATTCGAATGAAGTTAAATTAATTGGTATGTAAGGTTGGGTACTAACTACTACTAGCATAGATGAAACTAATAAATTAATTAGTGCCCCCTAAATGTTAGTGCCCTGGGCTAATTGTCTAGTTTTCCTAGGCCTTAATCCCCCTTTGATTGTAGATAATCTACACTACTATAATTTACTCATGGATGATAAATCCTTAAACAAGGTAAAAATTTTCAATCATGAATAATATACATCACCTCCAATTTTAACGTTTTGTGTTGATGATCTGCATAATAACCCAAATATAATTTATGAATATTTTATGAAACCAAAAATAATAACAATCATTAATCAAGTCTACCTATAAATAATCAATAAATCAAAACTATTTTTGTTGATAGTCCACAATACACTAGTTTTGAAAACAAAATTGTGAATTATCTACAATAAATTAGTGCCTTCTCTAAAATATTATATAGATATTTCACAATATAATAAAATTCAAATTTATGATTTTAAAATATCTATATTCTTAAAGTTTAATTATGAAAAATTATGCTTTCTTTTCATATTTTTAAAAATTAATCTTTTAAAAATAGAAATAGGGTCATTTATCTACATTGTTATCCATAAAAATACGAGTTTGTTAAAAAATTGTGATTTACCAATATAAATAGATAGCTTTTATAATATTTATTGTGATTTTCCATAATTTCATAAACGGAAAATTAAATTATTTTTCCATAATTTCATAAAAGACAAATTAATTTTTTGGAATATCCACATTTTTAAAATTTCATTATGGAGAAATCACATTTTTAATTTAAATTTTTTTAAATATCTACATTCTTGAATTTCAGTTTGTAAATTCACTTTTTTGAAAAACATAATTATAGATGGATAAAATATAATGGTTTTTATTTTTCACACTATATATGAAACACCACTTAATACTTAACTCTTAGAATTATTAATTTACACTATTTGAAGATGAAAATATGTGATATTTTTCTCACATTATTTATCTTGGTAGGAATGCAATTTCTTTTTTGGCATTACCCTTATTAGCATAAGGGTCATGCTATGTTAAGGTTTATGTTTATATGTTGCTACATACAATGCTTACAGATAAATTATGAGGGATTTGTTATTTGAATGAGTAGTTTTTGTCTCATAGAAGCAATTCAAGGATGTAACAAAGAGGTGTATCCAATTATTAAGAGGAAAATGTACATGTAATTTTTATATTTTATAGCCAATAAGGAGGAGAGGGGAAGATCAAGAAGGAAACAATACTCATCTAATGCAGAGCATAACTTCCGGAGACCATAACTTTTGATCCGACCATTGGATCGTCTTGAAATTTTATAGGGTGGTAGATATGCATTAATTTTATGCTAGGGTATAATTATATTGCAATGTTGTTGCCAGTTTGACATATTTATGGGCCTAGATTCCTTCATCTAGTGGCCTAAAATTGGCTCCGAACGTTTTTTCACTTTTGACTAGGTCTTAGAACTTTAATAACTTTTGTTGTGCTTGTTAGAATAAGTCAAAATTTTGTGTGATCCTTAATTTATGAAGGAATATTTGGCACAAAAATTTTGGGGCCCATCTGAGTTGTTTTTCTAGTAGGTAATATTTGGCATTTTAGGGTTTTATAATAGACGTGAAATAAAAGGAGGATTGTAAGGATGTAAAATATTAGTGTGCATTCCAAAATGATAAGAAAGCTATTTTGAAACTCCTTTTTTAATTTGAAAAGTTGTTTATGTGCTTTTTGGAGGTTTTCATCCTCTTGCAGCTAGATTCACATCATCATCTCACCACCATTAACCATAGTTATGGTATCACCCATGTTTAGATAATAATTGAAAGGAACGATAACGAGATCGTACCAAGCCAAGAACACAGATGCTAATCAAACACCATGATCAATAAGATGAAAGCAATTCACTAGAATAGCTTTACATAAAACCTTTCCAAACAAATGAGTAACAATATCATATATTATAATGGAACTCAATGCAAGACATTGAGAATGAGTCTTGCTTAAATAGGCAAGGAATAACAATCTAAGAACCAATCAAGGTCGTATATCAAGCCATAAATCAAGGAAATAACTAGTTATCAAAGAACTAGTCAAGACCATAGATTTAGGAGAGAACTAGACATCAAGGATCTAGTCAATACCATAGATCAAGGAAAGAACTAGTCAATACCATAGATCAAGGAAAGAACTATACCTAACAACTAGATAATATCTCCTAATATATAAATAAGATAAAATAAATATCCACACACATAAGTGGGTGAGGATAAATACAATAAAGGTAAATAAAGTACCTAGGTGAACATGAGCTAAGGTAAATACCTACTCTAACAATAATCTTGGAATTTTTGGGTTTACATTTCCATGGAGCAATCCTGTCAACCAATTTGGGATTACTTACTTGTAGATTATAATGGATATCCATAAGAAGCTAGAGTAGAAGTAGGGTATATGGGTGTTGCTAAAATAAGTGTAGAGCTTAGTATATAGACTATAATGTTTGTAAGGGTGAGATATGTACAAAAATATTGTGAAAACTTTGTGGATACTAAACCCATATTCTTATAGTGATAAATGATCATATTGTGATATGCTTGTGTACTAGAAATAGTTGGCACGCTTATAAATTATTGTTTTCCTTTCATTTCAATAGCCTCTTTTATACACATGTTTTTTAAATTAGCCAAAAATTATATGCTTCCAATAATTTAAGATGGTATTTATGCTAACGATGATCAATCACAACTTAAAATTTGTTTTGGAAAGTATGAAATAATTTTTCATTAACAATGCCAACTTCATGTAATTGTTAGGATGGAAACGAGGCCCAAATGACAAGGCATGAAAATATTCCTTTCCAAGAGATAACAGAGGAAAAGATTGAATTTTCAAATGAAGACTTAGAACAGACCCAAATTTGGGGTGAGCATAACATTGACCTTTGTGCAGTGATCTCGCTTGCAAGACTAGACGAATTTGTAAAGGGAGAAGGTTCCGTAGATAGTTATGAGACGAATTTCATCCACACACATCACAAACTCTTCGATATAGTTGACGATAAACTACATAAAACAAAGACATATTCATTGTTTGAACCTTTTCTGGAACTTCTTTTTGTACATGATTTTTGTTAACATTTGTATAGTATCTTGTTGTTAATGTTTTTAATTCCAACTACAAGTGTTCATATTTTCAAAGGAAAATAAAAAAAAAGCTAGAAAAAGGTGAAAGAGTGAGAAGGTATCAAATTAAAAGGGGTTGTCAATGCCACATCAATGTGAAGGTTTTGTATGGGAGATTGACAATGGTGATAATAATATACATTTTTTTTTCATTTTGATGTAAATGGTGAGTGTTTTCATGGTGTAAACTAAACTACCATTAATGGCACCCGTGTTGTTGTTGCACGTACTTGTCAAATGAAAGAGAAAGATACATTTAGATTCTTCTTGATGGGTGTTTCCATGGACATGGTGAATGAAAAACATATAGAGGATCCATCCTTGGTGGTTATGATAAAAAAGAGGGATCCATTCCTCACAAGAAAGGATTTGATGAATGCGTGGAAATATTTTTTCTCCAAAAGGTCTCAAAAGCACATTGATGATGCCATGAACGTGATATTCCATGTGGAGAAAAGGGACATTTTTTCTACTATCAACGACGAAATGGAACCACCGTTTCATTCATTATGTGGTTGCAAACACCATGGATGTGTGAGAGAATCGTTCAACACTCACAAAATTCCGTAATCTCCATGAATTAGACATTTGTTACGAAAAAATATGGGGAAAGTAATTGAAATGAAATTTGAAATGATTCATCATTTATGTATCATTAATAATGTTCCCGTTCTGTTATATTAAACTCCATGTTAACCTTTAATGTCATATTCCCTGTAGTACCAATTATACACCTTGATTTTTTTCGACGAAAAAGAGGATGGGGTGACCGTTGCATGGGCCATTTCATCAAGGAATAAGATTGAAGACATTTATGGGTGGTTGGTGGAAGTCCAAAAATGAGGAAAAATTCTTTGTGCCAATTAATATATCAATGTATTTATTACGATGATTCCTCATCTTGAATCCAAGCCATTAGGTTTGTTTTTGGTTTTTGTGTATTTTTATGCCTATTATATGTGTGTAGGGTATGGTTGAAGAACGTGTATAAGTATCTGTAGTTAGGAGTTGATGCGTCGGAGTGGTAGGAACTTGACAAGGTCATAACTTGAGCTCCGGGTGTCCATCTCGAGTTTATTTTTTTGAAACCACGTGTTTTGATGAGACAAACACAAATGACCTGTCCTACCAATTGGGGCAAGTTTTGACACGTTTTCGGGCCCTAAATCCGCCATCTTGAGGCCGAAAATTAGGATTTAAGTTATAGTTTGGTTTTTTCCCGTTTTTGAGCATTAGTTAATTTTAGTCTATTAATTGCATTGTGAGTTAGAAAGTTGGCAATTCCTCTAATTTAGGGATGTAGAAGATGCATGGAAATTTCGTGCTCGTAGAATAAGCATGCGAACTTACTAAGAATAGCAAGTTCTAGTAAATCGCTAACAATAGTAATTTCCGCCACCTAGAGTAGATTTAGTCAGAGTTAGCTAGAGTTTACTTGGAAAATCGAGTTGGGAGTTGTTTTCCTATTTAGGAAACATTGTAATTCATTATTTGATAACAAATAAGGAGATCTATTTTCTTTTGGAGTTCATATTATTTGCAGTATATCTGGTTTGTTCTTAATTTGGCTACATTAGGAGTCGAGGTGGAATATTTTGCATAGATTAGGTACCATCATGTATTATATGGGAATGCATGAAGATCACACCTTTTGAATTATTCAATAATTCTTCAAAAATTCAAATAGGAAACACAAGCTCCTTGAGTACTTCATGAAGACATGGTGCGAGAGTGAAGAATGTATCGGTGAGCATGATCCTTCACGTGTTTTCTTATTGATTTTCATCTTAAGTAGTTACACATGGTTCATAGTGTCACGATATTCAATCAGTGTGACTTATTAGCTATTTCTCAAACAAATTTTAGAAACTTCACCAATGATAATTAGGAAAAAAATGTATCCATAGAGGTGTACCATTTTTATTTTAAGACAAAATACTTGTCGATAGACAAAAAAATGCAATCGTCAGTGGACCATTTGATCTACACAATTTCATCCAAGGTGGAGCCATTTTACAAACATAAGTTGCAACAATGCGGCTTCTTGACCAACTTCAAAAAGAAAGACAACTACGGCGGTGGTTGAGAGAGCAAAGATTATTCCAAATACATTGCATTGCATTGCAATTCAGCCCGATGTCCATAAATTGTGGGTACAGAGCCAAACAACTTAAAAACATGGTATTCGGTAAGACCATGTGGTGCCTTGAAGTATGTGAATGTTCTAGGCTACTAGAGGAAACACATGTAAGCACATTTTGAAGGCATTGGAATTTAACAGATGATGTTTTCGATGTCATATTTTCAAGCACTAGAAGTGGAAGGTAATTCAATGTCATCGTATGTGCCAACTAACCATGTAGATTATTAAGCATAAGTCCTAAAAAAAAAAGCATCATTTCATAATTGTTTTCCATTCATGTGTAGGAGCCAATGCATATGCAGAGACATGCATATTAAATGAAGACATGTTCCTGGATGGCCCCTCCTCGCCACATCAATAATTAGAAGTTACAGGTAATTTAATGTCATTGTATGTGCAAATTAGCCATGCAGATTGCTAAGCATAAGTCATAACGAAATAAGAATTGTTTTGTAACTATTTACCATTCACGTGTAGGAGTTAGTGCATATGCAAAGTGACAAACACAAGAATAAAGACACATTCCTAGATGGCCCCTCCTCGCCACATCAATAGTCACTGACACTTGATGGTAAGTTGGTAATTCCTTTAAGAAGGAAACTGATGTGAATGATATTTATCAACACACATATTTATGATTAGGTGACAATGTGTATTCATGTGTAGGCAATCGTGTGTATTCTCAATAAAATGTTTCAAGTGAGTTTTGTAACAAAATATTTCTCTTTCCATAGTACAATGATTGACATGCATGGATGGTATGAGGCTGGTTTTCAATTGTATAATGAGATTGAAAAACCCATTGTATAAATAAATAACTTTCTATAGTGTCTTATATGTCACATGCACTCCCAAAATAGTTGGGGCTGGTGGGTTGATGCTAGAAAACAATTCAAATTTTCTTCTACAGATATGCATATAATACTTGAAGAGAGTGTTCAATACAAAACCGAGTATAGATGAACATATAAAGGCATACTTTGAATGTGTTCAGAGGTTTAGGAGAGACATAGAAGCATCAAATGCACTAGATTTTACTTTCAAAGGAGATGTCAATGAGACAACCACCACCTACATGCGTCCTTGGTTTAGTGTGAGTAAAAGACATCACCACGATGCAAATAAGAGATACTATGGTAGAAGATTTGAACAAGCCCACCGAAGAATATGAATGATTCAAATTTCTTGATGGCAATCGTGCAAAGAGAAGAGAAACACATCAAGGGGAACCTACATGTAAAACATTCAATTATTGATTTGAATGTGACTTTGCAATAAAATTTAATATTCAAGGAAAATACTAACATAGTGATGATTTATTTTACAGGTGGTTTGGATACAGATGAAACATATCCATGTCATCACTTATCTTTCAGCAACTTAGTGTCTGCGCAAAGTGAGTATTGAATGTCCTTAATTTCACTACATTCCTTTATTATATGTATGGTACAAAGCCATGGATATTTTGTCTAATCTGTAATGTTATGTGTTGCAGATGCAGCGGATATGCAGAGAGATGTATCATATGAAAGAGCAGGTTGAGTTGTGGAAAGTAAATGTATGGAATGTAGAGTAGGCCTATCTTAGAATTCTAAACATTTAAAATTCATGTATATGAGATTGTAGATCTGATTTTCATACCATGCTCTAGGGGTTGGTTACAACCCATATAAATACATTCCTTTTGATGATTATGAGAGTATTTAAATTATGTGTTTTTTGGTCTTAGCCAATCTAGGACCACTCTTGTAATATGTGGATAGTAGAAAATAATAAAGCATGTCGATAACCGAAGTTTGTCGATGCCATCTTTTCAACACTTTGATAAAAAAATGCAGTTTTCAACAAGTTGTAAACCACAATGTTTTTCCATACATTTGACTGATATAATCAATATTATGTAATTAGCATGTGGAGAGCTTGTCTTTTATGCACCTTATTGAAAAACACAAGGTGTGTATTTTAGCATGTTGAAAAACACACTATGTTTTTCAACACTTTGAAGAAGGCAATCCAGTGTTAAAATAGTTGGAAACCATGATTATTTTCCATATTTTTGGACTGATGTAATCAATATTAAATAATTAGCATGTGGATAACTTGTGTGTTTTGCAGCTTGTTAAAAAACATTGTTGAACAATACACTATGTTTTTACTCACTTTGAAAGATGCAATGTAGTTTTAAAAATGTGCAAACTACGATGGTTTTCATATTTTTGGACTGATGTAATCAATTGACTTGTGTTCTTTGCACCTTGTGGAAACACACATTGTGTTTTTCAGCACGTTGAAAAACACACTATGTTTTTTTAGCACTCAAAGATGCAACGGGGTTTCAAAAAGTTGCAAACCATGATGTTTTGTATATTTTTGGACTAATGTAATCAATATTAAGTAATTATCATGTGGATAACTTGTGTTCTTTGCACCTTGTTGAAACACACATTGTGTTTTTCAACACATTGAAAAACACACTGTGTTTTTCAACACTTTGAAAAATGCAATGTGGTTTTTAACAAGTTGCAAACCACAATGCTTGTCCACATTTTTTACTGATATAATTAATATTTTTAATTATGATGTGGAGAACTTGTGTTATTTTCACTTTGTTGAAACACACTATTTTTTTCAGCACTTTAAAAGACGTAATGTAGTTTTCAACAAAGCGTAAACGATGTTATTTTTCCACTTTTTTGGACTGATGTAATCAATATTAAGTAATTATCATGTGCTAATTTTTTTATTTTCATCTTGTTGAAACACATACTATGTGATTTTTAGCATGTTGAAAAACACATTGTTTTTTTCAGCACTTTAAAAAACGCAATGTGGTTTTCAACAAGGTGTAAACAACAATGTGTATCCACATTTTTTGGATTGATGTAATCAATATTAAGTAATTAGCATGTGTTAAACCATTATGTTTTTCGTCTTGTTGAAACACACAATGTAATTTTTAGCATGTTGAAAAACATACTGTGTTGTTTAGCCTTTTGAAAATGCAATGTAGTTTCCAACAAGGTGCAAACCACGACACTTTTCCACCTTTTTTGGACTGATGTAATCAATATTAAGTAATATCATGTGTTAATACTTCGTTCCTTTCATCATGTTGAAACACATTTTGTTTTGCATCACTTTGTAGAAACAATGCGATTTTCAAAAAGTTACAAACCGAATGTTTTTCCTTATTTTGACCGATGTTATCAATATTAAGTAATTATCATGTGGATAACTTATGTGATTTGCACCTTGTTGAAAAACACAATGTGTTTTTCATCATGTTGAAAAACACACTTGTGTTTTTCAGCACTTTGAAAGATGCAATGCGGTTTTCAACAAGGTGCAAACCACAATGCTTTTCCACCTTTTTGGACTAATGTAATCAATATTAAGTAATTAGCATGTGCTAAACCTTTGTGATTTTATTCTTGTTAAGACAAAAGGTAAATATAAATTTTTACAATACTCACAATATACTATACCTAGAATGATTAGTAATATTATTTACTCTTATAAAAACTAAAATATACTACGCATACCAACTCCAAGGTTTTAATATAATTAGTTGAATAATAACATACTAACGTTTGTTCAAGTATTTTGTGGGTGTTATGATTTTCTAAACAAAAGGTAAATATAAATTTTTACAATACTCACAATATACTATACCTAGAATGATTAGTAATATTATTTACTCTTATAAAAACTAAAATATACTATGCATACCAACTCCAAGGTTTTAATATAATTAGTTGAATAATAACATACAAAAGGTAAATATAAATTTTTACAATACTCACAATATACAAAAAATTAGTTTGACGTATTCAAAAAGCAAGGAAATATATATGTAAGTTTAATATATGTTTATAAATCATCTTTTGATTTCAAAGGCTGCATGAATAGTGACATTTTATTACAAAGTTGTATATTCATTTATCAGTTGTGCCTTTGGTGGGAGTGATAGGTACATTTTCAACACTTGACGCCTTGGCCTCCATATACAACTTCTTCCATTCGGCCTTGTGACATTCGTGGATTTTAAGAAAATATTTAAAGCTTTCTACATAATTTTTAGATACTTTTTTTTATTCATGTATTGTCTCCCAATTGTTAATTTTTAGTTCCAATTGTTTCACCGTTTTCTTTAAGTTTTTAGATGAATTAGATAAGGGTGTGGGCCAAGGAGGACGGGTTGCACTTAACCACGGTTAATTTAATTTCCAATTATAACTTACACAAGAACACAAAGAGTAAAAAATAATATTTAAGCATTAAACAAGGTTGATCGACCATGTATTTTAGTATTACGACTACAATCGTACTTACGGGTTCCGTAGTTTTTATTTGAATATTGTTCGTTCATTCCATTTATCACTTAGCTCAATAATACTTTCTAAATTTTCTTATTTAAAGGGCACTAATTAGATTCACAATTTAATTAGGTACCCCTAATAATTCTATGGCTATTTAAAACTATACAAAGGTAAGCTGATTTATTACATAAGAGGGTAAGTGTGTACAACTAGTCTAAAACCCTTTAGACCCCATTAAAACATTACCCTTACTTTACATTAAATGAATTCCCACAAATTTCCCTATCACTTAAGTGATGTAGGGACAATTATGGGCCATTGGATAGATTCTATTCTAGCCCTTAGATTTAGGGTGGACCAAGGAAGCCCTAAATATCCTTATGGATCTCATATTACTCATTTTTATTTACTTCCCACCTTTATTCCAAATAGAATTCAACTTAGCCCACATGGGCTTTAAGCCATATGGCTTTAAACAATATAAATACATTTTTTTAAACCACTTTTCATTCATAATCATATTCTAATATTAAAAACCTGCACATGTCGTGGCCCCATACCCACATTCAAATCTCTCTCTCGTTAATATAAATATTTAATAAAACATTTACCCATCTCCACTTTTCCAACCCTAATCGATTATAATGTATTATAATTTTTATTTTTATTTTAATTGTTTAAGATGTATCGAATTATAATGTGTGTGTGTGTGTGTGTGTGTGTATATATATATATATATATATATATATATATATATATATATATATATATAGTTAATTTTGGGTAAGTATTAACATTTATTAATTATATGACTACACTGATCTTATAAATATTATTAATAAATATGTCTATTTATATATATAGTTATTTTGCAATGTAAGTATTTTGATAACAATTTTAAAACTAATTCCCTTTCTTTTATATTTATATATAAAAGTTGTCAAATTGGGTTTAAATAACTATATGTATAAAGCACATTTAGACAATACTCAAATTGCAGAGAAGGGTTGAATATTCATTTGAGACCATTAAATCAAAAGATCTAAATGTAAACGAGATGATGTGCAAACTTATTACTATTTGAGTAAAAGTAACAAATCTTATTATTCTTTCAACAATAACTAACAAGATGTTTACATCTAGAATATAAGGGTCTAAAGGATTATTTCCTTACTTCGGATGTTTTAAAATTTCCCATTCTAATTTAACCATTTCTCTAAAAGAAAATAAGCAAGTAAACTTTTAGTTTCAGTTTTGAAATAATACAATATCCATTAAATCAACTTGACAATAGTATGAAAGGATCAACAATTACTTTCCACTTAATACACTAATTTTTTTTTTTTTTTTTGTCATCCAATTTCCCAACAAAACTTAAATTTGAGAAATTTTACTCTTTCATTACAAACCATTACAAGGTTCATATTTACAAAGTGATGTAATGCAAGTCATAACAAACCATTTACAAGAATGTCTTACAACACAATGGACTCTCTTTTCAACAATAACAACAGATTCAAACTTACAACTCACGCAAGATCATTAATAAGTCTTTTCTTTTACTATATTTCCATTCAACAAATTTGTAAGAATAAATTTACAAGACTTCAATTTTCAAAATAACAATACAAAAGTTTTCCTCGGCCTCAATGAAAGTAACACCTCCAATGTTCTTCTCCTTCCAACTTGATATTAATACAAATAAGAGGGGAAAGGCGACGCTCTCCACCCAACCTTAATCCAATAAGAGGAGAAGCCTTCCTTCTTATTGGCCCCCGAGCCCCAACCAAAGAAGAATAAGGAATGTATTGCAACTTGACAACTCCACACAATAATGGCTTCCATAAAAACACAAAAACAACACTTATACATGCAACACATTTTTCAAGAAAGATTCACATGATAGTTTCCATTATTTTCCTTACAAAAACCACACAATAAAGTCAAACATTTAGGATAACACAAAGGCTCTTGAACAAGCCAAAATAGAGACAAGAACATGGAGGCTTCTCCTTGTGCCTCCCAAGTGGGAAGAGAGGTCCACCCAAAACCTCCAAGTGCACTATCAACAATACTCATAACACTTATCTATCCCTTTTACCTATGCAATTAACATGTGAAAATCCTTTTACCTCCACATAGGTGGAACTCTCTCCCACACTCCCTCCACATTTCCTTACTATTTTTCTTATTTCTCCACAAAAGCACTCCATTTCTTTCTCCCACACCATCCTAAGGTAATCTACCCATTCCCGACAAGAAACAAACAATGAAACACACACCATTTTACTACAAGATAACACATAAAAGATAATAAAGGATGGAGATCCTACCTCTCCATGCAAACTCCCAATACTTGAAACCACAATCCTTAGTCCTTCCAAAGTAAGAAAGAAACAAGAAATTCCTTCAAGCTCCAAGCCAAATCTCTCTAATATGCAAGCAAGTCCAAAAAATAATGAAGTGTCACCCCAAAACAACCAAGACACAAGTATAAAAAGGGAAGAGAGAAGAGGAAGGTGAGGTGGCTCCATGTAGGATGCCACATCCCTCTTCTCAAATCCACGTAAACCACCCACACACCAACCAAGGCCAATAATCCTATAATTGATGGTACTACATTACAAAATGTGCACCCATGCTCCACTTGCACATTTTTAATATTTTTTTTAGGGGTCCAAGATAGAAGTACACCCATTGATTTTATTTTAATAATATTTTCATGACTAGGGTCCTAATATGACCCCTTAAGTCATGGGCATTGATGGGGGAGTGATTTAAGGAGTGGGGGACAAGTTATTCTTGTCCCACATGCCTTTTACATTGGGCTCAATGCCCAAATTCGAGTTTTAGCCAAGAGTGACCCACATGCACATGCAAAATAATAATCAACAAGAGAGAGAAGGAGATAAGACATATTCCCTAGAATCTCTACTCTTCCCAAAAGTCCCTTTCTTTTATAAATTACATTATTTTATCAAGTTTAATCAACATGATTTGTTAATTTTAATTAATACTAATAAATGTGGCTCAAAGAGGAAAATAATAATTTTACCCACCAAATAAATCAACCAAAGGGAAAAGCAACAACATTTCCAACAATAATTTTCATGATAACAAAACCATCATTAAAATAATTAAATGAAAATAACACATTACACCCATGGCCACATAAATGAGATTCCCCCCAAATGGAAATCTCCTAACTAAGAAAAACAAAAACACTCATCCACACAAACACGAGTTGCAATAGGCCATGTTGCAAACACTCAACATTTTTCTGTGGTTGGTCCCCAATCCCCTTTCGATGTATATCGACATATTGTTCCTGCATCCATAGACAAATACCTCTCTGGCCTTATGGCCATATTAACAATATCGAGAAATAATATAACATAGAAACAAAACTCAATATTTAAATTTACACATTTCTAACAATTATTCAAAACATTGCAACATCTTAAATCCAAGCAAATCATACATCCCATAATCATAATGTTAACTCAATCATCTCATATAATCGTGATCAACACAATCCATAACGTCAACATATAATAAAACAAAGCAATAATCATCATCTATCAATGTCTGCTAAAACAAGGTCCGATCATAATGTCTGTGTCTACACAATAGTACTTGAAACCAAAATATAATAGTCAAAATGTCGAATCACTAAGAAGTCCATAATAAACCATGATGAAAATAGTGCCAGTAGAGAAGAGGGCATTACGAGAGAAATACCGGTTGCGATGGTCGATTTGAAGGTCTTTGTCCATGTTTTGACTTCTTGATCCAATGTTGACTATGAGGGCTTCCTTTTGGCCAAGAGGAACTACCAGAAATACACAATAAGATCCAAAGAAAGAGTTAAACAATATATGTCATTGGGATGCCTAGCGTGTGCTAGATCTAGGAAGTGTGATACTTCCTTGGTGGTAGTCAACCCACTGTTTAGTACAATTTAATGTAAGAAATAACATAAATAAATAGAATCCTATTGTAGTTGATATGATTTAGGTATCTCATCCAAATACAAAAAGAAAATCTAACACAATAGAATAGGTTATGATCATATCCGGAAGCGGGGTAGGTAATCAAGGTCTTTGGAATAAGTCGGGTCAAGTTCTAGCTTACTTGGGTCACTTGGAAAACGTTTGTAGGGATCTGGTATTAGCAAGATTGCCAAATACAGAGACCGACGTCGGTTTGGTATGACCGATGATAGTTTAGTAAGAATAGACGACAATTAATATGGGATGATAATAACTCAATAGTTCATGGTTTTAGATTTTGTCTGAGACTGAATCAAAGATGGTAAGGAGTTGGTTTAGGTCTGAGGGAGGTGTTGGGAATATTCATAGGTACTTAGGAGTAGACAGAGGTGATTAAAATGGTTATGAGTGATGGGAATGGTCGGGTTCACAGGAAGGCAATAGTGGTGAGGTAAAAATATAAATGGTGGTTGATAAACAAAGGTGAAGAACTCTTATAAAATGAATAGAAATGAAATGGTGTAGGTTAGAAACACACTTACTACTGTGCAGGTTCAATGGCTGGGTGGTGGTGATGGTTGATCGGTGAAATGGTGATTAGTTCAGTAGCAGTGCTTCCTAGAATGTTAACGTGAATGTAAAAACCTCTTGATCAATGGTGGTGTTGGCTATGGCTCTCTAGATGTATGAAAGAGCTCTGGTTATTTCTTGCATGTCGATTTCCTTTGCTCCAAAACTCAAAAATGTTTCTAAACTCTCAAACAGGGTTACCAAAATGGTTATATGGTAATCGATGATGGTTTAGAGTGATCAAGCGTTGTTTCACGTTGACCAAAGATTGGTCAAGGTGGGATATCCTAGGTTTCCTAAAATAGCAGATCTTGGCTATCTTTTTCCTACTTTGCTAGTTGGTGTCAGGTTTAAATGGATCGTTGTGCTTACATACGCGGGAATATGGTTAGAGGAAGAATAAGCATGTGTTTTTAGGGTTATACTAAGTCTTAGTTCATTAAGTTAAATAGGGCTAAGTCTTAGTTAGTTATGGAAACATGCTATGAATAGGTCTATGGTGAGGTTTCTATGTGAGGTTGTTAGGTGAGGTGTGCATCCATTTAATTAAAGTAATTAAATTAATAAATGGAGTGAGGGTGAGTATTGAATTAATTGTGGATAATTAAATTAATGTTAATATGGGGTGAAAGGGGGCTAATTTTGGGTGAGTATGTTTAAGTTAGTTATTCAAAAGGGGACCAAGGGAGTGTGACCCAATTTTGGTGTCTACACCAAATCTTCAACGTTAAACTCCAACTCCATCTTCCTTGAGGAAAGATCTGCTACTCGGTCTAATAATTCCTATTTTTTTGACAAATATAAATTTTCCAATGTAAGTCTTTCACACTCGTTTTATAAAACTCTACCTTCTTCATTAAAAGTTACATTTCTAATTCCATACGCAATGGTGGGGAAGTCTCATCTTCTTTTACAATACCCCCATCTTCGTGTGTAGGCCTCTTCGCAAAATTTTTGAACACATAAGTGACACTATCAAATGATTCATAGTCTTTTGGTTCCTCCACATGTGTAGCCTTGTACTTTCCATCCTTCTTTTCTCTAGCCATCTAATTACACCTGCATTTAAACAAATAATTTATATCTGTTAGCATTCAAACATAATTACAAAGAAAATAATGCACTTAACGTATACTCAACATATATATATATATATATATATATATATATATATATATATATATATATATATAAAAGTTTAGCAAGCATGTAAAACCCAAGTAGGAATACATGGAAGAAGAACATAACTATTAAACCATACACCATAAATTATAAACTATAATCCATAATCCATAATCACATAACATCTCATTCTTTAATACATTAACCAGATACATAGTGATAACATCATCATATATACAACTCTAGCAATCAGGGTCCTATTAATAAGCATTGGAATACAATAAATGGAATGTCTCATAATAAGAATAAAAACCATCTAATGCACTATAAACAGAGCGTAAATGGATAACTCTATATAACCCATAAACCATAAACATTATTCCATAACTGCTAATCTATAACCACAAATCATTTCATTGATTAATATAAACCACAAACCATATTCAATATATAATGAATGCAATACTAAATCATAAACATCAAACATGAGTACATAAACACATTAAAGTAACAACATCGTCATATATACATCTATAGTAATCAACATCCTCGTAAGCAATGTTATACAATTGACATTGTCGTCTCGTCCCACCGCCTATTTGAAGCAACAAAAATAATTGAACCATAAAAATCCAACATGCTTCTTCGCATCTCTTTGAATGTAAGGATGTGTGATCCCAAGGACGGGGAGGCTCAAATGTCTACATCTGAGTACGGTGCACCACACCAACTACAACCTGTATCGTATCATCCTGAAATCTAACCATTTAGTAAATAAGTCAACATAGATGAATCATTCAGTTAAACACATAATTAAATTAAATCATCCATTACATCTACTTGCCTCTAGTGGAGGAGTGTCCAGTCTCATATCTCTAACATCCCATATCACAAACCCTTTGACACACTCAAGTAAAATTTCTTACAAATGTCGTATTGTAGGGTAGTAGAGCAAAGAGAAAAATGGCCTCATAAATGACAAATTTTACAATCTCTAGGGAGTCTCATGCCATGACACATTGCATGTGGGCTACTATCACAAACAACTCCTCTCGCAACGACTATATCATCTGACATTAACTTCACTTCGACCTGTTAGGAAAAACCTAGAATAACAACAATCTCAATTGCATTAATAATTTTATCTTAAGTTTACCAAAAATAATACATAAAAGTGAATGAGAACATTAAATAAATTAGCAGTCTAGCTCCCCCTCTCTCCTTTCGTCAACACCGTCATATGTGTCCCTCTCCTCGTGCCTCCCCTCATCACCCTCTCTCTCCTCAATTGGAAAGGAAGTTGCATATTTGCAGATATTCATCTCGGCCTCTTAAACCTCTCATGAAGAAATCTCGCCAATAAGATCAAGACCAAAGGCTGAATGTGAAGGGAACGTCTCATCGAAAATGTCCACCTACAACAATTGAGTCATCAAGAAAATTGAAATATCAACAACATAAGGCAACATACAATTGTCACATGAGTGTTAAGTGTTTGTTACCTTTATCTATTTCATACTACTAAGCAAGTCTCTTTGTCAGCGTAGGAGCTGACTCAAGGGAATGTCATAATCCTATGCACACCATCAAAAGGAATTAGTATACACACAAATAAACAAAAACTATATTCCATATAGTAATGAAAGTCCAATAATTACTTACGGGATCCTTCGCAGGGGGTCAACATTCCCACTAGCTACTCCACCCTCTTCTCTATCTTCTTGTTCATGAGATAATATTAAGTTTTTGATTTCCAACCAAACATAATACATAATATATTATACTAATCATAAATTTACCTCTGTCCCAGTATTTGAGTTGTTCTTTCTTTCTCTCACTCTCAACCACCTCTCCTTTCTCACTTGTCGCATCTCCTTTGAATTATAGGCACACATTTTAGCATCCACCTCCCTCTTTCCTCCCTAGCTCAACTCCTTGAATCGATTTTTGCATTCTTTTTTGCAAAATCGATCGATAACCCTCTTACACTGCAGGTTGTATCGTTACCTCAAGACATAGTATATATATATCCCCCTTTCTCTTATGTATGCATTCCCTACTTTTATCATGACAGATAAGTGGTCTTTTTCCCATATGCTTATGGCCACACTTACATGGTTGCATGAAGGGAAGATTGTGTGCAACCTGGAAATGTCGATTAAGTCTATGTAACTCCAAAACCCTAATGTCCCCACTAAGAACACATGATCCATGCTGACAGAAATAATAAATACGACCATTTACTCATTCTGTTCTATAGTCTATGAGTGGCTTGTTGAAATATAATGTTAGAAAATTTTGATAATTCTTATGATATTGAATAGTAGTAATCAACAAGAAAAAAAGTTAAGTTTTAAATTTATTCACCTCCGTTGTAGGATCCAGGATATCTCGAGCTAACGTGTTCGGAAGAACCATATGACGTAGTCCCACGAGGAAAATATTTTCCTTGAGGAGCATCTCCCGTGACATTAAAATATAACATATTATTAGACGCTTGTTTATGATTACTATAAAAAAACTAAATAAATAACTTGCACAAAATGAACCAGCTTCCAACGACGTATCCGTGTCCTCTCTAACCCATGTTGAATGTTCATGTTCCATGTGATGTGAAGATTCTGTATGCAAGTACTACAAATACATAATTATTAACCCAACATAAAATATTACGTATTATGAAAAATAATTAATGTTCACAAATTTGTATATTACCATCATGGAATGTGAAGTAACCTGTATGAAAAGAGGACATTTCATAATTATTAGCCCAACATATGACATTAGCATTGATATGACATACAATTATTGTTCACAAAGTATTATATTACCATCTTTTTATTTTTCGTCTTCCCCTAATGCATAAGAACGGATATTGAACATGGATGGGAACATCTCAACTTCTCTATGTTTCATTCAAGTGCATTTCCATAACCACCCCTGGAGCAATGCATTGTAATACAAGATAAACTGCAAATAGATGGTGCACGAACTATTTTATTCTTATTTTTCATTCATATTGAGATAATTATGCACAATAAAACATTGTACACATTGAGATTTTTTTCATTCATATTCCCATAAAAAAAATTGTATGTCTACCATTACACAAAAAGGAAATACAGTGTGTACATATATCATATTGCAATGCCATCCATGAAAAGTGCTAACAACATTGTCACTTCTTCATTTATAGTGTCCCTAGACACTTGACATACATCCAACCTACCTCTATTAACTTTTACATGTACATATGAACATTTCACAAAGTGAGATACAATCTCTAGCGCTTGAACTCGAAGAACAAAAATATTTACATTGTTACATTGGTATACACCATTCATTTGTTTCACAACAAGCATATCATGAGAAAATACACAAATGTTCCAAACTTCATGGTGTATCGCTTCCTCAAGACCCAATATCAAGGCCCTATACTCAACCTAGTGGACGGTCATAGTAGCATTTCCCACAATGGTACCTCTCTCTACTATCTTGCTGCCATTAGGGTCATATAATATGAATGATGAACATGTAAGATTTTATGAGGTATTTGACACTCTATGAATTTCCAATCTCCAAATGGAAACCTTGTTTAGATTTACAATGGACAAACATATATCGTAAGCAACAAGATAAAAAAAAATTCATATTGAACACTACAAATTTGACTTTTTCAATACAACCATCTGTATTTTAACTTATGAAAAGGCACTAAAACATTTTCTACTAAAATTATTCATTAATAATGATTTCATATTGGAGATTCAGTGGAGTTAGTAGTATGTCTGGGGACATACACACTAAATGAGTTAGCGTCATGTGTTTGTGAGGGACTTGTTTTTGGGAAACATTGTATTAAAAAATCCTATTCAATATATTACTAGAACATTATATTCCTCATATTATACTATTGGAATCTATTTAGGGTATCTCTTATTATAAAAAGGTTTATACATTAAGTGGGAGTATCTTAATAAATATTTAATCCATTTTTTTCAACACTATCATATTATGTTATTCAATAATTAAAATGGTAATAGGGTCCCTCACCCTTTTCTATTAATATGATACAAATGAAGTTTACAAAAAATATTATCTTTTAAGGAAACCATTCATGGAGAAAACTTTGCCATATATAGAAAAAAACCTTTATGTTGGGATTGAAGACAGTTAAACAAAATCAATCCTTAAATTACTTTCAAACAAGGGATTATTGTGGAAGATATAAAAAATGTACAAGATGTAGAAACTACAAATGATGGAAATTAAATCTTGTAAATCTCAAATAAGGAGTTCTCACCTAAATTAAAAGAGGTGAACAGGGAGAATAAATGCATCTTTTTGTGCTCCAAGTACATTCTTATCCTTAAAATTATTACTTTCCTTATAAATAATTCCATAATAGTGAGTCCTAATCCTTATGTAGCAAAATTGTTCAAATTCATTTTCCAAAAAAGTATCAAACACCCACCCTCTTACTATGTGACCTAAACACCATATCTCTAGAACCCTTCCATTTTGAAGAAATTTTTCCTTTTTTAACTAGACTCCACTCATTGAATTAAAATAAGTGTGAAGATATTTGATTTAAGGGTTTTTAATATTTTATTAAACGTTACCATTAAACATCAACATATCCATATTGACTTAATGTCTTACGAAAATATATTTTAAACATAATGAATATAAAAATTTAACTTGCTATAAATTATATAAACATTAATAATTTTTAAAATATAATCAATTGCAACACATTTTAATAAAGCGAAAAATATAGATATTTTGTAAAATATTGGTGGTCGGTTCAATCTTATTTTGTAGAGAGAAAAATTCTACCATTCAAACTCCACATAATACCTAGTATTTACCTTTCAAATTCGACCTAATAAAAATTATTTCTATTTTTTAAAAATGGAAATGAATAGTATATATAATTTCAAAATATCTAATTTTAATAATAATTTGAATTAATATTAATTAAAAACACATATTTAATTTTTATGCTCATGTGAATCAAAAGTATCATCTAATTACAAAATGAAAGAAAAATTAAATTACAATCAACATTTTTCTTAATTTGAATATTTATAAAGGTTTTTTTAAAACATGCGAAAGTTTTTTTTTGTATAAAACATAGAAAAACATAAACTATTTTTTCTTGTTTATAGAAGAAAACTTGGAGCAACTTCCTTGTGCAATATTTTTGCACAATTTTTAGGATTGTTAGTTTCAAACTTTCTTTCGGAACTCCCACCTTCTTTAGCTTATGTGGAAGCTTGTATTTTTGTGCATCCTCTATCGTGTAGTATGCCAACCCATATCCTCATGAACATGACCCTATTGTGTGGAATTTTGATAGTTACATAACAAATGTTTATAGTAAATTGAGTCGGTCTTTACCATCATTGCAATTTCATGTTAAGGTGGTCGACTCTACCTATAATGATCTACGTTTATGAAAAAGGTGCACCTCCTAAATGCATCCTCCCTATGGAATTTGGGAGTTGTTATAGTTATCCCAATAAGATCAGGAGGAATGAAGCTCCTGGTATTCATATTCACTGAAAAAATGTAACTAAATACAACACTACACATCCAAAAAGAAGCATACAATTAATGTCAGTATGTTATAAGACAAAAATAATATGAAAAACATATAGAAAAGAAAACACAATTTCAGAAAAACTATCCAAGACAAATTGATATATGAATAATTTATTTTTTGGGGTGAATTTAAAACATTTACGCAACATAGTTTACCACCCAACTATGGGCATGTCAATGTGGCATCCTAAGGGGCAAGCCCCTTCAACACACAACGATTCCTAGCTTTGCAAGAGGCACGTGCCCCCATATACTGAAATGAGAGTGAGAGTATGACAATATTCAATTTATTTTGCTTCAACTTACATGATACATTCACAACCTTGCGATTACTAAAAATAACAAATAATAAAAATGATTCTATATACAAATTATCTACACATTAACATTATTTACAAATATAATGAATAAAAAAATCAAACTTACTCTAATGTTATTCCATTTAACACAACTAAGAGCAATGAAATTATGAAAAAGATCACTCAATTATATTATGAAATTACAAAATGTTTAACTTTAATTTTATTATGATAAAATTAATCATTAAAATTAACAATATAATGGAATAAACATTTTTGTGAATCACACAACCACATTCATAATACATTTAGGACTTTTTAATTGTTAGGATTTAGCAATCAAATGAGAATCCAAACATTATGAGAATAAATAAGTGTATTTCACATTCTAAATCAATAAAAATGGTTTCTCTACACCCTATGGGTATGAATATGTATGAGATGTGTTGCATGAAATTGATGCAAAAATAATTTTTTTATAAAGGCATAACATAACATTTATAGGTAGTGAATAAGTTCCCAAATTATTATTTTGGTTAATCGATATAGGATAGGATAAAATATGAATGATTTACTAGTTTTAATATATCCTTAGGATTCCTAGTTCTAAGATTTCCTAACACCCACTAGCCATTTACAATGTGAATGATTATTGTTCACCCAATTGGTCAAACATTTCATTGTTATTGTAGTTATAGCCTATTGAATTTTATGTTGAGTATAATTATGCATGTATAATTAGGAAAATATCTTAGTGACCTCCACATTCAATGCTACTATAAAAGTATTGTTAATGTTATTTTTTTAGTATAAAACCTTTATTTTTTCACTTAATTTTGCATTAATTAGTTTGCATTTAGAGATTGCAATATTTTCAACTGAATTATCATATAATGTCATCTTATGCTAAGAATTTATACTTTTGGAATTAAATTAAGTAAATATAATAATAAAAGTATAATAAATAAGATGTAATTGGTAAATTCCTATTATGTATATACATGTAATAAAATAACTCATTATACTACCCCAATTTTAAACCAAAAATTAATATCTAATCAAACAAATTTAAAAAGTTAATTGCTAACACATTATTAGTCTCAAGAAACCTCGAATCGCTTAATTATTTTGTTAGTTGATGTAGCTCGGATTTAACAATAAAATAAAATTGCCAAACTTTGTTTTTTCAATCTAATTTAATTTTTAATGAACCCATCTCTAATAATATATTTGTGTCATTCTATACTTTGTGGGATAAAAATCTTCATGTGTATTTGGGGTTTTGGTGTGCGGGGGTAAATTTTAATCATTAAATATTAATAAACTGACCAATCCTTGGAATATACCTATACCTAATATAAGAACATTTAATATCAAAAGATATTATAAAATATAAGAAGTTTATAGTGTACAACATATGAAATATATATGTTGTAAATAACATCAATAATTAAACAATATGGCATTACTACTAAATAATATTTACAAACATAGATGAATTCATCTTATTGAGACACAACCATGTATAATAAGAAAGAAGAAATAGTTGAAATTTTTGTTCTTGAAAAACATAGTGTATTTTTCAACAATGTTGAAAAACACACTGCTTTTTTCCACATTTTTAAAAAACAAATCCCTAACAATTTTATGACATTTCGCCCTTGTGATCAAAATATGCTAAACATACTAAATTAAATAAGATCAAAAACTGCCATACTAAACTAGAGAACGTTAAAATTTGGAATCTACCATACTGATGTGTAGAATCTACCAATGTTTTAGAAATTAAGTTTTTTAACCTTTCCTAGGATTTCAAGTCTTAAACCATCCTTAATCATGGTTTAGTCATCTTGGAGTTGATTCATAACCACCTTTCTTAGGATAAAAGAAAGGAATTCAAATAAAAACAGTTAGAGAAAGAGGTTGTGGGGTGTTTTTGAAGAGGAGGAACTTAGTAATGGAGCCAGAAAGGCTCATGAAGCATGTATCTTCACTGTTCATTCAATAAAAATGGCTTTATTTCGTGTAAGACTATGTATGCTTTTGTGATTTTGATATTTGGATTGATTTTCTAAGAGAAGACTAATGGATTTTCATTGTAAATGTTGAATGAATGACTCTTTAGGTGTAAGATAGAAGTAGCGATCATTAGAAGGTGAGAAATTTATTTAATGGAATGATATTAATAGTCTACACATTATAAAGTGAAGGAAATAGGGAATTGTATGAGAGGTAAGATAACCGTGGAATGAATGCAAGTTAAGAGAGTTATAGGGAAGGAAAAATTGTTGACGCTATGATGTTTAATAGTTAAAGATCATGAAATAACAAGGAAATGATATTGTGCCCTACAAATTTGTACATTTTTGTGTAGCATCCGTGCACAACACCAAGAATTGGAGAATGTGTGGATAATGCTTATTCTAAACTGAAAGTTGTGAGAAATTCTTCTGCAACAACTATTGATGAAGCAATGACAAATATATCTGAGTTACAGGAAGAGAAAGCTAGGTTTAAGATGGAGGCCTCATAGTTTCAGAGAGAAACAGAGAATAAAATGATGTATGTTGAGTAGAAAGTGGGTTTTTATGAGAATTTGTTGCTTAGTGCTGATGAGGAAATCATAACCCTTCAGTTTGAGGTCCAAACATATAGGATTAAATATGGGATCTGCCACAATGAGCGCAACGCCGCAATGATAATGTTTCCGTCGACCTTGAGAAATTTGTTGGAGAAAGGTTTAAGGTTTTTAGGTTTAATAGAATGGAGGAAGCCTTTATCTGTGAGGATTTTAATGGAATCACGGGAAACCCCCTAACACAAGGAAATCATAACAGTGACACGAAACTATGTGATTTTTTGTGGATTTGTTTACCAGATGAAGTAAACCTACACTGGTGGAATGGCCCAAAAACACATGTTTGTACACAAAACAATGTTCAAGAAAAATAATTTGTACAAAAACAAAGGGAAGATGGGGTCTTATATTCAGGATGTCGATTTTTATTACACTCATGATATAATATGCGGATTGTTGGGTTAAAGAAGAGATGCAAAAGGGAAAACATATCTTTCACAAAAATGTTAATAATCTTGATTTATTTTTGGAGGATCATTTTGTCAAACAGTTTCCCAAAAAGCAACAAATTTATCCAAGGCATTTTGTAGTTTCCCTACCTCCTTATAGCATCGATTCAATTGAGACAAACTGTCAAATAGATGCAACATGGTTTTCTACATATTGGGTTTTCTCCATATTTCCAAGTGTTGAAATATCTACGAAATCATGTTACCTTTGAAATAGTAACAACCCAAATAAATTGTCAAACAAATTCCAGAACACCCAGATAAGGATTAATGGAGGAAATAACAACAGTAAGGTGGTAATATGGATATGGCACTTACTGTAGAAAAATGGATAAAACCAATGTGTCCTTCTGTGCATCTTGTTAATCTGGCTCCAACCCCCGCAAACAGTGAAATAATGCACACCTTTTGGAATACCCCAAAATACACAGTGAAAAATCCCTGTATTCCACCTAAATGCACAGAGAAACTAGTCAAAACCCGTGAATATGATCCTTTGTACATGCACATTTTATTATTCCTTCCTCAAGAAATCATAATTGAAACGACAAATGGAATATGCATGATTCATGGGTGTGGGTATATGATTCACTGACGCGGGGCACAGAGAGTAATGATTCAAATTCACCAATGTCAATTTTCAATTCTCCACGTAAATCAAAACACATGGATTTCCACCTCAAAATGCGGTAGGCAGTTGGCGATTGGATGTCGGTGCGTCACATCACAGTTTTCGATGAGATCTATCTTTTCTGGTGAGGACGATGTGCTCCGACAAGACATGAAGCATTATCTTTTGCCAGCGGCTATGCTTCAATTGTTTTGCAGCTATGTATGGGGGTGATTCTTCCCATGTCGCCATGCCAATGCATAGTCCCATGTTTGACGGAAAACAGGTCTCTTCTGGAAAAACAAACACATAGGTAACGCATGATGGGACACGCGATGCTTGATGTGGATCGAGGGGCTTTTGTTGACGTGGAGGGTACCACCGAAGCTATTTTTGTTACGTGGCATTTTTGAATTATAGAACTAAGTGCCCCGCGCCATTGAATCTTGCCCCATACCTCCAAATCATTCTGTCGTCACATTCACATTTACTGTATTTTTCCCAGTGCATTACTGTAAGTACGAGGGATTTTTCTTTGTTTCTCCAGTACTCCAAAAGGCGGGTGTTCGTTTGATCTAGAGTTTGGGGGTCGCAGAGGAGGACGTAAGCGCGATCAACATTACTGTAAGTGCCATATATCCATTCCTATAGAGTTTGTTTGTGTAGTTTTAGCAGATACCCATGATTAATGGTTGTTATTTCCTGTTTGGGGGTCGAACAGTCCATTTGAAAAGAGAACAAGTAGAGGAAGGTGTCTCCGAAGAACAAGTAGAGGAAGGTGTCTCCGAAGAACAAGTAGAGGCAGAGATTCCACGCAGGCATGAGATTGAAGCCGTCTCCATAGCATTCACAGTAAGTTACTCTAACATTACTGTCAGTTCCCAAGAATATGATAAATCTTCAGTTGGAATCTCCACCGTGAAAAACTCAGAAATGAACATGGGTTTATATGTTAATGTTTATAATGCTACAAAATACTATGCCCAAACCGAACGCTTTCACCAAATGGCTTCCAATGCTTCTGTACATGCAAATATTTTGTTTGGTTATGTAAAAACGTAGCAGAAGCCCTACACAAATTCTATGCTCCATTGATTGTCAAATAGAGCATCATACTATTCTATATGTAAATTTGTTTGGATCAGAATAAGAATTTGTAACGGGAGAGAAAAATAATATTGTGAAAGAAATCGAATAAGACTGATTAGTTTTTAATTGATTTTGAAGGCCTCTTTTCCATAGCTCTTTAAGTTTGGTTGCAAATGGTTTGCAACAACCACTTTTGTTCTTATTAGTTCATGTGGTTTCATACCATGGTATTTGGTGTCTCTATGAAATAGGGTCTCTGCAGTTGTTTGACAAAATGTCTTTGTGAAATAGGGGTCTCTAGAGAATTGTTTGACTGAATGCCTCAAAGAATCTCTGTGAAATATTTGATAAAATGTCTCTAAAAATGTATGAAAATTTGAATAGATTGGGTTTTTCAACAGTTTCCAAATATTGATTATCAGACTACATACAATGAGACATTAACCATTACATCTACCTCTTTCACTACTTTGATTGAAAAAGATATGAATTGCTAAGTTTTTGGTATTTTGGGGGTTTATAACATGCAATTTTTATGCAAAACAGAATTGAATCTATAATAGTAAATTAAAGTTTGTTTCACTACGTTTGATTTTTCACATACTAAGAAATTACTTTCAAATGTTTATTGTTCTCGTATCTGAATCATGTAGGTTGTTTCAGTCTAATGTCCTAAGATAGATACTGATTTTTGAAGATGTATACCATTTAAGATGAGGTCTACAAAATAAGCTATGTTTAGTCTATCCCAACACCGAGTTTAATTTAACCTACGAGTGAAATTGAAAGAAACCTAATGACCTAAACTATGTTTTGGGGTTTTTATCTTCTAAGTATAAACTCTGCACTTAAACCATCTAAGATTTTAAATGTGACAAATTATATTCCTAATATAAATTTAGGATCTAAACCTAGAGATGGGAGAATCATGGTGCAAGGAGATTTTACTCTTTTAAACTAAATTGCATGAATCTCATCAAATAGATCTAATATAACCCTCTTTTCCTTTTTATTGGATCTTTAAATTAACACTAAGGAAAGAAATCTAAATCTAAGAAAATGATGTCCAAAAAGAAATCTAAATTAACACTAAGGAATGAAATCTAAATCTTTAATTTAACTCCTCAATTGCTTATCAAAAGAAGGTTTTTGATCATGTCCAAAAACCCGTGTCTTATAAATAGTAGTTAAATTTAAATCATGTGCAGAAGAAAAGAGTGTTGTTGTTTATCAATATTGACTGCAAGTCAACATTTTACTATACTGAGAGATATATGCCTTGAAACTACGACCACTATGAGAATTCATTCTGAAAAATGTTGAAAAACACAGGGTGTTTTTCAACAACGAAATTTTACACTAATTTCTTACTATAATTGAAAAGCTACTTTAAAATCTTATGAGATGTGATTGGTTTCATTGCTAACACATTTGGTGTCATTCAATTTACTTCATCCCTGAATGCATCATTGGGACATGCATCTCAAGAATTAAACTTATGTTTAGGTCTTTTAGAGAACAAGTACCAACAACATGTATGGGGAGAAAAGAAGGAAATTTTTAAATACAAAAATCTTCAATTTTAGAATTCTTTGTATGTGTGTGCAAAATGTAAATTGTGATTTATACTATAAATGGTGAGTGACTTATTCACAAAAGAATATATATATGAGTTAGAAGGGTATTTCAAAGTATGTGATATATGTAAGATAATGAGGTGGTAATAGTCACTCCTATATGTAAGAATTTGTTACATAGTTGGTCGATGCTAGACATGGCTGGTGGTGCAGGCTCATTGCATCTTAGAATTACTTCTATGATTCTAATAATCCACATTTAATAAAAAAATCCTTCTTTGGTTTGTGATAATATATTACGATCCTTATGCCAACAAGGGTAAAGTCGCACTGAGATGACCCTCTCACGAACATAATAGTTGATTGGTTATGGGATATGTTTGTTTGTTTTCCTACTACTTATGTTGGATATGTCTCCTCAATGCATCTTGGAATGACTTCGTTGACCCTACAACCCTTCCATACCTTACTACAGAAGACAAACAAACATTTTCCATGCATTTTGAAATCATTTCAATAACTTTACAAACCAGATATGTCTCATCAATGCATCTTGTAATTGCTTCGTTGACTCTACTTGTAACTAAATCCTTTTGAGATGAGATATGGAATTAACATTAAATCCAAAATTAGGCTTGTTATCTTTAGGTTTGAATTTGTAGTTAGATTTTCCTAGAAATTTGGATGTAGGTGTATTAGGACCAGAAAATGCATATTTATGCTTGTTCAACATAAGGATCCTAACCTCTCACTACTTTAAAGTGTGACATAGCTCATAAAAACATCCAATTTTTTCAAACATAATTGATTCTCGTAAAGGATACACAAGGATTTGAGAAAATAAATCTTGAATCTTATTGAGTAGATAGTCTATCTTAGTAAGAATATTTGTATGGTACAAAACGTAGTCACCCATTTGTTCATTAGAGCCTTGTTGTATCTTAGTTATTTGAGCATATGAAATATTTTCACCAATGTTATAAAAAATTATGCCAGGAATTTATATCATAGAACCAATGTAATTAATAACCTTTAAGGCTTTAAGAAAAATATTGGTAAGTAATTGATCATTGTAAGTATAGTCTAAGCAAGCGACATGAAAGGATAAAATTTGAACTACTTGGGATCACATTTTCCCTCATAAATAGGAAGCTTAAGAGATACAAATCCAAGTGGAAAAGGATAAAAATCCACTTTAGGTGCAAGTGGATTGTTAAGTAATTGAGTAGAATCCATAAAATTAGAAGGCTTAAACATACGTGCATGTAATTTTAACACTTGAGCTTGTAAATGTTTACAAATATGCTTAAGGGTGTGTGTAGTAGAAGTGAATTAGGAATTCCCATGGGTATGCACAAAAGATCTAGGAATATGATGCAAGAGCATCCATGAGGCCAATATAATCTCGCATCAAACAAATAATAATAATAATAATAATAATGATGTTACAAATCCATTAAAACAAGGGTTTTTTAGGTTGGCAGATATTAAGACACATTTAATACTCATCAATCGTGTGTATCAATTATTAATGTCCAAGTTTGTAATTTAATACATGGTTATGATTTAATTTTAAATTAAATATTAGTGTCCACATAAGGCCAAGAGTGCCCGACTGGAACAAAATTCAACTATACCAAAAATGTTAAAAGGGAAATAAATAAACAAGGTTCTCAGAGTCCATTATAGTATAGGCATATTTGTTGTGACCTAGACCACTGCAAAGATATTCAAAGTCAAGTCTTGTGGATTTGAAGAAATGCCCTATCACTGTTTTTCCCACTAAGCTAGGAAATTTTCAGTCTCTACGACAACAGAGAGCATAACTTCCCATATTGCAGTCCTAGTAACATACCAAACCTGTTATTTATGCTCTTAGAGATGTAATCAAGAATAGGGTGCATGGCATTATAATTTGAAGGCATTTAAAACAATAAAAAAATGAAATTATATTAATATGATCCACAAATGGCCGAATGATTCAGTTCGCCCTCTTATTAATAGAATGATTTCGTATACTTATCCCAATGTTGTGATGTCAAAATAGAAGTTCCCCTCTTATTAATAGAATGATTTGTTTACGTGAGATGAGTGTGTATTACTTGCACATCCTTCCCCTCCCCTCTTATGTAATCTTGATCAAATTCCTCTAAATAAACTCTGAACAACCACAAATAGGAGATATACATTTAATGTTGCTTGGAATAGCTTTTACTGTTGATTTTTTCTTGAGATGCCATGGGAGTAATTTCATCTTCTCTGCAAGATCTTATTGTTTTCATGGAGTAGCTAATTATATAATTATATAACGAAAGGAAACATAGATAATTATATAATGAAAGTTAATAAATAACAACATTAAAATTATATAAGCTTTGTTGTTGAAAAATGTTGAAAAACACAGTGTTTTTCAACAACAAAATTATCAAGTATTTATTTTTCTTATTGTAAGACGAACTCATTTATGGGAGTAAATATTATTTAATAGTAATGTCATATGGTTAAATAATTGATATTATTTACAACATGTACATTTCAAATGTTGTACACTATAAGCTTCTTATATGGCTAAACTATTGAAGTTGTTGCATAATAATACCCTTGAAGGAGCTTTAATACTAGGTGTTACAAACCTTCTGTAAACAAATTAGAAAAATACTGAAATATAGAGAAAATACACTAAACCAACCCTTCTATTTATCTAATATTGCCATTTATGTCTATTATAAACTTTGATTATAATGGGTACACTACACTACATCTCCATTGGGATCATGTTGATGGATCTCCATTTAGGGTGTCATATCAATGTTTAGGATGTCACATTAGTGAATAGTGTGTCCCAAATGTATTATTGGTGGTGACACATTAGTGTTTTATGTCATATCAATATTTCAGTGTTTAGGGTATCGCATTAGTTTTTAAGATATCATTTGATTGTTTACGGTGTCATATTAGTGTTAAGTTTTCCTAATTATGTTATTTAGGATAAACCCTAAATTCTAAACCCTCAACCTTAAGTCATAAACCCTAAAGCTTGAACCCTAAGTCCTAAACCCTAAACCCTAATTCTTGAACCCTAATCCCTAAACCTTATTTCCTAAACCCTGAACCTTAAGGCCTAAGCCCTAAGCCCTAAACCCCAAACCCTAAGCCCAAAACCCTAAACCTTGAACCTTAAACTTTAGAAAATAATTATAGTTTTCATTATTATTATTAATTAATATATTTGAAACTGTAAGAAAAGGTGGAAATTTGATGTCATATCTATTACCTAATACTTTGTAAATAGGAATAAATATATGTTCTTGACATACACATGGATAACTATAACATAAAACTTTATCTTAAGTACAAATATATCAAATAATTTTTTGGAATCATCTTTTCAAAATGAATGACGTGGTCAAATATTTTTTTAGTATATAGACACTAAATTAATAGTGTGAACTAGTTTATTATTATGGTATTATTGTATTCACGTGTTTGTTAATAAATGATAGAGGATTTGATAATTTCTACAATTTGTGTTTATTAATCACTGGTATGAGACTAGTTAATTATGCTAATATTATGTTGGTATTGGTTAAATATGCGTGATCTTCGAGCTGTTAGTTTTGATTTCATTGCTCTTAGCTGTGTTAAATTAAATACATTAGGAAAAGTTTGATTTCTTGGATGCATTATAGTTGTAAATATTGCGAATGTGGAGATCATTTGTGTGTGTATATATATATATATATATATATATATATATATATATATATTAGTTGTTAAATATTGGTAATTGTAATGTTGTGAATGTTTAATGAAAGTTGAAGATATAAAAATTATGTGATATCATACTCGACTCTAAATTTTGCATATGGGGGCAAGTACTCTGCAAAAGACATGAATCGATGTGTAATGAAGGGGATTTCCCCTTAGGATTCCACATCAATACATCCAAATATCATTGTGTGATGAAGGGGCTTGCCCCTTCGGATTCCGCATCAATAGTTTGGTGGTATACTATGCTTGAGAAGAGGTTTCTCAAGTCACTTGCCGACCCTCGACTCAGAATGAACCCTCCCATAATATCACAACCATCCCTTTTGCAATGGATGGCTGTGATATTATGGGAGGGTGCATGTTGAGTGAATGATAGCCATTGGCATTTTTTGATAATTGAATTTGTCATGGATATTAGCTTTCTAATGTTGTGATTATTTTATCATATTGGATGATGTATATTTGATTTGACATGCATCGTACTAATGTTAATTGTAAATTTTTGTTTACATGTGTGTTGTTGTATTCAGTTTGTCTTTTGCGTGGTGAAAATGAATACACAAAGCTCAATTCCTCCTAATCCCGTAGGGATAACATTGAAAACTCCCAAATTCCAAAGGGAGGAATGCTTTAGAGGTCCACATTTGTGGTCTATATAGACCATCATCAACACAATAAGCCATCCAAACTAGAAATTGCAGCCATGGTTAAGGATTTGCTCAATTTGTTGGAAACTTATGTTATTTATTTGTCTAAGTTCCGCACTATAGGGCCACATTCGCGAGGATATGGTCTAGCTTATGACACGATGGAGGATGCCTAGAAGTATGAGCCTCCACATAAGCTGAGGAAGATGGGATTTCTGTCATAAAACGGCAATAGATCCAAAAAATTGTGCAAAAAATATTACACATGGAAGCAACTCCAAGTTTGCTGCTAAAAACAAAAAAATAGTTACTACTTTTATATGTTTTGTTCTAAAAAACTTATGACGTGTTTGAAAAAAACCTATATAAATATTTAATTTTTGTTGAATGTTGATTCACACCAACTTAAATATATTTCATTTTGTTGTTCAAATATATTCTTGATTCACACAAGCTTAAATATTAAATATGTTTTGCATTGGATTAAATATGTTTTCCTTAGTATTAATATGTGTTTCTATGGATTATATTTTTAAAATTACTAATGTTTAGATATTTTATAGCAAGTTTAGATTATTAAAATTCATTTATGTTAAAATTCTATTTAGGTACGAAATGTGTAATGGTAACGATTTTCTAATTCACTAAGTATGGGATTATGATCATTTGTCCAATTTAGGATTGTATTGGTGCAATTATCATTTCCAATCGTTTATGGTATTCATATGGCCCCCCTTTGATTATTTACTTATTTTTTTAATTATCTTGTGTAGTTCTAAGAATTTTTCTAGGTCAGTGTACTTGATAAGGAACTTAAGTCCAAAAGGTTTTGGTAGACTACATGTTTATGAGAAAAGAGTCCCTGTTCTCTTCGAAATTTATCCATGTGACCCTTGGTCTACCTTATTCACATTTTTGATAGTCATATACCTATTTGTTTATTTGTGTGTAAAGAGTGTTCTAATATGAGTTCAACTCATATAGAGATGCACATGTAGCCTACTTAATCTACATAATATAGAAAACCAGTATTGTTTGAAAAGGAGTTAATTCTAGAGAATTTGAGTACTCATTGAAGCATGTAATTTTAATACTAGATATACATTACAATGGTTTTTTAGTGAATAAACTATAACAATTATTAGAATTTCGTTCACAATACTATAGGCTATAACAATTATTGGAATGTCGTTCGCAATACTATAACTAATCAAATGTTTATAGATATTGATATTGCAAATAGATTGAAATCTATCTATTCATAATAGACTAATCAATTTATTAAGTGATTTATTCAAATTTAATATTTACCCATTACATTTATAAACTCATAATTATAGGAAAACATATTTAAAAAAATAAATAAATTGTGTTTGTATTAATTATATGTTAGCAACATAAAGTTATCTATTCAGAAAATGAGTGGAATGGAACCAAACCCATGATTACGATTCCAATATATTTGAAAATATATTCACACTTTAGTCTAACATACGAAATATGAAGTTTTAGTATTGTAAGGAATACAATGTTTCCCAAAAATAAGTCGCTCACGAACACATGACGTTAACTCATTTAGAGTGTATTTCCCTAGAAAAAGTAATAACTCCATTGAATCTCCAATATAAAATCATTATTAATGAATGAACTCGGGAGAAAATGTTGTAGGGCCTTTTCATATGTTAAATTACGATGTTTATATTGAAAAAGTCAAATTTGAAGTGTTCATTCTCTTTTTTTTTTTATGTTTTCTTACGATATTTTTTGTCCATTGTAAAGGTAAACATGGTTGCCATTTGGAGATTGGAAATTCATGGGGTTTCAAATACCTCTGAAAATCTTGCATGTTCATCATTCATATTATATGACCCTGATGGAAGCAAGATAGTAGAAAGAGGTACAATTTTCAGAAATGCCACTATGACCTTCCACCAGGCTGAGTATAGGGCCTTGATATTGGGTCTTGAGGAAGCAATACGCCATGATGTTTGGAAAATTTGTGTGTTTTCTCACGATATGCTTGTTGTGAAACAAATGACTGGTGTATACCAATGTAACAATGTAAATCTTTCAATTCTTCGAGTTCAAGCACTAGAGAGTGTATCTCACTTTGTGAAATGTTCATACATGCATGTAAAAGTTAACAGAGGTAGGTTAGATGTATGTCAAGTGTCTAGGGACACTATAAACCAAGAAGTGGTATCTTTTCTAGCACTTTCCATGGAAGACATTTCAATATGATATATGTACACACTTGTATTTCCTTTTTGCATAATGGTAGAGATACATTATTTATTAGATTGTGAATAACTAATATTATGTGAATTGTCTCCAGCGTATATATTATATATTTTGTGGATAATATGATGATACATCCTATAGTGTTGGTTGATAAACCGGGCATTTTGGATACCTCATGCTTTATCCTATCTTCTCTTTTAACACACTTGTAATTCACATTTCATGTTTACTTAGGAAACATCTAGAGTTGAGTATCCAATTTTGAAAAATAATGTGTACGGATAATTTTGTCACAAATCGTTTATTGTGCACAATTTTCTCAATATGAATGCAAAATACTAATAAATAAGATCGTTCAACATTTTTTTTCAGTTTAATGTGTTTTATAATGGGTCGCTTTGACGATGGTTATAAAAACGCACATGAACAAAACATGTGGAAGCCTTTACGACATAGGTTGATCCATTTTAAAAATCCGTTCTTATGTTTTCAGGGAAGACATAAATAATGAGACAGTAATATATAACTTTGTGAACATTAATTTTTTTATAGAAATGTACCTAATGTCATTTTCTAGGATAAAAATTATGAAATTGTTGTCTTTTCATACATGTTTCTTCACATTCCATGATGGTAATATTCGAATATGTGAAAATTAATTTTTTTACAAAATACTTAATATTTTATGTTGGGCTAATAGTTATACACTTGGACTCCCTAGATATAAGAACCTTCACATCACATGGTGCGTATGTGTTTCGTAAGCGTCACAGAGGAAGAAAAGGGAGATGATCCTCCAATAGTTGATGGCGATACATCAGATGGTCCTTTCAAGCCCATTCGCTTAGATATCCATGAGCCACCTATAGAGTATAGAACCAAATATGTTAATGGTCGTATTCATTATGTCTGCCAACATGGATCATGTGTTGTTAGTGGGGATGTTAGGTTTTCCGAGTTGCATAGACTAAATCGACATCACCAAGTAGAACACAATCTTCCCTCCGTGGAACCTTGTAAGCATGGCCATAAGCATATGGGGAAATGACCACCTATCTCTCAAGATAGAAGCAGGGCATACGTGTAAAAGAGGGAGGTGGATGTGAACTATGTCTTGAGGCAACGATTCTACTTGCAGTGGAGGAGGGTTATCGATCGAGTTTGTAAAAAGAATGAAAATATCGATTCAAGGAGTTGAGCCAAGAAGGAAAGAGGGAGGTGGATGATGTAATGCATGCCTATGATTCAACGAAGATGTGAAAGGTAAGAGAGGAGCATTGGTTGAGAGCGAGAGGAAATAAAAACTCAAATATCGGAACAGAGGTAAATTTAAGATTAATATAGTATTTTATATATTATGTTTGGTTGGAAATCAAAAACTTAATATTTTGTCATGAACAAGAAGCTAGAGAAGAGGGTGGAACAAGTAGCGAAATGTTGACCCCCCTACAAATGATAATGTAAGTAATTATTGGTCTTTCGTACGTAAGGATATAATTTAGTTTTGTTTATTTTTGTATATACTAGTTGTAGGCATGCATAGGATTATGACATTCCCTTGTGTCAACTCTTACACCGATAGAGACACTCGATTCATAGTGTGAAACAAAGAGAGGTAAAAACCACTTAACATGCACTCTAAAAATGTATGTTGCCTTATGTTGTTGATACTTTAATTGTCTTGATGACTCAATTTTTATAGGTGGACATTTGCGATAACATCCCCTTCTCAATCAGCCTGTGTTATCAATCTTATTAGAGAGATAACTTCACATGAGGTAAGAGAGGTGGAGATGAAAAATCCTGGAGTTGCAGCTTCTTTTCCAGTCGAGGAGAGAGGGTGATGAGGGGAGGCATGAGGAGAGGGGCACAAACACCATTGTTGATAGTACGAGAGAGGGTGGAACTAGACTGGTAAGTTATTGAATGTTCTCATTTGATTTTCTGTATTTTTTTGTGAAATTAGAATAAATTATTAATGCAATTGAGATTGTCATTATTCTAGGATTTTCTGATGGGGTCGAAGTTAGGTTAATGTCAGATGATATGGTTGTCACAAGAGGAGTGGTTTGTGATAGTAGCACAGTATGTAAAGTGTCATGGCATCACACTCCCCAAATTTATTGTCAAAGTGATTATTTTTGAGGCCATTGTTCCCACTACTCCATTTCCCTACCCTAATACATTTGCAAACACTTTGGCAGAGTGTGTCAAAGGGTTTTCTATTTGGGATCTCAGTGATATCAGACTTGACACTCTTGAAGAGGAAAGTAGTTGTAATGAATGATTTAATTTAATTATGTGTTTAACTGAGAGATTCATCTACGTTGACTTATTTACTATATGGTTGGATTTTAGGATGATGCGCTATATGTTGAGATAGCACACCATACTCGAATAAAGACATAGGATGCCCCACCAAATGATTATGAGTCATTCGATAGTTATATGTTCAAAAAGAATGCAAAGAGCTCTACAAACAAAGATGTTGGTGCTACACAAGAAGACGAGCCTTTCCCGCCAATTCGTATGGATTTAGAAATGAAGCTTGTAACAAAGAAGACAAAGATCTATCAAAACGAATGTGAAAGATTTTCATTGGAAAATTTATTTTTATGAAAAAAGGAAATATTGGATGAAATAGGAGAAATTTCCTCAAGGCAGATGGAGTTAGAGTTCAAGGTTCAGGAGTTAGAACTGGAAATTACGAATTGGGAGACAAAGCGTGAAGCATAAAATAAAGTGTTCGCAAATCAAGTAGAAAAATTTAATACCATTCTTAAAATACACGAAGATTAGAAGGAAGTATGGAAGAAGATGTACATGTAGGCCAAGGCGGCAATTGAGGAAAAAACACTAGGCACTCCCACCCAAGACAATGATAACAAATGAATATACCAGTCATAGAAATTTTATATTTCACTTACATATTTGACAAATTTTACTTATATATTAGACATATATGTATAGATATTGATTATGTGATATGTAAAAAATTAGTTATATTTGATGAATTTTACCTTTGTAGCAGAATAGATGATATAGATAGACGTATGTGGTTAAATTATGATTATTAGATGTATGTGATTTTACACTACTATGGTTGGTTGATTTTATGATGTGCACATTAATTAGTATTTAGATCATGTATTTGAATTGTTATATCTAGTATACGATGTGATGAATAAGGAAGAGTAATACAAGTGTGATTAGAAGACAAGTGTATATATGTGTGATGAGGTTGTTACTTTAATGTGTTTGATGTTTACAATTTAGTATTACATTCTTGTTAAATTGAATATGGTTTGTGGTTTTGTTTATAGCGCATTAGATGGTTTTTATTCTTGTTATGTCACATTCCATTTATTGTATAAATGATGATGTTGTCACTGTGTATATGGTTAATGTATTAATGTGACTATGGATTGTGGATTACGGTAAATGGTATATGGTTACTTAGTTGCGTTCTTCTTCCGTGTATGGTATATGGTTACAATTACATTTGAATGTTAACAGATATTAATTGGTTGTTTAAATACAAGTTTAATTAGATGGAAAGACAAAAGAAGGTTGGAAAGCGCAAGGCCTCACCAATGCCAGAACCGAAAGATTATGCAAAATTCTATAGTGTCGATACTAATGTGTTCGGAAATACAGTAGAGAGCCTATGAACAAAAATGTAAAAGTTGGATAATAAGATGAATCGTCCCCATCGGTTTTATTAAAATAGAACTGAAACTTGCAATGAACAAGGGAAAGTTTTATAAAATCAAGCGTGAAAGACTTAGAATGCAATATTTAAAATTATAAAAGATAAATAAGGAATTATTGGACCAATTACTAGATGCTTCCTTGAAGAAGATGGAGTTGGAGCTTGAGGTTCAAGAGTTGGAATTAGAAATTAAGAATTGGGAGACGACGTGTGAATGGAAAAAAATGTTTGAAAATCAAGTTACAAGTTTTAATTCCATTGTTAAAATTCACGAAGGTCACAAAGAATTATGGAAGAGGATATAGATCCTGGCCAAGACATTGATTGAGAAAAAAGTACCAGTCACTCACACCGAAGACTGTCTAAGTGACCTTTGACATAAAATATGACTTTGTAATAAAATGACATTGTCCATGTGACCTTTGACATCAACAGATGTTGGTTAAACATATATTTTAGTTTTTAAAAGAGTAAATAATAATTAAACCATAAAAACATAATAAAATATTAGAAGGTTTTAAAATATAATAACAAGATTTAAATTGGAATAAGATTTAAAATGTGTGAGTATTGTGAATGTTACTTCTAGTTAATGTACATATTATAGAGAATTCAAATTTCAAGTACTCATTGAAGCATGTAATTTTCATACTACATATACATTACAATGGAATGATCTTAGTTTAAATGTGTGTTACCATTCATTAAGACTACAAAATTGTTTTCATTGCTTCAAGTCTAACTTCTCATCTTCTCATAGTTTTTTTGCAATGTTATACAAATTTGATGTAAATGTTTTGGTGTAAATGTATAAATGGTTTGTCTAATATTATGATTTTCCATTTCAAAAAAATGTTTTGGTGTAAATGTATAAATGGTTTGTCTAATATTATGATTTTATCACATTGTATACCAACCCTTGTCCACCTGATAAGTAGTTGATGAGAATTGCATCATTCCAACAAGGAGGAAATGCAACGCGGATTTCACCTTTTGGAGAACTAGATTACATTTTTAAAAGTGTAGAAAAACAACGTGTGTTTTTCAACGTGTCTTAAAACTCACTCTATTTATTAAAAAATTTCGCAAAACCAACCCTTGTCCACTTGATAAGTAGTTTATGTGGATTGCATCGTTCCAACAAGGAGGAAATGCAACATGGATTATACCTTTTGGAGAACCAAATTACATTTTTCAAAGTGTTGAAAAACACCGTGTGTTTTTCAACGTGTCTTAAAACTCACTCTATTTCTTAATGGTTTCGATAAAACCAACCCTTGTCCACCGATAAGTAGTTGATGTGGATTGCATCATTCCAACAAGGAGGAAATGCAACACGGATTGCACCTTTTGGAGAACCAAATTACGGTTTTTCAAAGTGTTGAAAAACACCGTGTGTTTTTCAACGTGTCTTAGAAATTGTTGTATTTGTTAACAGTTTTGATAAAACAAACCCTTGTCTAACTGATAATTAGTTGATGTGGATTGCATCATTCCAAAAAAAGAAAATGCAACGTGGATTGCACCTTCTGGAGAACAAAATTCTATTTTTCAACATGTCTTAAAACTCGCTCTATTTCTTAACGGTTTCGATAAACCCAACCCTTATCCACCTGATAAGTAGTTGATATGGATTGCATTATTCCAACAAGGAGGAAATGATATGTGGATTGCACCTTTTGGAGAACCAAATTGTGTTTTTCAAAGTGTTGAAAAACATCGTGTATTTTTCAACGTGTCTTAAAAATCGCTCTATTTCTTAACATTTTCGATAAAACCAACCCTTTTCCACCTGATAAGTAGTTGATTTGGATTGCATCATTCCAACAAGGAGGAAATGCAACGTGGATTACACCTTTTGGAGAACCAAATTACATTTTTCAAAGTGTTGAAAAATACCATGTGTTTTTCATCGTGTCTTAAAACTCGGGTCTATTTCTTAATGGTTTTGATAAAATCAACCCTTGTCCACCTGATAAGTAGTTGATGTGGATTACATCAATCCAACGAGGAAATGAAATGTGGATTGCACCTTCTGGAGAAACAAATTTTGTTTTTCAAAGTGTTGAAAAACACCATGTGTTTTTCAATGTGTCTTAAAACTTGCTCTACTTCTTAACGGTTTCGATAAAACCAACCGTTGTCCACCTGATAATGAGTTGATTTGGGTTTCATCGTTCCAACAAGGAGAAAATGCAACACATATTGCACCTTTTGGAGAACCAAATTGTAATTTTCATAGTGTTAAAAAACACTATGTGTTTTTCAACGTGTCTTAAAACTCGCTCTATTTCTTAACGGTTTCGATAAACTAACCCTTGTCCACCTACTAAGTAGTTGATGTGGATTGTATCATTCCAACAAGGAGGAAATGTAACACAAATTGCACCTTTTGGAGAAACAAATTATGTTTTTCAAAGTGTTGAAAAACATAGTGTATTTTTCAACATGTCTTAAAACTCTCTCTATTTCAACCCTTCTCAACTTGATAAATATTTTATGTGGACTCAATTTTTACAACAAGAAGGAAAGCACCGTGGGTTGGACATTTTGGAGAATGAGATTGCATTTTTGAAAGTGCTGAAAAACACCGTGCATTTTTCAACATGGTAGAAAACACACCCTATTTTTCATCGCTTTGGAAAATTTCAACCCTTCTCCACATGATAAGTAGTTTATGTGGAGTCAATTTTTACAACAAGAAGGAAAATCACCTGGGTTGCACCTTTTGGAGAATGAGATTGCGTTTTTCAAAGTACTAAAAATACCTGTGCATTTTTCAATGTGACAAAAAAGACACACCTATTTTTCATCACTCTGGAAAAATTCAACCCTTCTCCACATGATAAGTAGTTTATATGGAGTAAATGTTTACAACAAGAAGTAAAATCACCTCGGGTTACATCGTTTGGAGAATGGGATTACGTTTTTCAAAGTGTTGAAAAACACTATGCATTTTTCAACGTGGTGGGAAACACACCTTGTTTTTCATTGTTATGGAAATATTCAACCCTTCTCCACATGATAAGTATTTTATGTGGAGTAATTTTTTACAACAAGAAGGAAAATCACCTCGGTTACAACTTTTGCGAACGGGATTACATTTTTAAAGTGCTGAAAAACACCTTGTGTGTTTTCAACGTGACAGAAAACACACCCTATTTTTCATCGCTATTGAAATATTCAACCCCTCTCCACCTAATAAGTAATATATGTGGAGTCAATTTTTACAACAAGAAGGAAAATGACTACAGGCTGCACCTTTTTGAGAACGGGATTACGTTTTTCATAGTGCTGAAAAATACCGTGTGATTTTCAACATGGCAGAAAACACACCCTATTTTTTATCACTATGAAAATATTCAAACTTTATCCACATGGTAAGTATTTGATGTGGATTCAATTTTTACAACAATAATGAAAAGCACTGCGGGTTGCACCATTTGGAGAATGAGATTACGTTTTACAAAGTGTTGAAAACCATCGTGCATTTTGCAATGTGGCAGAAAACAAACCCTATTTTCAATCACTTTGGAAATATTCAACCCTTATCCACATGATAAGTAGTTTATTTGGAGTCAATGGTTACAACAAGAAGTAAAATCACCACGGGTTGCAATTTTTTGGAGAATGGGATCACATTTTTTAAAGTGCTGAAAAACACCACACATTTTTCAACGTGGTGGAAAACACACCCTATTTTTCATCACTTTAGAAATATTCAACCCTTATCCACCTGATAATTATTTTATGTGGATTCAATGTTTATAACAAGAAGGAAAAGCACTGCGGGTTGCACCTTTTGGAGAACGGGATTGTATTTTTCAAAGTGCTGAAAAACAACATGCGTTTTTCAACGTGGCAAAAAACACACCCTATTTTTCATTGATTTCAAAATATTCAACCCTTCTCCACATTATAATTATCTGATGTGGATCCAATGTTTACATCAAGAAGGAAAATCACTGAGTGTTGCACCTTTAGGAGAACGTGATTGCATTTTTCAAAGTGCTGAAAAATACCGTGTGTTTTAAAACGTGGAGGAAAACACACCCTGTTTTTCATTTCTTTGGAAATATTCAACCCTTCTCCACTTGATAAGTAGATTATGTGGATTCAATGTTTACAACAAGAAGTAAAAGCACCACCGATTGTACCTTTTGGAGAACAGGATTGCATTTTTCAAAGTGCTAAAAAATATCGTATGTTTTTTGACGTGGTAGAAAACAAACCATGTTTTTCATCGTAATTGAAATATTTAACCCTTCTCCACATGATAATTAGTTGATGTGTAGTCAAGTTTTATAATAATAAGGAAAATCACTACGGGTTCTACCTTTTGGAGAATGTGATTACGTTTTTCAAAGTGCTTTGAAAAACACCATGTGTTTTTCAACGTGGCGGAAAACACACCCTATTTTTCATCACTTTGGAAATATTCAACCCTTCTCCACATGATAAGTAGTTGATGTGGAGTCAATGTTTACAACAAGAAGGAAAATCACCGCAGGTTACACCTTTTGGAGAACGGGATTGTATTTTTCAAAGTGCTGAAAAACACTGTGCATTTTTCAACGTGGCGTAAAAACACACCTTATTTTTCATCGCTATGGAAATATTCAACCCTTCTCCACCTAATAAGTAGTATATTTGGAGTCAATGTTTATAAAAATAAGAAAAATCATCTCAGGTTGCACCTTTTGGAGAACGGGATTACGTTTTTCAAAGTGCTGAAAAATACCATGTATTTTTCAATGTGACAAAAAAACACCCTGTTTTTCATCGCTTTTGAAAAATTCAACCCTTATCCACATGATAATTAGTTTATATGGAGTAAATGTTTACAACAAGAAGAAAATCACTGTGGGTTATACTATTTGGAGAATGAGATTACGTTTTTCAAAGTGCTGATAAATACTGTGCATTTGTTAACGTGGTGGAAAACACACCTTATTTTTCATCGCTATGGAAATATTCAACCCTTCTCCACATGATAATTAGTTTATGTGGAGTAAATTTTTACAACAAGAAGGAAAATCACCACGGGTTACACCTTTTGGAGAACAGATTGCGTTTTTCAAAGTGCTTTGAAAAACACCATGTGTTTTTCAACGTGGCAGAAAACACACCTGTTTTTCATCACTATTAAAATATTCAACCCTTCTCCACCTGATAAGTAGTTTATGTGGAGTCAATGTTACAACAAGAAGGAAAATCACCGTAGGTTGCACCTTTTTGAGAACGAGATTACATTTTTCAAAGTGCTTTGAAAAACAGTGTGGTTTTTAACGAGGCAAAAACACACCCTATTTTTCATCGCTTTGGAAATATTCAACCCTTATCTACCTGATAAGTAGTTTATGTGGAGTTAATTTTTATAACAAGAAGGAAAAGCACCGCGGGTTGCACCTTTTGGAGAATGAGATTGTGTTTTTCAAAGTGCTGAAAAATACCATGCATTTTTCAATGTGGTGGAAAACACACCCTATTTTTTATCACTTTGGAAATATCCAAACCTTATACACATGGTAAGTAGTTGATGTGGAGTCAATGTTTACAAAAAGAAGTAAAATCACCATGGGTTGCACTTTTGGAGAACGGGATCACATTTTTTAAAGTGTTGAAAAACACTGTGTGTTTTTCAACGTGGCGGAAAACACACCCTATTTTTCATCACTTTAGAAATATTCAACCCTTCTCCACCTGATAATTATTTGATGTGGAGTCAATGTTTACAACAAGAAGGAAAATCACTGCGGGTTGCACCTTTGGAGAACGGGATTGCATTTTTCAAAGTGTTGAAAAACACCGTGTGTTTTTCAACATGGCGAAAAACACACCCTATTTTTCATCGCTTTGGAAATATTCAACCCTTATCCACATTATAAGTAGTTGATGTGGATTCAGTGTTTACAACAAGAAGGAAAATCATTGAGGGTTGGAGGTTTGGGAGAACGGGATTACAATTTTCAAAGTGTTGAAAAATATCGTGTGTTTTTCAATGTGGCAGAAAACACACCCTATTTTTCATTTCTTTGGAAATATTCAACCCTTCTCCACCTGATAAGTAGTTTATGTGGATTCAATGTTTACAACAAGAATGAAAAGCACCGCAGGTTGCACCTTTTGGAGAATGGGATTACGTTTTTCAAAGTGCTTTGAAAAACACCGTGCATTTTTCAACATGGCAGAAAAAAAACCATGTTTTCATCATAATTGAAATATTCAACCCTTATCCACATGATAAATAGTTGATGTGGATTCAATGTTGACAAAAATAAGAAAAATCACCACGGGTTGTACCATTTGGAGAATGAGATTACATTTTTCAAAGTGCTGAAAAAATACCATGTGTTTTTGAACGTGGCAGAAAACACACCTTGTTTTCATCACTTTGGAAATATTCAACCCTTCTCCACATGATAAGTAGTTGATGTGGAGTCAATTTTAACAACAAGAAGGAAAAGAACCACAGGTTGTACCTTTTAGAGAATGAGATTGCATTTTTCAAAGTGCTAAAAACACCATGCATTTTTCAACATGGAAAAAAACACACCCTCTTTTATTTACTTGATTTGCTTTACATTGTTACATAAAGGTGGAACAGAATCACGGTTTGTACCTTGTGGAAAACAATGGTTAATTTTTTATAGTGTTGAAAAAGGTTTATTTTTCAGCACTTTGATAGTAGCAATAAAAATCGACATGATAATTTGTTACTGTTGATTACATCATTTCATCATAATTACATCAACTTTCTATTTGTTAAAATATTTTATACTATCCATATATTACATGAGCGGTTCTACGTTGGCTAACACCACCGAGCACTTTTTTAAATACTCTAAAAATAGTCAAAGACTAGGTCAGTTGTACACGTTCCATATTTATGTATTTTAAATATACGCAATGTACAATCTCATATACATGAATTTTAAATGTTTACAATTATAATATAGGCCCACTCAACATGCCATACATTTAATTTCCAAATCTCAACCTGCTCATTCCGTAAGATACATCTCTCTGCATATCCATTGCATCTGCAACACAATGCATTAAATATTAGACAAGGTATTAAAGGATTTTTACCTTACATACAGTAAATAAATGTTATGAAATTAAGGACATTCAATACACACCTTGCATAGATGCTAAATTGTTAAAAGATAAGAGGTGGGGGAGATGTATCAACTACATTTGAACCACCTGCAAAATAAATGATCAATATGTTAGTCTTTGCCTCCACAATTAAAATTTCTTGTGAATTCACAATCACACTAATAGTTCAATGTTTTAACATGTATGTTCCATTTGTGTGGTTTGTCTCCTCTTTGGACGATTTCCATCAGGTAATTGGAATCATTCATAGTCTTCAGAGCGATTTTTCAAATCTTCTACAATGATTAACCTCTTAGTCACACTGAGGTGGTGTTTTTTACTTGCACTAAACCTTGGACGCATGCGGGTGGTGGATGTCTCATTGAAATCTCCTTTGAAAGAAATATCCAGCATATTTTATGCTTCTAGGTCTATCCTAAACCTTTGAACACATTCAAATAATGTTTTTTTCTTTTCATCTGTACTTAGTAGAGTATCAAAGACTGACTTCAAGAATTCTTTGGATGTGTGTTTCATAAAATTTGAATCACTTTCTATCATCAAACCACCAATGTGAACTATTTTAGGAGTGCCTGTGATGTATAAGACATCATAGAAAGTTATTTATTTATACACTAGGTTTTTCAATATCATTGTACACATGAATACATAATGGCACCTAATCATAAATATGTGTGACAAACATTATCTTTTGCATCGATTAATTGATTAAAGACATTAAAAAATAACCATCAACTATTAGTGATCATTGTTGAGGTGGTGAGGAGGGGTCATCCCATAACATGCCATCATTTATAGTGCTTGTCTCTGCATAGGCATTGGTTGTTGCACAAGAAATGAAAACAATTACAACACGATGCTTTTTTATTACAACTTAATCTTAGCAATCTATATCAGTACTTGCCACATACGATGAAATTGAATTACCTTCCACTTCTACTACTAGATATGACAACGAGGAGCCATCTTGGAACGTGTCTTCATTTACCCTACTTGTCTCCCCATAAGTATTGGCTCCTGCACGTGAAATGAAAATAATTTCAACACAATGCTTATTTCATTACGACTTATGTTTAGAAATCTATATCACTACTTGCCATATACGATGACATTAAATTACCTTCCACTTCTGATGTTGGATATGGTGATGAGGGGCCATCACAAAATGTGTCTTCATTTACCATGCTTGTATCCCCATAAGTATTGGCTCTTGCACGTGAAATGAAAATAATTTCAACATGATACTTATTTCGTTATGACTTATGCGTAGAAATATACATCCGTAACATATGATGCCATTGAATTACATGTCACTTCTGGTGATTGATATGATGACATCAACACATATTGCTTGCAAAAATCCAATGCCTTCAACACATGCTTACACGTATTTCCTCTGATAGCCCAAGCACATTTGCATACGTTCAAGGCTCCACATTGTCTTACCAAATACCATGTGATTCTAGTTGTTTGGCTCCTCACCCATAATTGATTGCAATCAGGCATAATTGCAAGGTAATATGTATCTGGAATACTCTTTGCTCTCTCAACCACTATCAATAGTTGTCTTTCTTTTTTGAAATTGGTCAAGAAGCCATATTTTTGCAACTTCCTCTTGTGTTTGTAAAATGGCAAGTACATTTGTTTTATCTGTCACACAAGTATCTAGTCTTCAAAAACAATGGTAGGACTCCATGGATGCATTTGTTTCTTAATTTTCATGGGAGAAGTTTCTAAAATTTATTGCCCACATAGTTATCAAGTGACACAGATGAAAATCGGTGATACTTTAAACCAAGAATTATAATTGATGGTAATTAATAAGGAAACACACAAATGATAGTACTCACCAACACGCTCTTCGCTCTCACACCATGTATTCCTGAAGTACTCGAGGAACTTAGTTTCCTCTTTGAATTCATTAAATAAGTCTTGAATGATTTGAAATGTGTTCTTGTGATGCATTTCGAACCATACATGATGGTACCTAGTCTCTCAAAAATCTTCCACCTAGACTCCTTGCTACAATACCTGTGCACGTTTTTCAACCATGCCCTACGCACGTGCCATAGGCATAACACTACATGAAAACAAAAAACACACCTGATGGCTTGGATTTCAGCTGACACATCATCTATAATGAACACATTGATCTGCCAATTGACACGAAGGCATTTTCCTCATTTCTGGACTTCCGCCAACCACTCGTAAATGTCTTCAATTTTATTCCTTGAAGAAATGGCCCATGCTACAGGAACCCCAACCTCTTGCTCATAAAAAACAAGTAATGTGTATAATTGGTACTACAAGGAATATGACATCAAATGGTAACATGAAGTTTAATATAACAGAAAGGGAACACTATTAATGATACATAAATTACACATCATTTCAAAATTCATTCCAATTACTTACGCCATATTTTTGGTAGAAAATGTCGATTCCATGGAGATTATGGAATTGTGTGAATGTTGAACCATTCTTTCACACATCCACAAAGTGTTTGCAACCCCACAATGAATGGAATGATGGTTCCATTTAGGTGTTTATAGTAGAAGTATATGTCCCTTTCATATGCATGCCATAATTTCACGCTTATGGCATCATCGGTGTGATTTTGAGACCTTCTCGCAAGGAACTCTTTTCCAAGCATTCACCATGTCCTTTCTTGTCATGTATTCATCACTCTTTCTCAATATACCCACATTGGATGGATCCTCTATAAATTTATCATACACCATTTCCACGATGACTCCCATAAATAAAAAAATCTTGATATAAGTTTTGCATTCATTTGATAAGTACGAGTCAACATTCGATAAGGATCATTAATGGTATTTTTGTTCCTCTCATGACAACACTCACCATTTACATCATAATGAAATAGATGGTTCTATAATATTATGGCCACTTTGTCGGTCTCCTATAAAAACCTTCACATTAAAATGACATTGGAAACTCATTTTAATTATACACCTACTCACTTTGTCACTTGTTATTCTTGTCTTATTTCTATTGTCGTCTGACCATACAAACACCAATAGATGCATTAAAAATGGTAACATAAAATTATATAAAAATGTTTACGAAAAGAACGTACAAAAAAATAATTTGTTAGCAAAGTTTCAAACCTAGAATATGACTTGGTTATATGCGGTTTTGTATTTTCATTATTTGTTGACTTGTGATTTGCGCGGGCGAAGGTAGTCTCAAAATTTCATTAGAACCTCCCCCCTTTATAAATGTATGTAGTCTTGTGAACAATATGGCGGCACAAATGTCGATGTTTGGCTCATCCCCTATTGGTGTCCATTCTAGGTCATCATATGAAAATTAACTCTTTTCCTTTGTAATCTCTTGGATAGGAAGATCGATCATGCTTTGCCATTTAGGCCTCCTTCCCATCCTAAAAATTATTACATGCAGTTTTGCATCGTTAATGAAACAATTATTTCATACTTTCCAAAATAAATTTTGACTTTGATTCATCATCATCAACATGAATACCATCTTAAAACATTGGAAGCATTCAAATTTTTGTCTAATTCAAAATCCATGTGTATAAAAACAATATTGAAATGCAAGGAAAACAACAATTTATAGGATTGCCTACTACTTCTAGTACACAAGAATATCAAAATATGGTCATCAATAATGTGACAAAGATCTATTAAAAATTAATTATTATTTCAAATACACTTATTCAATGTTGAGAGAAACTTCCATAGAAACTATTATTACAATTAGCTAAAAAAATAAAAAAAAATTAAAAACATCTATTAATAACATCTTTAACACACACACACACACACACACACACACACACACACACACACACACACACATATATATTTTTATGCAAACCAAAAAACAATAATTAAACAACAATAAAATAATAATCATCGCAACACCCACATATTGTTCTTTTACAAAAACTTGAACTTACAAACTAAAATTGAGGAATATAGATCTTTCAAAATTTTCACACTTTTATTTGACTTTTAGAATTGGTGCTAAAATTTTGAATCCTAAGAAAAATTATTTTCTATACATTCGAACAACTAGTATTCATTCGCATCTTGAACTATCTATAATATACATGTAATTTATCAATTGATGACTATTTCTAGGAACTCTTGCAGTTTTCAAACTTTTAATGCAAACATCCTTCATCTTAAGTTTACTTGGAAGCTCATATTTTTTATCTCTTTGTTTTACAAACAGGATCGGGAGAAATTAGGTTCATGGTATTCATATTCACTGCACAAAAGAGTAACTAGTACAAAACATAAATATACAATTAATGTTACTATGATACATGTCAAATATAATATACGTCATCTAATATGATAAAATAATCACAACATCAAAAATATAATATCCATGAAAAATTCAAGTATCAATAAATTCCAATGCTATCCTTCACTCAAAATGCACCCTCCCATAATATCACCAAACATCCATTGCAAAAGGGACGGTTCCGATATTACGGGAGGGTGCATTTCTAACTAGAGGGTCAGCAGTGACTTTAAAAACCTTTTCTCAGCATAGTATACCACCCAACTATCGATGTGGAATCCTAAGGGGCAAGTCCCTTCATCACACAATGATAGTTGGGCGTATCGATGTGGCATCCTAAGGGGAAATCCCCTTAAACACGCACCGATTCCTGTCTTTGCAGAGGCACTTGCCCCCATATACCAAATTGAGAGTTAGAGTATGATATCACATAATTTTTATAGCTTCAACTTACATCAGACATTCACAACATTACAATTATCAATATTTAACAACTAATAAAAATATATATATATACAAATGATCTCCACATTCGCAATATTTACAACTATAATGCATCTAGGAAATCAAATTTTTACTATTGTATTTAATTTAACACAACTAAGAGAAATGAAATTACAACTAAGAGCTCGAAGATCGCATGCATATTTAACCAATACCAACGTAATATCAACATAATTAACTATTCTCATACTAGTGATTAATAAACACAAATTGTAGAAATTACCGAACCCTCTATCATTTATTACCAAATACGTGACTACAATAATACCATGATAATAAACTAGTTCACACTATTATTTAGTGTCTATATACTAAACAAAATATTTGACCACGTCATTCGTTTTGAAAAGAAACTTCTAAACAATTGTTTGATATATTTGTACTTAAGATAAAGTTTCATGTTATATTTTTCCTTGTGTATATCAAGCACATAGATTTGTTCCTATTTACAAAGTATTAGGTAATAGATATGACATCAAATTTCCGCCTTTTCTTACAGTTTCAAATATATTAATTAATAATAATAATGAAAACTATAATTATTTTCTAAAGTTTAAGGTTCAAGGTTTAGGGTTTAGGGCTTAGGGTTTAGGGTTTGGGGTTTAGGGTTTGGGGTTTAGGGTTCAAGATTTAGAGTTTATGACTTAAGGTTCAGGGTTTAGAATTTAGGGTTTATCCTAAATAACATAATCAGGAAAACTTAACACTAATATGACACTATAAACAATCAAACGATATCTTAAAAACTAATGTGATATCCTAAACACTGAAATATTGATATGACATAAAACACTAATGTGTCACCACCAATAATACATTTGGGACACATTATTCACTAATACGACATCCTAAACATTGATATGACACCCTAAACACTATTACGAGACCCTAAACAAGTTATAGAGTCATGTACAAACCCTAAAAATTCAAAATTCATACCTATTCCTAGCCATACCTATCACGTGCACAATGTTCCAAATCAAATCTAGAATACATTTAACACCATTATCCTCCCACGTTCTAGTAGAATTCAATATAAGCCCCATACTCCATTTTTTACTATCATTTGAAGAAGAAAAGGAGTTTGATACACATATTGTTGAGGTACTGTACTTTTGAGATATCTCAAAAAGAAAGTCCTTGTTGTTCAATATTCCCAATGTCAATAGTTTTTTTTCAATGTCACTCCTAGTGTTTTGCAGTTAGTTAGAACACAATAATTTTAAGGGATTTCACTTGTGCATGTCACATGACACTATAGAGTTCAAGACATGTGGAGCAGAATATATCGACATCACATGTTGAGCTGATGTAACTTATTTAAATTTACTAACCATAGAACATGGCCTGTTAGGTTGTTTGTGGCATCTTTCTAGACCATTATCTTGGGCCATCCTCCATGCATGCCCAAGAAACTATGTAAAAACTTGCCACAAGTGTTTTCTTAAGCCATCCATGTGTATATCAAGAACATAAATTTGTTCCTATTTTCACAAAGATTAGGTAGTAAATATTTTCATCGATCTCACTTATTAATATACTAGTGTAATTCCTACTTATTCTTGGAAAGATTATACGATCACTAACTTCGTTTAGATAATATTGTATATTTGATTTGCATTCCTTCCACATAACAAAACATTCTTTTTTTTGCATGATTGTTTATATAAAATGAACAATAAATTTAAAAATTGTTTATAACATTAACATAACATCTCTACAAGTATTAGCTAAAAGTATTCTAATTCTAATGATGAATGAAAACGTAATATTAGCTATAATTATTCTAATTCTATCACCATAAATAATATTAAGTCACCCACATTAAATTAATTTTGGACACTTTAAACACTTATACGACACCTTGAACACTAATTAGTCACCCCACATAAAATAATTGGGATACACTAAACATTAATTTAACACCCTAAAGACTGATACAATACCCTAAATAATGTCATGATACTCTATGCACTAATGATTCATCCTCTATTTCATAATTAGGATAGCCTAAACACTAATGAAACACATGGTCTCATACAAAATGATAATCATCACTGTAATACCCTATCAACTCATACGACACCCTAAACACTAATATGACATCCTAAACACTCAAAAATTGATGCAAAACCTTGGACACTAATGGGTTACTCTAAATAACATAAATTAGACACAAAAAAACTAATGTTTTACCCTAAAAAAATTATAAGACTTGATAAACACTAATATGACACATTATACATTATTAGAAGACTGTAAACATTAAGGGATCACCATAAATAATATAATTAGGACACCTTACAAAATAATTTGATATCATAAGAACTCATATTAAACACTAATACACCACCCTAAACATTCAAAAAGTGATACAAAAACCTTAACACTAATGGGTCAACCTAAATAACATAATTTACAATCGAGATACTTTGAGCATTAACAAAACAATCGTAAACTTGATATGAAACCCTAAAAACTATAATGAGACCTTGAAAACTAATGGGTCACTTAAAAACAAATTAGAATTCCCTAAATATTAATGTGTCATCCTAAACAATCATACGATACCCTAAACACCTAAACATTGATATGATACCCTAAACACTAACTTGTCATCTTAAATAACACAATTACAACACCGTAAACTATAATACAACACCTAACATTAATTTAACATGTATTAGGATTCAATTGGTATAAATGATTCGAAATCTAGCCCTAATACATGTTCAATTGTCACATTAGGTGTATTAGGGCTCGATCGATGGAAACAAACACAAACTAATACTTGACACTCAAATAGGCCACCTTGAACATGTGGAAAACCGTCATGTTTTTCAACATGCTGAAAAACACAATGTGTTTTCCATGTTGATGAAAAACATGCTGAGTTTTCCATCTTAATGAAAAATCGAGCGAAAAAATTTTCCCCTAAAAAATGTAACTATGCATTTAATATGATATGTGGTCCCCTGACTCATGATTGGTGATAACATTTGTTTAATCCAAAAAGAATGTTATAACTATATATCTAGAAGTAGATGGAAATTTTCGAACATTGTATTTCAAGAAATTTATTATTAAGGTTCCTGTTGACAAATATGAATTCAAATATTAAGTTCATACTAGTGTGACTTCATAAAATTCAATTTCGTAAATGAAATTGTGTGGAAAACTGTCATGTTTTTCAACGTGCTGAAAAACACATTGTGTTTTTCAACATGTTAAAAAACACATTGTGTTTTTCATCAAGATGAAGAACACACTATGATTTCCTCATGTTAATAATCGACCTAATCAATCATGACAAATCTACTCTCCCTTGTATGTAAGATTCATATCATTTGTATTAAAATAAATTTCCTTGATTTAAGCGTGTCTCTTCCCAAAGAGTGGTAAAATAGTTGTACAGTGGTAATATTGTCTTTTGTCTTTCCTATTACCATCACTCTCTCACCCTCTCGCTTGATGAATGTAATTACACCATTACTTGGATTCCAAATAGTATCAATTTTGGGGCTCTCTTTCCCTTTGTTTTAGTAATGGTCTCTTTCATTTTCTTTCATCATTCATGGCTTCACAATGGCTAAAAGTGATAATAGTTTCAAGCGAGAAAAGATGATTCTTGGTTAGTATGTAGAAAAGAAGATAAATTAGGTGAGGACAAGGGGTCTAATGAAACCTAAGGTTACATACAACCGAAAAGGACCAGTGTAAGAATGACTATATGCTGGTTTTCTTTAACCCCTTATCCCTATTTTCTAGGGAATTCATCAAGAATATTGACTGGTGAAGAAAACTAGAATATTGGTTGAAAACATTTTTAGATAAGGAAAACACATTATTAACAAAGTATTAGTATTTAGCAAGTTTGATTCACAACTGTAGACATATTTGGTGATGAATTACATTAACCTAATTTAACAATAGATTGAAAAATTAATAAACATGGTTTTATTTTAAATCAAATTAGTTCTAGATCCATATTTAAAGTGACAACATAAAGAAAAATGAAGAAGATTTCCCTTTTCCATGGTTGTATATAAAGAAAAATAATTAAAAATAAACCAAATTATATATTCCTTAAGATCCTCTAATTTTCAATGTCAAATTACCTGTGACTACACTCGACTGTGTGTTGTGGAACGTCCCTTCCTAGTGGCCGCAAATGTGAACAGAGGACTGATGATTTTCTTTGCATAGATGGTGCAGAATAATGAAGGAATTTGGTTCCATTGGATGCCTTCATCTCGGGATAATTTTAGCGTCGAATATTCATAATATGGCGAAAATTTCATTTTAGGAAAATTTGAAAAGGTGAATTATTTAGAGTGGGTCGGTGTCCTGTTCGCCTAAAATATATAGTATATTTTTTTTGGGGGGTCGGCTTCGCCTTCATTTGAAAACATCTCCTATAAAAACCTAGGTGATTCGCCGCGTAGTATACCTCAAGTAGCTTACCAAATTACCAATACTGTGAAATTTGAACTCGCATACCCTTGAGCACCAGAGATTCATATTATTTTGCTTTGTGATTGTTGGCCACGCGACAAGAGTCATCGACGTGCGGCGACAAGAGTCAGACGACGCGCGACAAGAGCATTTTGACGCGCGACAAGAGCTGTACTGACACGTGAAAAGGTGTTCTGACGCGCGACCAAGGAAGTGTTGACGCGCGACTTGGGCAAAGAAGTGACGCGCGACAGAGGAAGTATTGACGCGCGACTTGGGCAGTGTTGACGCGTGACAGTATATTAAGAGAGTGGACGCGCGACCTCAGACAGTGGACGCGCGACAAGACCTCAGACTGGACAGAGTCGCTACTTGGTTCTTTTGCTGACGCAGGACTCTTTTCAGAATAATGGAAGGTGCCAGCTCAAAGAATACGAATAACCTAAAAGTAAGTAAGAAATCTCAGAAATCACTCTTCAAGTATTTTGGAAACTCTGCGGATACAGATATTGTAAATACCAATCATATAGATGCCACCACAGAGAATCAGAATACTGACTGTGTGGAAGGAATTATTGAGGTGGACATGCATTCTACACAGTATCAAAGTCAAACAAATGAAACCTACGATAATATGCCAGATCTTGAAGATATTGTTCCTGTTGGGGTGCAACCAGAAGTGCAGCTAGATATCACAGATACAAACACTCAGCAAAATGGAAGACAGAAATCAAAATCAAACTCCGGTCCAAGAAAGAGGAAACCAGGTGATTGTGATATTGCTCAAAATTCTACTCAAAAAAGTAAAGCATTAAAAATGAACAAGAATATGTGGACCATTGGTAGGACATACAAGTTTGATTGGGCAGCTAAATTTCCGTTTATTGAACCTGTACAATCATCTAATTCTGAAGAAATCCCATCTGAATGTACATGTAAAATATGTACGTGGAAATTGGGAAAGCAACAAAAAATGCAACTGAAGCTGGACACTATAGAAAAACATTGTGGAAAACAATATTTAACTGTAACGGGGGTGGATGGCCAGAAAATCAAAACACATAGGTGGAAAACTGAAAAAGAATGCATGCATGTTAGATACGCAGTGGAATATGAGGCAGAGCAGAAAAAACACAGACATCTGTTGGAAAAGGGAGGAACGATCACATCGCATATTGGTAAGATGAAAGAAACAAATCTACATGCAAAATTCATACAATTCTCTACTCTTTTTCAAATACTTAAAAAAGGAAGAGCGATTTCAGATTTCCTCGATTTCAAAGTTTTGTATCAATTTAACGGAATGCTGAATGTACCTCAGTCTCATTGGTCTGAGAGTAGTGGATGGGAAATGGCAAAATGCCTCTCGATGATAGAGAAGGAAGATTTGAAAGAGAATGTAAAAAAAGTAAACTTTATCTCTCTTTCAATTGATGAAGTGACAACAGTCGACAACACCGCATGGGTATGTATCCACATCTATACTTTAGAAAATCATATAAGGACACCTCATCTGTTGGGTGTTATGAAAATGGTTGAAAACTGCAATGCCGAAAACCTATATAAAATAGTTGTTTCTCATTTGAAAGATGTTGCTGGTATGACTGATTATGAAATTGCTACGAAGTTGGTATGCGTTGGAGCAGATGGTGCATCTGTCATGCAGGGTCACCGAACAGGGCTCTATGTTAGATTACAAACAATAGTGGCCCCATATATGCTACCAATTCACTGTATGGCTCACAGAATGAATTTAGCGTATAAAATGGTAAGCAACCACGAAAATGTTGCTAAATTAGAAGACATTTTAAGAGAACTTCATGCCTATATGTCAAGCAGCCCAAAGCGTTTTCTCGAGTTCCAAAAATTTGCAATTGGAATTATAGATGGCAAAAAACTTCTGAAGGATGTGGAGACTAGATGGATCTCTTTGTATGAACTCAGTATGCGAGTTCGTGAGGAGTATCCTTCATTGGTTGGTTTCATGCACAAATACCATCATGAAGTTGATAGGGCAAGGGACTTGTTGTTCCGTTTAACTGATTTGGAGACATTGCTTACATTGGTTGGTATTCTTCCAATGTTAAAGGAGATCAATACACTAATGAAGCATGCACAGGGCAGATTAATCTATATTGTGGATTTTATACGGATGAGGAAAATGGTATGTAAAAGTCTTGATATATTGTACTGTTCCAATGATAGTCTTGATGCATCTGTTTTTGAAAATTGGAGAGATTTATTAGATCTTAAAAATCCTAACATCTTTTTGAGATTTAATATCCACGATCACCTCTGCATCACTGTTAATGGGAGGGAAATACCTGTGCACATTTTGCAAAAATGTCAAGCTATTACAGGATCGGAACGAGAAGATGTTCCCGTGACACGTAATTTGTTTGAGTCTGTTATAGTTGAAACAAGAATAAAGCTTAAAAAATTTCAGAAACCTTGTCATCAGAAATTAGGGAACGTTTCTGTAAAGATAAAATTCTGGAAGCCATGGGTGTGATGAATCCTAATTTTTGGAATACTGAAGGTGGCCGTGCAGACTTTGTCAGTAAGCATTTCCATAAATCAATGGGTACAATAATGGAACAATTTACAAAGACGTCAGAGCTCAAGGGTGTGGAAATCAAAGGTATACTGAATGTCGATTTATTAAAGTCTCAGTCAACAAATTTTGCAACAACAATGAGGAACCAATATAAGAATTTAGATCAACCTTCTGAAAGTGGTGCTATTACAAGGCTGTGGCAAGGAATCTATCAAAGTTCTATTTTACAAGAAGATATCAGTGAATATTTCAGATTATATGAGTTATGCCAAACAATGATTTTGGGGTCTGTGGAGGATGAAAGGGTTTTCAGTGCATTGTCATTTATAAAATCAAAGCCGAAAAAAGTTGGATAAAAATCTAGAAAGCTGCATGAGGTGTTATGTTTCTCGATACTCCATTGAAACCTTTCCGTTCAACGAGCAATTGCGCCTGGAATTCCCTTTGCGAAAGAAGAGGTGTGAATAATACAGCTATAAGTACAAATATTCCAAACCTTGAGAGTGTAATTGGCTCTTCGTCACATTCTACGAAAGACAACATCGACTTTGATGAAGCTATTGATAATGGATTGTTTCAACTTTAAAAGGTATCTTCTTTATCTATCTTTTATCTTTATCATTAAAGATGTTACGAGTCTATATACTAAAAATGTCGGCAATTCACCCATCTATCTACTAATCCATTTCTTGTGTTGGGTTTTTTAAAACACAAATCTAGCTCATTACCAAAGTGGCAATGATGATTTCAACTTTAAGGAGGTATCTTTTTCCCCTTAATCTTATTGTTTGTTACTTATTCATTTTTTCAGCCCTCGGTTATCATTAAAGATGTTACAGTGTATGTATTTACATTTAGTTAAATACAATATTTTTACTTTTTGAAAATGTGGGTTGACATCTGTCCGAGGAAGTCATTTAGTTCTCTGGGATCGACAATGTCAGGAACTCACCCACTTATCTACTAATCCATTTTTTGTGTTGAATTTTTTTTAAGACAAAGATCTAGCACATTACCGTGATGATTTCAATTTTAAATAGGTATCTTCTTCAACATAATTTTATTGTTTGTTACTATTCATTTTTTCAGCTCTGGTTATCATTAAAGATGTTACAGGTGTATGTATTTACATTTAGTTAAATACAACATTTTTGATTTTTGAAAACGTGGGTTGAGATCCGTCCGAGGAAGCTGTTCTCGGGACTAACAATGTCAGGAAACTCACCCATCTATCTACTAATCCATTTTTTGTGTTGAATTTTTTTTAAGAAAAAGATCTAGCACATTACCGGTGATGATTTCAATTTTAAATAGGTATCTTCTTCAACATAATCTTATCGATTGTTACTTTACATTTTTTCAGCTCTTGTTATCATTAAAGACAATACAAGTCTAATTCTATATATTTACATTTATTTAAAGATATTGTTGGTCTATATATTTAAAGATGTTGCTGGCACTTCTCAAGAGTCAGGACTGAAAATGTCAGGCAACTCACCCCTATATCATATCATCACCATATCATTATTGTAACGCTCAAAACGAAAACGAACGCCGACGCTACGACGCCGACGATGCGCCACAACCTAGTAACCCGAAAATGCGACAATTTTTTTATTATTATTTTGACCAACGAAGCCTCAGATTCAAAAATTGTAATTTCCAATATGTTTACTGAAGTCGCATATTCACAAAGTGTAACAATAATGTAAGTAAAAGTTGCCCAGAAAGCATCGCAAAGACTTGTAAATAGAACCCCTGATTCTTTCAATTTCAAAATTTTGATATTTGTAGTATGTTTTACTAAAAACCCCTATCCCTAATGTGCACAGCAATCTACCAAGCAACCTGGAAAAACTCTTCCCGTCCAATCTAAAGCAGATTCAATGTATACTTTTCCATGCCGCTACAATATCTGAGTGATACATCAATATCACACAAAAGACTCACGAGATTGTTTTGCGAGGGATCTGATACATCGAGAGAAAAATAAAGGTCTATTACACCTATCTTAACAAGGACATTAAAAATCTTCCAAATAATTTTTAGGTCTATTTAATTTTTAATTATATTTAAGTTATATAAATATATATATATATAGTCAAAATTTTCACTTAAATAAGTCTATATACTTAACATACGTTTGAAATTTGAAAACTAAATGCATAAGAGTCGAATAGGGGACTCCCTGATATACTAAGTGGGTGGGTTTCTTAGGTCTCTTAAAAGGGATTAGACACCTTTAAATTAAGTGGTATATATATATATATATATATGTTAACAAAATTATACACAAATCCGCCTATATACTTATCCATACATTTGAAATTACAAATTAAATGAGCAAGAGTCAATTTGCGGGGGAAAGTATTTCAACCCGGCTTAAATTGGTTTGGTTGGGGGCAGTGGACCTCACCAACCAACCGTCATAAATAAACAATCCCTTCCTGGCGTGCAAGCTTCAACCACCATGCCAAAAGTTCTACGGTCTAGATCTTGAAAATCCTAAGCCTCCTATGGGCGCGTGGTCTCGCTGGCTTGATTTGCCACCATGAGAAGCAAGGTGGATTTTGTGCTTTTTTTTTTTTTTGATGGGTTCTATTTCTTTTTAAATTCTCTAGCGCCTTGCCATGGCACCTTCGCTGCTTGGATCTGATCCTCTCTGCGCATTGTGTTTCCCCCACTGGGTGGTGAGCCAACACATGCCTAGCCTTCTGAGAGAACCCATATTTCCTGTAAATTTTGTGCAGCCTGGTGATTCGAGGATGGTTCATTTCCACTGTCGCCCCCCCCTGAAGAGTGAATCTCACATAGGTGGATCGGTTTCATATCATGCCGTATACAGGTTTTTGTAGGAGTGTAATGTTACCTATGCCATCTCCATTATGGACTTCTTATACCAACGACTAATATGTTTCATACTACAAAGAAAGATAAATAACAAAACAATCTTAAAATGCCCATTGTTTCAAGCATCGCAGCTATTTAAATATTCTTCCTTGATCTCTCTTTATTGTATCAAGTTGTTTTTAGCAATTCCCAATCAAATTTTCTGTATGCAATCTGCCCAAAATCCTTTTTTTTTATCAAAGTAATATTAAATGACACTATTCTCTTAGACATGATTTAAGGGTGATTAATTCTTGATTTTGAGACAAACTTCACATTTGTTTGGGCAAAGGATAGATGCTAGGCCTACCATGCAGCTGGATATTTGTGAAGCTAAGACCACACGCAATCCCACATCTTTTTAAAAAAAACGCTCAAAATCTTGGTAAGCATCGCAACCATTTAAATATTCGAGTACCACGCCATTGTATCAAGATGTCATCGGGCATATCTCTCAAACGTATCATCATTTATTTTTATTTTTTTGCATATTAATAGTTATTCTCTTAGAGACACGACTTAAGGGTGATTGACTGAGTCTTGATTTTGGGACTAACTTCGTTTGTTTGGGCAGATAGTGGGCTAAATGCAAGATATTTGTGAAGCTAAGACCACTCAAAAGTGTCTAATCAGTAAACAAAAAAACGTTTAAATCGGTTGTCCTAATCTCTTAAAAATAGTATCTTTAAGGAGCTTATGATAATAGTTCTGGCAATAGATTATGGCATTGCGTATGTATTTGCATTGTTATAGTTCTATTTGCCAATAAGCACTCAAACTAAAAGATAAACAACAGGGAAAAAACATGAGAACAGAGAGCTTAAATCGGCTTGCCATGGAAACTCACTTGCTCTTCACAGTGCTTCACTTTGGTGCAATTCATAAAAAAACGAGAATTTACACACAGCGTGTAAGAAAAAAAACACATTTTCCTTGAAACACTCAAAAGCTTCCATCAAAGCGACTTCCGCTTATACATGGCGGTCGATGCATACATGTTTATCTTAATATGCTCCACTAATGGTACATTTAAATAAGGGACAAACTTAATTCTCTTAGACATGTTTAATAATTAATATATTAGTTTCCTTTTAATTGAAATGTGGTGGTGACTTATTAAGCTAGAAACTTTACCTGATTTCTTTCTTCACAAATCAATAACATAACATGGGGTTTCAAAGAATCGATTTCATTTCCCTTTATTAATTTGTAATGGATTCTTGTATTAGATTCATAAATGAAGAAAGCATAAAAGAACTAGATCTTACAAAGTTTCATTGTCATACTAAAAACTATTTGAAAACTTGAGTCCTTCCATCAAGTATAAAAGAAGGAATAATGCACTATTCTTTTATCCTTTCCAACATATCACTTCCAAGTACTTCAAACAAAATTTTAATATATTTTCTTTTGTAATTTCTTTCCAACATTCCACAAGAATTCAACAACATTTACAATAAATTTTTAGAGTAAGAAATACTATCATTTCAATGCAACTTTTCCTTCAAATCTTTTACAACATGTCCTACTTCATGTGGAAAACATATTTGCAATAATGGAAGCTAAAGAAAGCAAACAATATTACATTTTTCCTCCACTCAAGGTGGGTAAATACATGATGTTTTTACATTGTCAACAACAAGGTTCTTGTGCTCCAAGGTGTTCTTCATCCATGCTCCAAGTTCCAAGTATTTCAATCACAACCAAGATAGGGGGAGAGGCAACACTCTCCTCCCAACCAAAACTCAATGGAGAAGAGAAGCAATCTCCTCCATTGACCCCCGAGCCCCAAACACAACACAATGAAGGGTGGTCTCCAACTCAAGGCAACAATACTTGCTTCCACAATACAATTTTCTTCACAACATTCAAAGTAAAAAGAGGAAACAACAAGAGAAACACAATTAACACAATACTTTGCACAACAAGGCTTTCATCCAAGCCAACAAGAGAAGGAACTATGGGAATGTTTTCCTTATGCCTCCCAATTGAGATGAGATGCCCATCCAAAACCCTCCACAATAAAACTCAAGCCCCTATGACTCTTATGCCTCCCTCAAGTACCCCTTTTTCCTCCCATACTCTTATGCCTCCCTCCTCTTATGGCTCCCTCAAAGACAAGGTAAGAATGTAAACATTCTTACCCAAGATGGGCATCCCTCTCAAACTCCCTCCACAATATCCTAATCTACTCTTATGCCTCCCTCATGAGTATTCCCATAGACCTCTCCTATACTACACAATAAGCATTCTATCCATTTTTCACAATACACCAAAGTAAACATGCATTATTCACAATTTAGCATAGAAGCAACAATAATATGAAAGCAAAACAAAGGAGAAGGTTTCCTACCTCTCCATTGGAGAAGCCTAAACCAAGAAATTTGTCCAAGCTCCTCCCAAATCAATCCAAGCATGCAAGTCCAAGCACTCTCTTTTTCTCTTTCTCCCAATTCTTTTCTCTCCCAAAAATAACAAAAGAGAACTCTTCAACAAAACAAAAACAAAACTCCAACCCCTCAACAAGAGAGGAATTTTCCATAAATAGACAAGAGGAAGAGTGAGGGTGATGTGGCTCCTTGTAGGATGCCACATCACACATCCTCAAGACCACCTCTCTTTAGTCAACTCAAATCCCAAAACACCATAAATGGGTGGTTGGGTTGAATGACATCTTTAATCCAAATCCATCCCTTCCCCATGTGTCCTAAGACACAATTAAATGCAAAAGAAGACAAGTGCACTCCAAAGTCACATTTCCCTTCCCAAAACAATAAATAATCCCCTTTTTGGATTCCCAACCCATAGATATGGTTGGTAAGGGGTTTTGGGAAGTGTGGGACAAGTTCAACTTGTCCCACAAGTCCCCTAAAATTGCCCAAAATCTCAAATTCGAGATTCAAAGGATTTGGAGTGGTCAACACTCAAAACCAAACATTCAATACATGAGGAAACACAAGGCTCAAGGAGCCAACCATCAAAATTAATTACACCCACTTGACTTCCCTCCAAAACTTAAAAAATTAAAACAAGATATTACATTAATCTAAACACACTTAGCAAAAGTAATTTTAAAAAAAATCACAAATAAAATCACCTACTAAAGTAAGTTAAAACAAGTAATTAAAATTCTTACCCCTTGGTCACATTAGAAAATTTCCCCCTCATGGAAATTTTCTTAACACATAAAAGAACAAAGGTAACACAATACAATTTACTAGTTGCCTTGACGACCAATTGTTGTAACCACCCGACATCCTGTTGTGTTTGGTTCCCAATCCCCCTCATGGTTGTGATCATGCCGTGTTTCCTGCAAAATGCAAAATACCTCCTTCGGCCTTGCGGCCATGTCAAAATATCCAAAATAACCATATGCATGAAATTTACTAACATCTATACGTAATTCAATCAATCATTATTTCTAGGTCTAAATCACAACTTAATTATGCATTTCATCATTATCCAAAATTATAGTAATGTAAATTCAACAACTACATTCTACTCATCATGGCGAAGAAATCCAATGTTAGAACACATGCAATATATCCATATAAAAATAATATCGGTATCCAATAGTCTGTCCATGAGTCAGTGTAGATCATACTGAAAACAAAATCCAATCATAATCCAAATGCATCTAGTCACAAAACATCATGCTAATCAACATAAGTATAAGTCATGTCCATATCCAAAGTCTGCATAACTCAAAATGATAATCAACTAAGTGTCGTAGGGAAGTGGGCATTACATCCCCCTCCCCTTAGACTAGACTTCCTCCTGGAAGTCACTGAAATAAGTGTGGAAACTGAGCTCGCAATGATGTAGCATCCTCCCAAGTAGCAGCAGTCTCATCGTACCTGTCCCATTGGACCCGAACCTGATCAATCTCTCTGCCGCGAAGGCCTAGGGTCCTGCGATCTAAAATGCGCACGGGCTCCACCATCACCTGCCCCTGATCCTGCACCTGCAATGCAGTCCAATCTAGCACATGAGAAGGATCAGAAACATATCTCCTAAGCACAGAAACGTGAAATACATCATGGACGCGTGATAAGCTAGGTGGCAATGCTAGACGATAGGCTAAGGGGCCGAGGCGCTCCAAGATCTCAAAGGGACCCACAAATCTAGGAGCAAGCTTAGAACCTTTTCCATAACGGATAGGGCTCTTATGCGGTCTGACACGAAGAAACACCTTCGTGCCTACCTCAAAACTGCGATCTGTCCTATGCTGGTCTGCATACTTCTTCTGTCTATCCTGTGCCTCCTGCAATCTCTGCCTGATCAGGGTAACCTGCTGCTCCATATCCTGTAATAATGCTGGCCCAAGGGAAACCCTGTCCTCAATCCTATCCCAACTAAGAGGTGTCCTGCACTCTCTACCATATAATGCCTGAAAAGGAGCCATGCCTATAGAACTCTGAAAACTATTATTGTAGGCAAACTCCACCAAATACAGATACTCCTCCCATCTCGACTGATGATCCATCACGTACATCCTGAGCATATCCTCCAAAATCTGATTCACCCTCTCTGTCTGTCCATCTGTCTCAGGGTGATAAGCTGTGCTGAAATTAATCCTCGTCCCGAGGGCATACTGCATGGTGGTCCAGAAATGGGAGGTGTACAAAGGGTCGCGGTCGCAAATGATCTTCCGCGGAATCCCATGTAGTCTGACAATCTCATCAAGATATACTCGTGCTACTGCACTAGCCGTGTAGGTAGTCTTCACTGGAGAAAAGTGAGCTACCTTCGTCAATTTATCCACCGTGACCATGATGGCGTCGTGGTGGTATCTCGACGTCGGCAACCCAACAATGAAATCCATAGAAATGGTGTCCCACTTCCACTCCGGTATGGCGTGAGGATAGAGGAGGCCAGCTGGATGCTGATGCTCGGCCTTCACCCTCTGGCACTCTAAACAAAGGGGATACAAAAGAAGCTATGTCTCTCCGAAGTCCTCTCCAAAAGTACAACTGTCTCAAGGTGGCGTGCATCTTCTTCACCCCGGGATGGGCTGAGTAAGGTGCACGATGAGCCTCTGTCAAAATGTCATGTCTCAAGCCTCCATCTCTAGGAACATATATCCGACCTCTGTGTCTGAGAAGACCATCTGCCTCTAATGAAAATCCATCAAATCTCCCCTCAAGGGGTCTCTGAGACTCAATCTCTGCTCTGGCAAGGTAGAAACTATCCTGAGGAAGCTGCTGCAAGATCCTACTCCGCAAATCTGTGCCCACTGAGGTGGCCATAGCCACATGTCTCCACCTACTCAAGGCATCTGGCAACCACATTCTCCTTCCCTTCACATGCTCTATCTCCATGTCATACTCACAGAGTAACTCCATCCAACGCCGCTGACGAGCGTTGAGATTGGGCTGCGTGAAGAGGTGGCGAAGACTCAAGTGATCAGTCCTGAGTGTAAATCTCCGGCCAAGAAGAAAATGTCTCCACCGCACTAAGGCATGTACCACTGCTGCAAGCTCAAGGTCATGGGTCGGATAATTGAGCTCATAATCTTTGAGTTTGCGAGACTCAAAGGCAACTACTCTACCCTCCTGCATTAACACTCCTCCAAGTCCTGCCAAGGAAGCATCTGTGCATACGAAAAACTCTCCATGAGGATCTGGCACTGCAAGGATAGGTGCTCTCGTAAGGCATTCCTTCAGTGTACTGAAGGCCTACTCACATCTATCTGACCATAAAAACTTCTTCCCTTTCCGCTCAAGAGAAGTGATAGGGTGCGCAATCCGAGAAAAGTCCTGAACAAACCTCCTGTAGTATCCTGCTAGACCCATGAAACTACGCACCTCGGTCACACTAGTGGGTGCTGGCCAATCCATGATGGCTCGAATCTTGGAAGGATCGACTGCGATACCTTCCCCAGAAATAACGTGGCCCAAATACTGCACCTCAGTCTGAAAGAACGCACACTTCTCCAAGTTCCCGTAAAGGCGCTGCTCGCGAAGACACTGAAGAACCTGGCGAAGGTGCTCCTCGTGCTCCTCACGTGTGCGTGAGTAAATCAGAATGTCATCAAGGAAGATGAGCACGAAGCGATCAAGGAAGGTCCTGAATACCCCATTCATCAAACTCATAAACACTGCGGGGGCATTCGTCAAACCGAAAGGTACCACTGTGAACTCGTAGTGGCCATATCTCGTGCGGAAAGCTGTCTTGTGAATATCCGTCTCCGCAATCCTGAGCTGATGGTACCCTGACTTAAGATCTATCTTAGAGAAAACTGTAGCCCCCTTCATCTGATCAAATAAATCATCAATGCGTGGAAGGGGGTAACGATTCTTGATCGTTACTTTATTCAACTGACGATAATCAATACACAGCCGAAGAGATCCATCTTTCTTCTTCACGAAGATAACTGGTGCACCCCAAGGGGATACACTAGGACGGATTAGGCCTTTCTCCAGAAGGCCCTCAAGCTGCAACTTGAGCTCACATAACTCAGAGTAGTCATCCGATAGGGTGCTCGTGAGATAGGCTCTGCGCCCGGAACTAGATCTATATGGAAGTCGATCTCACGTGGGGGAGGTAATCCCGGTAGCTCCCCTGGAAACACATCGGCAAACTCTGATAAGATGGGATGATCATCGAGGGAAGGTCCTCTCGACTCATCCTCTGATCTGTCACTAACTGAATAAAGATACAACTGGCAACCCCATCGCACACACCGCTTAAGCTGCATAGCGGAGATGGTGCGAATAGAAACGGGTCTCCTAACTCCTGATATCACTACTCTACCCAAGATCATCTATGCAAGCAATAGTCTTATGGTAACAATCCACTCTAGCTCTGTGAGCGACAAACCAATCCATGCCTAAAATGATGCCATAAGATCCTAATGGAAGGATCCGAAGATCAGAAGTAGTGGTGAAGGGTCCCAAATCCACTACACACTCCTTAACTAAGGAGTCTACAGAAATCTTGGCTCCAGAAGCCATCTCAACGTCCCAACTACGGCCCTGCCTAACTGCCACCAGCCTACAACGCTCTACTAAGGATGGTGCAATGAAAGAATCAGAAGAACCAGAATCAAATAATATAGAGGTGGAAATACCACCAATACTACTGCTCGCCTCAATCACAAGACTGACTGATGCTCACCGGCGGTTCCGACCACTGCGTAGATCCGATGACTCCGTGCCATATCTCCAACAGTAGGCTCTGAGCTCTGTGTCTTACCCTTGGTAGGGTTATGTGGGCAATCTCTCCAAATATGTCCAACAACTCCGCAACCATAACAGCTGCCTGGTCCTCTCCAGTGGGAAGCAGCTCCAGCTGGTACTCTAGATGACTGAGATACAGATCCTGATGATCCGGCTATGGACTGCTGAGGTCTCTGCTGACGAGCTCCTACTGACTGAGCTCTCGGTGCACCCTGTGTCCTGATGGGACCCCTAGGAGGAGGCCCCATACTACGTCCTCTCTATGCATCGAATCTCTGAGGAGGTCGGTAAGGTGGGCGGGTCTGCTGCTGCTGCTGCGTGGTGTGGCCTAAATGAAGCTTGCCCTGAACTCTGTCCACCCCGTGGAGGAGGAACTGACCCCTTCGACCTACTATCCTGCATCTCGCCGATACGGCTCCGAACTCGTCTCTAGCCTCGCCGTGTCTTCCCCGTGTCTCCTCTCGCAATAGGCCTTCTCCACGGCCTCTCTAATGTCTCGGGTAGGCAATGTGAATGCGCACTGCGCCCCTAAATCCAAGTTCAGCCCCGATGAACCCGTGAATCCATACTGCTCATCCCGCATATAGTCGACGTATCGAGAGTAGGTCCAGTAAATCGACTCTCATACTCGCCATCACATCGATGCCGACGGAGGTCATGAAACTCGCCTATCCGCCGCTGAATAAATCTCCCGGGTAAATACCTACTCTCCCGAACCGCTCCTCAAACAACTCCTGTAATCGCTCTCGAGTCAACATGGAGCTTCTCTCCTCGGTCCTCCACTGCACTCCTGCTCCATCCTTCGAAGATGGATCGCAACATGAGCTTTCATGTTGCTACTACAAGGACAGAGCTTGAAGCATCCGCTCAAGCTCACCAACCAGGCCTCTGCCTGAAAACCACCTGTATCACCTGAATAGTGAGATGGTCGCAGCTTCAGGATCTCCCTGATATGGTCTCAGCTGATGTATGATGAATCCTAGGTCTCTCTGTATGCTCCTCCCTCTCTCTAGGGCTCCGAGACCCGTCCCTATGTCCTGAGATCCTGTCCCCATGTCCTCTCTGTGGTGACTCGCCTGCCTAGCCGACTCGCACGGAAATTCTCTCGCTCTCGTGCTCCTCGCTGTGTCGAGGGGATGCCTGGGCATCTACTGATGGCTCCAAACTATGTCTAGCAAGTCGTCCTCCCAAGGGCTCTCCGCGTATAGTGGCATTAACATCCTGGAGTGTCTCGTAAATCTGAGGCGTAAGGGCCGCGCGGCTCTGCTCTCGGCGGTGGTATGTCTAGGTCTATGTGAAGAGACCCCTCGCCCAATCCGCGCCTCCTGCATAGATCAAGGCGAGAGTTAGTTCATCGTTCTAGGTCTTGTGCTAGTTTTCAAAATTTGTTGTTTACTATAATTATCAACATTATGGTTTTATATTTTAAAAGAATAATGTTCTGCACTAAGTTAAGTGTTCCTGTTTCACGTTTTCTGCGTGTGCCCAAGGGTCCCAGCTTCGAACCCCTGGCTCTGATACCAAAATGTAACGCCGAAAAGACGACGACGCCACGCTTCACGACGACGACGACGCGCGCACAAACCTAGTAACCCGAAAATGCGACAATTTTTTTTTTTTAATAATTATTTTGACCAACGAAGCCTCGTATTTAAAAATTGTAATTTCCAATATGTTTTCTCAAGTCATATTCACAAAGTGTAACAATAATGTAAGTAAAAGTTGCCCAACAAAGCATCGCAAAACTTGAAATAGATCCCCGATTCTTTCAATTTCAAAATTTTGATAAAATTTTGATATTGTAGTATGTTTTACTAAAAACCCCTATCCCTAATGTGCACAAAGAATCTACCAAGCAACCAGGAAAACTCTTCCCGTCCAATCTAAAGAAGATTCAATGTATTTTCCATGCGCTACAATATCTTAAGTGATACATCCATATCACACAAAAAAAGACTGAGATTGTTTTGCGAGGGATCTCATTATATCATCAGAAAAATATAAAGGTCTATTACACCTATCTTAACAAGGACATTAAAATCTTCCAAATAATTTTTTTAGGTCTATTTAATTTTTTTAATTATATTTAAGTTATATAAATATATATATAGTCAATAATTTTCACTTAATATATATATATATATTAAAATATTTTGAAATTTGAAAACTAAATGCATAAGAGTCCATATAGGGGACTCGATATACTAAATGATGGGTGGGTTTCTTAGGTCTCTTAAAAGGGATTAGACACGACCTTTAAATTAAGTGGTATATATATATAGATATATTAACAAAAATTACCGATACAAATCCGCTATATATATAGCTTATCCATACATTTTTGATTACAAATTAAATTAAATGAGCAAGAGTCAATTTGGGGGGGGAAAGTATTTCAACCCGGCTTAAATTGGTTGGTCTGGGGGGGGTGGACCTCACCAACCAACCGTCCAAAATAAACAATCTTCGCAGTCATGCTGCAAATCCAACTTGCCACACCAAACATTAATCATTGTCTAGATCTTGAAAATCCTACGCCTCCTCTGGATCAAGGCTCGCGCTTTGATCTGATCCTCCAACAATGGCAAGCAAGCAGGTGGATTTTGTGCCCTTTTTTTTGATTTTTTGATGGGTTCTATTTCTTTTTAAATTCTCTAGCGCCTTGCCATCATGCCGCACTCTGCTGTCCGATTTCTCTGCTTCCGCATTGTGTATGGGGTTCTAACTGGTGGTGTGTGAATACACCATGCCTAAGTAAAGAGAACCATATTTCTTAAAAGAATTTTGTGCAAATGCAGTGATTTGAGGATGGTTCATTTCATTTCCCACCGCCCAAGTGAATCTCACATAGGTGGATTTTTTTCACATCATGCCGTATCATCAAAAAGCCATAGGATGTAATGTTCAAAACGGATATGCCATCACAACAAATGGACTTCATATATTTTACCAAACGTGATGCGCTACTTGAAGCAAAGATCAAAATCGAAAAATGTGTTAGTCATTGCCTTTGCAAATCAAGCATCAAGCAATAAATATTTAAATTTTAGTGATCAGCCCAAAGCTTTGTATCAAGTTGTCTCATTAGGCATTTTTACCTAAACATCATCCTTTTTTTTTTTTATATTAAGCGCATGACGATTCAATCTGTATATGATTTAAGGGTGATTAACACTTGTTTGATTTTTGAGACTAACTTCACATTTGTTTGGGCAGGTGGAGGCTGCTATGCATGCAGCTTGATATTTGTGAAGCTAAGAAGACCACTCGCAGTTGTCCTAATCTAAAAAAATGTTTAAAATCTTGGTAAGTTTACATTGCAACCATTTAAATATTCACTGTGATCATCGCAATTTGTGTATCAAGTGTCTATCATCGCATATCTATCAAACGTATCATCATTTATTTTTTTTTTTTTATTCGTAGTTATTCTCTTTAGACATGATTTAAGGGGATCGATCGTCTTGATTTTTTTGGACTAACTTCATTTGTTTGGGGCAGATGCAGGCTCTCCATGCAGCTTGATATTTGTGAAGCTAAGACCACTCAGAATGTCCTAATTTCAAAAAACAAAAACGCTTGAAATCGGTTGTCCTAATCTCTGTCAGAAAATAGTATCTTTAAGGAGCTTATGATAATAGTTCTGGCAATAGATTATGGCATTGCCACATGATTTGCATTGTTGTAATTCTATTTGCCAATAAGCATTCAAACTAAAAGATAAACAGCAGGCGAAAAACATGAGAACAGAGAGCTTAAATCGGCTTGCCATGGAAACTCACTTTTCTTTCACAAGGCTTTCATTTCATTTCGCACATACGTATTAAACAAGAATTTACACATACAAAGTAAGAAACAAACACGCATTTTCCTTGAAACTTAAAATCGCTTTTTTAAAGCGACTTTATATACATATAGCATATCGATGCATACATGTTTCATAATGCTCCACTAATGGTACAGTTTCAATAATAAGGGACAAACTTAATTCTCTTAGACATGTTTAATAATTAATATATTAGTTTCCTTTTAATTGAAATGTGGTGGTGACTTATTAAGCTTTTTAAACTTTACTTGATTTCTTTCTTCACAAATCAATAACATACATGGGGTTTTCAAAGAAGAATCGATTTCATTTCCTTTATTAATTTGTAATGGATTTTGTATTAGATTCATAAATGAAGAAAGCATAAAAGAACTAGATCTTACAAAGTTTCATTGTCATACTAAAAACTATTTGAAAACTTAAGTCCTTCCATCAAGTATAAAAGAAGAATAATGCACTATTCTTTTTAATACATCACTTCCAAGTACTTCAAACAAAATTTTAATATATTTTCTTTTGTAATTTCTTTCCAACATTCCACAAGAATTCAACAACATTTACAATAAATTTTTAGAGTAAGAAATACTATCATTTCAATGCAACTTTTCCTTCAAATCTTTTTACAACATGTCCTACTTCATGTGGAAAACAATTTTGCAATAATGGAAGCTAAAGAAAGCAAACAATATTACATTTTTCCTCCACTCAAGGTGGGTAAATACATGATATTTTTACATTGTCAACAACAAGGTTCTTGTGCTCCAAGGTGTTCTTCATCCATGCTCCAAGTTCCAAGTATTTCAATCACAACCAAGATAGGGGGAGAGGCAACACTCTCCTCCCAACCAAAACTCAATGGAGAAGAGAAGCAATCTCCTCCATTGACCCCCGAGCCCCAAACACAACACAATGAAGGGTGGTCTCCAACTCAAGGCAACAATACTTGCTTCCACAATACAATTTTCTTCACAACATTCAAAGTAAAAAGAGGAAACAACAAGGAAACACAAATAACACAATACTTTGCACAACAAGGCTTTCATCCAAGCCAACAAGAGAAGGAACTATGGGAATGTTTTCCTTATGCCTCCCAATTGAGATGAGATGCCCATCCAAAACCCTCCACAATAAAACACAAGCCCCTATGACTCTTATGCCTCCCTCAAGTACCCCTTTTTCCTCCCATACTCTTATGCCTCCCTCCTCTTATGGCTCCCTCAAAGACAAGGTAAGAATGTAAACATTCTTACCCAAGATGGGCATCCCTCTCAAACTCCCTCCACAATATCCTAATCTACTCTTATGCCTCCCTCATGAGTATTCCCATAGACCTCTCCTATACTACACAATAAGCATTCTATCCATTTTTCACAATACACCAAAGTAAACATGCATTTTTCACAATTTTAGCATAGAAGCAACAATAATATGAAAGCAAAACAAAGGAGAGGGTTTCCTACCTCTCCATTGGAGAAGCCTAAACCAAGAAATTTGTCCAAGCTCCTTCCCAAATCAATCCAAGCATGCAAGTCCAAGCACTCTCTTTTTCTCTTTCTCCCAATTCTTTTCTCTCCCAAAAATAACAAAAGAGAACTCTTCAACAAAACAAAAACAAAACTCCAACCCCCTCAACAAGAGAGGAATTTTCCATAAATAGACAAGAGGAAGAGTGAGGGTGATGTGGCTCCTTGTAGGATGCCACATCACACATCCTCAAGACCACCTCCCTTTAGTCAACTCAAATCCCAAAACACCATAAATGGGTGGTTGGGTTGAATGACATCTTTAATCCAAATCCATCCCTTCCCCATGTGTCCTAAGACACAATTAAATGCAAAAGAAGACAAGTGCACTCCAAAGTCACATTTCCCTTCCCAAAACAATAAATAATCCCCTTTTTGGATTCCCAACCCATAGATATGGTTGGTAAGGGGTTTTGGGAAGTGTGGGACAAGTTCAACTTGTCCCACAAGTCCCCTAAAATTGCCCAAAATCTCAAATTCGAGATTCAAAGGATTTGGAGTGGTCAACACTCAAAACCAAACATTCAATACATGAGGAAACACAAGGCTCAAGGAGCCAACCATCAAAATTAATTACACCCACTTGACTTCCTCCAAAACTTAAAAATTAAAACAAGATTACATTAATCTAAACACACTTAGCAAAAGTAATTTTTAAAAAAAAATCATCACAAATAAAATCACCTACTAAAGTAAGTTAAAACAAGTAATTAAAATTCTTACCCCTTGGTCACATTAGAAAATTTCCCCATGGAAATTTTCTCAACACATAAAAGAACAAAGGTAACACAATACAATTTACTAGTTGCCTTGACGACCAAATTGTTGTAACCACCCGACATCCTTGTTGTGTTTGGTTCCCAATCCCCTCATGGTTGTGATCATGCCGTGTTTCCCGCAAAATATAAAATACCTCCTTCGGCCTCATGGCCATGTCAAAATATCCAAAATAACCATATGCATGAAATTTATTAACATCTATACGTAATTCAATCAATCATTATTTCTAGGTCTAAATCACAACTTAATTATGCATTTCATCATTATCCAAAATTATAGTAATGTAAATTCAACAACTACATTCTACTCATCATGGCGAAGAAATCCAATGTTAGAACACATGCAATATATCCATATAAAAATAATATCGGAATCCAATAGTCTGTCCATGAGTCAAAGTAGATCATACCGAAAACAAAATCCAATCATAATCCAAAATCTAGTCACAAATCAACAATCATAATCCAAATGCATCTAGTCACAAAACATCATGCTAATCAACATAAGTATAAAACAACGTCATGTCCATAATGCTCAAACTATCCGTTGCCAATAATTTTCATAACGACTAATAATCTCATTGATAAGAACCTTAGCCCTTCTCTCCCATTCTATAAGCTGATTCATATGAGGAAGCATCTCCATCTTTCTCATCAACCCACACAAAATCTTTTTTGTGCTTGTCCAGTTGTATGAAATACTCCTTGCCCTCTTTAGAAGTACTTGTGCCAAAACCCTGTATGGTCCAAGCAACAAGTGATACCTAATCAGCAAGTGAACAAAACCAGAACTTGAAAACATATAAAGAGAAAACAAACTAGCATTACTTTGTAGTACTATATGGTCCAAATTGGTTATTGATCCACTCAATGATTCTCTCCAAGCTTCATACTCAGGAATTGTGTAAAAAGATAACACATTTCCATTTTTGTGAGTTGCCTACATCAACATGTGCCAAAATTAGACATGGAGATAAATAACATCTGGAGGCTTAAAAACAAATATAAAGAGTCTCAATACACTCAACAAAATATACAGGGGTAACAGTTACCCTGACAATAGGAGTGATAAATTCCACAACAAATGAAGGAATTTTAAGCAGTGATGGCCAGGTATGGTGTATGAAATTGATCAGCAATCCTTTGATGTGGGATCCATCATGGTCCTTTAAGAGACAAAGGACAAGTCAAAGGATCTCACTAGAAAGGATGTGTCAGAATTAAGCAGAAACTAAACAACGCTATACAAAGATCATGTACCTGGTCTGTCATTATCATCAGATGGCCATATCTTAAAGATTTAATGCTGTCATATATTTTATCTTCCTGTAGACCAAGGATTTTTTTTATATTTACTATCTCTTTATTCTCCATTTGTTGGTGAGTGGTAGCTTCCCTGACATTGAGCAGCTTACCTCTGAGAGGAAACACGCCATAATAATATTGACCAACAATAGATATTCCTGCCACCTGATAGAATAAAGATAACTAAAATAAAAAAAAAATAAATTGGAAAGTGATGTCGAAACATGTCACAATACTACCAAATTCAGTATTCACATTTCCCTGATTCAAGGCACAAACACTTACAGCAAGAGCCTTGGCTGAGTCACCCTCTGTTAATATTAAAGTACATTGATCAGAATTCTTCCCCCTTGATTGATTTGCATCATCAAGTTTGGGAACATCAATTAATTTCCCCTTCTTGGTTCCATCAGTTTTCTTAAGATCTTTTTTTTGTTTAAACTTTTCCACTGCACTCATCAGGTCAATCAAAGTTACAAAGCTCATCTTAGACACTAGCATTGCAAAAATTACATGTACTCAGAAATGTTACATATTAGACACCACGCCTTTATTTATTGACATGGGCTGCAAATGCGAAACAATGAAAATTACTATAAATTTATAACAACAAATTGTATCAGAATAAAAAATATGAATTAAAAGGAATTATACTTACAATCAACATGGAAACCGAACGTTGATTCGAGAAAATTCTTTTCTTCCACGAGTGTTGCCTTGGTTGTAACAATTGGTAAATTTTTGAACAAAAGGCCCGTAAACCGATGGATGTCATTTGCTTCGATACTGAATTGAAAAATTTGGCCATCGTTCAGAGTCACATAAAAAATGCCGTCCTCTGAATTGTAGGATGACAGAAAGTAATTCAAAATATCCAGATCTGTTTCGAAATGGGGCATATTAATAGTATGGATGTGAGGGCATAAGGGATTCCTGTAGTTGATCTTGGAAATCGATTGAATTGGATTCTCTTGATTTTTGTTACTGAACTTGGAGTTGGGAAGCATCGAGACCTGCAAAAAATCTAGAGCTGGAAGGTGAAAACGAGAAAATGACCGGTTGAAGGGTATTTATAGGCTAAATTGGGCGTCAATGGCTTCACTTGACGCGTGTCAAAGGTTCTAGCTGACGCGTGACAATAGTCTTAGTGACGCGTGACAATAGGAGTGAGCGACGCACGTCAAAAGTAGAAAGTGACGCGTCAATAGAATCCAGTGACGCGCGTCACTAGGAGCCAGTGACGCGCGTCACTACACTGGTGCTAGTGAGTGTGGCGTGTCATTAGGTGCGACGTGGCGTTCCATTGACGCACGCGCACCAAGACCATTGACGTTCCATTGAGAAAGCCTGAGACTACCAAATAATTGATTTCTTATCCAAAATTTAATGGAATTCGAAGTTTTCACCTCTTTTGCTCTAGAGGAAATTCCCTTCATGTTTGCAATGCAGCCAATTGAGATGAAGCCTTCAAATTTATCAACAGTGTTTGGTGTGTACTTGATGATGATATAGGGTCTTGTTTGATAAGTTCAAAAAGAAACTTCATGATATATGCTAAGACTGAGTTTGAGATGAGGTACCAGTAAGGGCACTGTTGACAAAATTTACACAATGTTACCTTTTTAAGATGATCCAACCTTGCACAGAGAACTTTATGTTGAGCTGTAATTTTTTTCAATATTTGAGACACTTGATTTTATCAATTGTACTTCAAGAAGATCATGATTAATCAATTCAAGGCATAGAAATGGGGGAGCTTCAAAAAAATTGTCTTCAAACATACACTTCAACATTGTATCTTCAGCAAAGGAAAACAAAACAAGGTGGTAGCAGGAATTTTATACTTTGATACTCCTTGCAATGGTCAACCAAGTATTTCATCAGCTCAACAATGATAATTAGAAGAAAGTAAAAACAACTTTCCGTTACACAACAATTTTGATCACTTTACCCTTATTGTATCTTTCAAACCTCATTCTTGTAACTAACATGATATGTAAACAACCTTATTGAGCTATGATCATATGCACCACCTTAAAAATTTGAAAAAAAAAGAGACATATTTTAATTCAACCACTCCAAGATGCAGTCCTGAAGAGAATCTCAAGATGTGAATCCTATACAAAATTAACTTCTTGGATGCACTAAAAGACACTCCTATACACATTTCATGTTTTGGTTAACCATGGGTTTTCCTAAAGATGTTACAGGTCTATATACTAAAAATGTCAGGCAATTCACCCATCTATCTACTAATCCATTACTCGTGTTGGGTTTTTTTAAAACACAGATCTAGCTCATTACCAGTGGCAGTGATGATTTCAACTTTAAGCAGGTATCTTTTTCCCCTTAATCTTATTATTTATTACTATTCATTTTTTCAGCTCTGGTTTTCATTAAAGATGTTACAGATCTATATACTAAAAACGTCAGGCAATTCACGCATCTATCTACTAATCCATTTCTCGTGTTGGGTTTTTTTGAAACACAGATATAGCTCATTACCAGTGGCAGTGATGATTTCAACTTTAAGGAGGAATCTTTTTCCCCTTAATCTTATTGTTTGTTACTATTCATTTTTTTCAGCTCTGGTTATCATTAAAGATGTCTATGTATTTACATTTAGTTAAATACAATATTTTATTTTTTGAAAACGTGGGTTGACATCCGTCCGAGGAAGTCACATTCTCCCCGATCGACAATGTCGCAACTCACCCATCTATCTACTAATCCATTTTTTGTGTTGAATTTTATTAAGACAAAGATCTAGCACATTACAGGGGATGATTTCAATTTTAAATAGGTATCTTCTTCAACATCATCTTATTGTTTGTTACTTTACATTTTTTCAGCTCTAGTTATCATTTATTTAAAGATATTGTTGGTCTATATATTTAAAGATGTTGCTGCCACTTCTCAGGACTGACAATGTCAGGCAACTCACCCCTCTATCTACAATGTCAGGAAAAACAAAGATCTAGCACGTTACCCTTGATGATTTCACAGCAATCTAATACGCAAGAGGTAAGCTAAACCCTATGATATTTGCAATTATGTTTAATTTCTTACCAGTGATGATTCTTTCTTGATTTCTTAGAATTATATTTAATTTATTTTTTATATGTGGAAAATCCTTTGATATATTTTTTTAACTGCGGGATAAACTATTAAACAATACATTATACTATTATAAATATAAGTCCTGACACTCTTCCTAAAATTCCATGCTTTGTCATAGATCCATCACTTCTTCAGATTTCTCCATGAAGAAATAGATCTATTTTTAGACTTATAATGATCATCCTCTAACACGAAGTTATTCAAACTCAATTCTAATGCTATCTTCCATATCCTATAGTCACCCACCCAAATCTACACTAATCACAACTATTTAAATCAACTTGACAGAGTCTTTATCTAATAAAAATCTACACACATAGTTTGCTATGATCTAGTTTACAACCTTCAATATTTTCTTACACACTCAAAATTATTCCAACTTATAGCCTCCCAGTTCTAATCCACAATTATTCTTCACCCTTATCAAATATTAAAAAATGATAGGATTCTTCAACCTTATATGTTTTACATTAAACTTCAAAGTTCTATATCGAGCTTGACCTATCTTTTAATCACATGGTTATTCCAACTTTGGTTAATCTAGATTCCATAACCTTGACTATTTAGAGCAACTTGTCAATCTACTCTACACAAAACAATATCCATGATAACAAAACCATATCTTTTAAACCATGGTCTTGATTGTTTCCAGCAAAACGTTATTTTCTGACAAATGGTCTTGACTATTTTGGATGTCAAACAACCTCTCTAATGAGAGATTATGCACTTATATAGAGGTGAATCTCTTTAAAATAGAATTTTCCTACACCATAAGTCTATTAAGGAGAAATCCTAAAGATCTGCTTCAAATCTTAGTTGCTATTTTTTCCCAAAAACATAATTTTCAAGATAATTAAAGTCCCACAAGATATTTAGGCACTACATTTTACATTATACACATTAAATTGGACATCGTCTTTCATAATCATCTATCATTAATTATCAGTTATCATCATTCATCATCTACGTCCACATACAATTCATGACAATGCAAGTAAACAAGAAACATACATATAATTCATGATAATCACCATCTAATGCAATTAAAATTAAAGACTATATAAATCCATATTATTAAATTCAAATACCATAGTAGATACTCAATAGTAGAAGTTTTCAAATTCAATATATAAAGTTTCCTCAATAATAAAAGTTTCTAATTTTCAAAACCCTCTTTTTCTTTATACAATTCTACTCTGCTCTCTTCCCCAACGGCTTCTTCCACTGTGGATGTACCTCTTTCCCCAACACCAGAAATAACCCCTGAACTTATAAGATCTTCTGCAGCACTGTCCAGATTTTTTATAATTCTTTCTTCTTGATTTGTTGCATCTCCATGCGACAGCAAATTTGGATCAGAAGCTGCTTTGGCTTTGAATAATATGTCAGGGTCGAGACCATGCTCTTTAATTATCCGCTTTAGTGTATTGTTTTGTTTGTTAACCAAAACAATATTTTGCTTCAAATTTTTTGCTGTGGATAAGTTGTTCTTTGCTGTTTCCAAGTGAACTTGCAAAACCTTCACCTGACTCTTCAAATTTTCATATTTCAACTGCACAAAAAGAGTAATGTCAATATAAAATATTAATGTAAATTCAAAATTTCAAATTAACAAAAATGATTGTTTAAATGTAATAGTACTTACAACAGCTCTATCTCTTTCGGCATTTGCGATTGATACCAAATCCTTGTCCTTGGACCATTTGTTAAAATATGCCTGGGCCTCGGCACTAATATTTTCCAATTTGTTTAGTGCCTTATCTAAAATGTCGTCTTTATAGTTGTTGTTAAACGTGACAGTCCCACATCTTACTTGGGTAAGTAAGGAATCCATCTTCGCAGGTTGATTCTGGACTGCAGCGTATAAACTATCCCGTTGCCAATAATTTTCATAACGACTAATAATTTCATTGATAAGAACTTTAGCCCTTTTCTCCCATTCTATAAGCTGTTGGATATGAGGAATAATAAACTCACTGATATGGGATTGACAATCATTACCAATTAAGTTCTCCAAAGGAAAACGTGGCAACTGTTCACTATCTGAATCTGATGCAGATGATCTTGCTGGAGAAGAATGGGGGCTTTCACCAAGATCAACTGCTCCTTGTTTCTGCCTTTGGGTGGGCTGATCCTGTTTTTGAAAAAATTAATCAAGATTTAGATAAATAAATTTAAATCAGAATGTAATTCAAAATTGTAAAGCATATTAAAATTGAAATTTGAAGTATACCTGCTTTGCCTTGAATCATCTCGCGGTATTGAAAAACCAAATGGGTCATTGCTATCAATGCCCAAATAATATTCATCTAAATTTATATTGTTCAAAATGATATGCCCATTGCATTGGGAAAGCCACCAAGTGATAGAATTGGAATTCAAACGAGGAGGCAAGGTTTAGTGTCCCACTAGGGGCCGGAGCAAAAGGCATGTGTTTACCAATGTTCTTTTTCACTGCTGGTTGGCATTTTAAAAATTAATGGTTGAGTGGGTGTCGGTGCTGTGGTTTGATCATGACTGACATATGCTGAAAAGTACAAGAAAAAATGAAAATATTAAAACAATTCATAAAGTCAAAACTACGAAATTAAACGTACTATAGAAAAGTTGTACCTTGTTGTCGAGGGTTGTTTTTCTGGTGCTACGGTGGCCTTGTAGGAGTTGTACTCAGTGGCTGTTCAAAAGATATGAATGCATGCGACTGTATGGAGTGAGTTGGGGAAGAAGGTTCCAAAGTCCCTGCAATTCATCAATATTAAATAATGTCAATTCTTTTGGTTAAAATTTAAATTGAAAAATAAATATGCAACTTTGGAATTTGTAAATAATATATGAGAATGTATTACTTCTCTGGCGTTTAACGAGTTCAAACTGTTGAGGGTTTGGAGAGGAGTGAGCTTCCATTTCAGATTGGGAGTCCCCCGAAGCCTCCGCGTGTTGTTGGCCTCTTCCTCTCGATAATTTCTTTTTTCGGGGAAGGGCTTCAAGATATCTTCTCTGCAAAACATTAAAATTTAAGTTTTAATAACTGCACTGTAATGTCGAAAATTGAAATACAATTACAAACTAAATAGTTTATACCTGTTGTTCTTCAAATGGAATTGAGAATTTCTTCAAAGCCTCATCAGAGCAAGTAGGAATTTCTTTATCTTTTAAATTTAAAATTGCCTCATAGTAGAAGCCGAGGAGATAGTTTGTTGAATAAATGAAAGGTTTATCTGAGAGTTTTGAATTTATTATGTCAGTTCTTATTTTTTTGGATAGATATGTGCACCAATCGAATTGTCATTTTGAGATAGTGGCAGAAATGTATGCGATGGCCCAATTTGGTATATCTCTGTTTGGCGACTTGCAAAATAATTCTCGCTTGAAAAATGAAATAAGTGCAGCAAGAAAGTGGTGTGCAATTGATTGTGTATCTACACCACGCCTGGATTTATTGACATGGGCTGCAAATGTGAAACAATGATAATTACTATAAATTTATAACAACAAATTGTATCAGAATAAAAAACAATAAAAATATGAATTAAAACGAATTATACTTACAATCAACATGGAAACCGTGACGTTGATTCGAGAAATTTCTTGTCTTCTTCCGTGAGTGTTGCCTTGGTTCAGAATAATTGGTAAATTTCTCGAAAGGAAGGCCCGTAAACCGATGGATGTCATTTGCTTCAATAGTGAATCGAACATTTGGCCATCGCTCGAGTCACATAAAAATACCGTCCCTCTCGAATTGTACCATGACGTAAGGTAATTCAAAATATCCGGATCTATTTCAAAATGGGGCATATTCACGAGCCCTGTAAATTCACACTCTTTCATCAAAGCTTGATATTCTGAAGACATCTTTAAAGCCGTATGGATGTGAGGGCATAAGGGATTCCTGTAGTTGATCTTCGAAATTGATTGAGTTGGATTCTCTTGATTTTCTTGCTGAACTTGCAATTGGGAAGCATGTGAAGTCGACATTATAGCTGTAATTACGTCTTTGACAATGATTTAGACCTACAAAAATTCAAGAACGGGAAAATGAAAACGAGAAAATGAGCGGCACAAGGGTATTTATAAGCTAAATAGGGCGTCACTGGCCCCTATTGACGTGTGTCATTTGCCCCTCTTACCGACGCGCGCCATCAAGTTCTTGTTGGCGACGCGCCGCTTCTAACTTTTTTCGTGACGTCATCTAAGACATTTGACGCGACGACACTCGGTAGCGAGTGACGCGAGACATCGCCCCCTCATCGACGCCGCGTCACTTCCTCCTATTGCGCACGCGTCAAATACCTTTGACGCTGCGCCAAGCGTTTTCGATGATGCGCGTCATTAGGGTACAGTGTCGCGCGTCAATAGAAGCCAGTGTCGTGTGTCAAAGGTCATAGCTGATGCGTGACAATAATCCTAGCCCCAGCTGACGCACGCAATAGGAGCCAAAGACGCGCGTGTCGAGGGGAGAAAATGACGCGCCATCATCGGGGGCGATGAAGCGCGGCAAGAGGAGGCGCGTGTCACGCGCGTCATTAATGTATGAACACCGACGCGCGACAACAGTGACAATGTCGAGCATCATTACGGTCCAAAGGTCGTAAATGCGTCATTATTAGCTCGTGTAAGCGTCATTACGAACTAGTATCGCGTCGGTGTCGCATGTCATTACAAACTAGTGTCGCGCCAAAGGACGTGCGTCATTACAAACTAATGTTGTCACGCACGTCACCGATGGAGCCATGAAAACCAGTGAAAATTTTGTTTTTGAATACTCACAAATTCACCTTTCGTTGAAACTCGTTACTTTGGGATATTCGCCGTATTTTCCACCTTCAATTTTATAGGGGTGTCTTAAAATGAACCCTACTTCATCTTCTTCCTATGATCTACAAAAGTTCTACGAAAGTGAAAGCTTGTAAGTGTTTAATGTTAGTGTTTTGGTATTAACCTATGGTTAAGTGGTTAGGCGTTTGGCTCTATATGGCCCGTGGGATCATTTGAAATTTTCACCTTCCTCCTTAAATGCATGACCCCTCGTGAGCAACGGCACACTGACCAAAATCAATGCATGATCCTCCGTGCATATGAGTAGGCTGTGATTTGACTACCTCCAATGCTAGTTTTTATTGCTAGGTCATGCCTTTTACATGCGCATGTGATGGGAAGCATGGTCATTTTTATGGAGTGCACATACATGGGTGCAAATCAAGTGGAGGGTAGCCACTTCCTAATCTTTTTACCCACACACATAGGTGCAATGTATGTGGAGGGTAATTACTGGTGACAATAGGCATGTGAAAAATAAAAATATTGTAAATAGGCATGAGAAAAATAAATTATTTTTTGAAGATACTTTTGTACCCACTCATCACATCAATCAATTATTTCTTAACATTTTTTTGTTGGAACATAATGATTAAGTGGTGTGTCCTACCCTTAATTAATATGGGTCCATCACTATTATATAGGTTAAATATTTAATAATATGAAATACTTTTCTATTATTAAATATTTATACCTAGGTAATATGCATTGCATAAGTATTTAATAATGTGAATCATTTAAGTTTATTTTTTTAAAACACACTCACCTAGGTATATGTGTCAACTATTTTAGGGTGAAAAGGTGGGTCGGAGACATACTCGACCACCTTATATAAAAATGACTCTAGGTCCTCATTTGATATATTCGGAAATATATCAAAGGTGTGCAAATCAAGTGATTTGGTTTTACCATTGGTAAATAGAGTTTTAAGGAGGAGGTGAACTTACTGGATGTAAAATAAGTTCTCTAAAGTAAAAGGTTATTTTCAAAGTGGTTTTTACCCTATTAGGGTTTTCCACTATAAATATTGTGTCACCTGTGTTATTTATTTCTTGTAAGTATTTCTTTATTTACTTATGTTATGATGTAATATTTATTTAAATATTTATTGTAACATTATATAATATGTAATTTGATTAAATTTGTATTTATTAGAATCCTCAAATTCTAACATGGTAATAGAGCAAGGTAAATTAAATAAATTAAGATCAAATGTTTTGTATTTTATTTATTTAATTTGTATGGATTTTTTCAACCAACCTGGAAGGGTAAATTAAATAAATTAAGATCAAATGTTTTGTATTTTATTTATTTAATTTGTATGGGTTTTTTTAATCAACTTTGGAAAGTTATTTAAAATAACTAGCCACTTCTTTCTATTTTACAACCTAAAATTTTTCTTTGTGAAGAATCAAGGTGAGTTCACAGCTCAAAAATTTGGAAACTTCTTACCTTCTGTGAAAACTTGTGTAGAGGTTTAGGAAAACAATGACGTCCAACTATTTCTATCTTGGCAAAACCCAGATCCTGAATGGAACCAACTACAACATTTGGAAGATCAGGGTCAAATAAGAACTTATGGCAAGAAAACTCTTGGCAATTATTTCTAGATCTAAGGTTGCTCCCACTAGTCATCAAGTAATCAGATAACATGAATGCATTCTCACAACGAATACAAGAGGCTCTTTCCATGATTTTGTGTAATGTGAATGATGAGTACCTTCTACACATTGGTAATATCGAACATCCGAAATAAGTATGGACACAACTAGAATCCATGCATGAAGTTACGAATTTATCTAAAATTATTAAATTAGTTTTAGAATTGCTTACAAATCCTATGAAAGGAAATGAAAAGGTAGTTAATTTATTATCCAAAATTAAAAATATTAAAGCAAAATTAGATGGATGCAAATATGATTTAATTGGTGAAAAATTAATCTACTTTATTGTTTAGTTAAATATACATGAAAGATTTAGGAATTTTATTTCTATCTTGAACTCTAAATATCAGAATGAAAATGATCTACCTGATTTAAATACCTTGAGTTCACTTCTAATACAGGAAGAGCAAGTGATGATGAACTTTGACTCTAATGAGAATGCCTCTCAGACACTTCTTGCTCAAAATTCAAAGTTCAAACCTCGCAAGCCCTTCTCAGATAAAAAATTTAGATCTCAATCTTCTTTTATTGATAAGAAAAAAATTTCTTTTTATCAATTGCGTGTTAGCTTTAGTGGTAAATGTCACAAATTTGGTAAATTTGGACATAAAAAGAAAGATTGTAAAACTAAGAAACCTATCTATAAAAATAAAAAACAAATTGGTTCTTCTAAATACAATTTAAGGAAAAAGGATATCTCTAATGATATTCCTAAAATTGTGGCATTATATGCCACATTGTATTCTTCCTCTAATTCGAAATGGATTTTAGATTCGGTGTGTATCAAATCATATGACTCATGTTTTCAAATTCTTTATTTGATGTTTTGAAAATCAATGAACGTGTGTATCTTGTTGATAACTCATCTTTACAAGCAATAGATAAAGGAAAGTAAAATTTTCTAATGGTGTGTAGAATAATGTTTTATTTGTTCCTAATCTTAAAAATAACATTTTATCATGTTCTCAATTAACTCATGATGGTTTGGCTATTCAAATTTTGAAAGATACTTGGTATATCAAGGATAGTAATGATGATATAATAGCTGAAGGAATTCAAAGAAATGGTCTGTATATTTTTTATGATTTCTATTATGCATTCTATTTTGTTTCTCAAAGTTTGTATAATTCAAAACTATGGCATGAAATATTAGAAAATGTTAGTTATCAAATTTTATATGAAATGGCTAGATATAATATTGTGAAAGGTTTTCCTATGTTGTCTTCTTCTCAGGATGAGTGTGAAGGTTGTTTACGCTCAAAACAAAGTGTTAAACCCTTTCACTCACATCTTGAAGAGAGTTCCACTTCCCACTATAACTTATTCATAGTGATGTTAGAGGACTTCTTGAAGTAGCTTCATTAAATGGTTATTTATATGCTATGACTTTAATCAATGATTTCACCAAGATTATCTGGTCATATTTTCTTAAAAATAAATTTGATGTACTTGGGAAATTGAAGGAATTTAAAGCATCTATTGAAAAATCTTCAAATTATAAAATTAAGAGACTTAGAACAAATAATGGGGGTGAATATGTTAGCAAAGCATTTGATTTTTTTTTATTGATTGTGGTATTAAAAGAGAATTAACTTCTCCTCATCCTCCCCAATCTAATGGTGTTGCAGAATATAAGAATGGGACTATTTTAGATTGGCTCACACGATGCTTCATTCTGCTAGTCTTCCCAAATTTCGTGGGCAGGCGGAAAGCAATGAACACAACAGTCTACATTCTAAATAGGGTTCCCACTAAAGCTATTCATTTTTCAATTCCTTTAGAAAAATGTTCAAATCAAAAACCTGATATTTCTCATCTAAATTTTTTAGGTAGTCCTGCTTCTTTATACATTCCTACAAAGAAAAGAAAGAAACTTGATATGACTTCTTTTTCTTGTGTTTTCATTGGATATGGTATTAACATTGCAGGTCTAAGGATTTAAGACCCTGTAAAAAGGGAACTAACTAAAAACTGCAATGTGGTGGTTTTGGAAAAATGTTTATTTTCATCTAATAATGGTAAAGATGTTCCTAACTCTATCAATATTTATAATGATGGTTATGATTTTGATAATGAGAATATAATAAATGGTCATGATGATGTTTCTTGTGTTGATACTATAGATGCTTTTGAATCTCCTAACTCCCTAGTTAAGAAACCAAAATGGGCTCAATTTGTGTTAGAAAGTTCTAATCCTATTGATATTAGGAAAATGACTAGAAGCCATCATACATACCATGCATTAATGACCTTGTATGAACCTGAGCCGTAAAGTTTTGAAGAAGCTTCTCAAGATGAGAAGTGGATCAATGCAATGCAAGATGAATATAATGCCCTAATTCAAAATCAAACCTAGGAGTTGGTTCCACCTCCAGAGAAAATAAGTATTATAGGGTCTAGGTGGTTATACAAAGTAAAATATAATGCAGATCGTAGTATTGACAAACATAAAACTAGACTTGTTTCTAGAGGTTTCACTCAGAAACCTGGTATTGATTATGTTGAAACATTTTCCCCTGTAGCTAAAATGAATATTGTTATAACCTTATTCGCAATTGCCGCTCAATTTAGGTGGGAAATCCACCAAATGGATGTGAAAAATACCTTTTTGAATGGTGATTTAAAAGAATAAATTTACATGTCTCAACCTAAAGGATATGAAGAAACTGGTCAAGAAAACTATGTTTGTAAATTGAAAAAATCCTTGTATGGTTTAAAGTAAGCTCCTAGAGCTTGGTATGCGAAAATTAATTCTTTCTTTAAACAGTTAGGATTTGTTAATTATTCTTCTGAAAATGATCTATTCATTAAGAAAGAAGGATCACATATTATCATTGTTTGTATATATGTTGATGATTTTCTTATGACTGGTGATAATCCTGCTTTAATTTGTAGAATTAAATAAAAATTGAAACAACACTTTGAAATGACTGATTTAGGTCTCTTACATCATTTTCTTGGCATGGATGTATTTCAAGATAAACATTCTATTGTTGTTTCTCAAGTACAATATGCAACCAATGTCTTGAAAAGATTAACATAATTGATTTTAAACCAATTTCTATTCCTATGGAATTTGGATTGAAAGTTGATCCCGAACTGCATGTGAAAATTTTTATCCTACTTTATCTAGGTAGTTATTTGGGAGTTTGATATATCTAACTATCACCAGGACCACATATTTCCTATGTAGTAAGAATTGCTTCTAGGTTTATGCGGGAACCTTATAGAGATCATTGAAATCTTTCAAAAGGATTCTTAGATATATGTAAGGTACAATCAATTATGGGTTGCATTATACTACGAATGAAAATGCTAACTTATATGGATTTTTGATTCCAATCATGTTTGGTGATGTATTAGATAGAAAATCTACTTCGGTTATGTGTTTAAATTTGGTGCAAAGCCATTACTTGGTGCAACAAAAATTAGCCAACTGTTTCTATCTCTTCAATTGAAGCTAAGTATAGAAGTGAAATGGAAGTTGCAAAAGAGGATCTATGGCTAAAGAGGTTGTTCGATGAGATAAAGATGAAGGATCCATGTAGTCTTCCTTTATTCTCAGTGACAACCAAAGCACCATAGCTCTTGCACATAATCGATACAACATCGAGAGGACAAAGCACATTGAGATACATATGCACTTCATCCATGAGAAGGTGTTAAGTGGTGAGATAGATCTCAAGTTCGTGCCGATCAAGAAGCAGTTGCGGATATCTTCACAAAGCCCCTAAGTGCTGCAAATTTTTGTCACTTTCATGAAAATCTTGGATTTTTGGAGTTTCCATTAAGGGGAGTGTGCATGATAATGTCACCTCCTAATGGAACTTGGTTTTTATAAAAAGACCTTTGGGAATTTGTAAAAAGACCTTCGGGAAAGTGTAAAAAGACCTTTGAGCATGTATACCTCATTGACTTATTTTTTAGAAAGAAGTGTAGAAAGATCTTAAAGGTGGTCTTTAGTAAACTTTTTAGTGATATTGAGTTTACTTGGTAAACATCCAATACAAGCATATTATTAAGGAGGTCATTGGTTATAAAAGACTCCTATATGCTTGGGTTCAATAACCTTTTATGAGAACTTGTGAAAATATGTAAAACTCACAAATCATACACAACCACCGATCATAGGATAATCTTTGGGATTCCAAATCCTTTTTACTAAAAGGTAACTTGAGTATGATGAAGGTGTTATAATTCCTTCTTCCGATATGCTAGCCTAAAACCTTTATGGTTTAAGGATTGTAAATCCTGTAGTGTATCACGGGCAGGTAATCTATTAGCATATGTTATCCCACTTAACATTAAAGGGGAGTGTTGGAACATAATGATTAAGTGGTCTGGCCAACCCTTAATTAATATGGGTCCAACACTATTATATAGGTTAAATATTTAATAATATGAAATATTTTTCTATTATTAAATATTTATACCTAGGTAATATACATTAGGTAAGTATGTAATAATGCGAATCATTTATGTTTATATTTATTAAATACACTCACCTAGGTATATGTGTTAACCATTTTAGGTTGAAAAGGTGGATCGGAGACATACCCGATCACCTTATATAAAAAGGACTTTAGGTCCTCATTTGATATATTTAGGAAATATATCAAAGGTGTGCAAATCAAGTGATTTGGTTTTACCCTTAGTAAATAGGGTTGTAAGGAGGAGGTGATCTTCTGGATGTAAAATAAGTTCTCTCAAGTAAAAGGTTATTTTCAGAGTGGTTTTTACTCTATTGGGGTTTTCCACTATAAATATTGTGTCACCTGTGTTATTTATTTCCTGTAAGTATTTCTTTATTTATTTATGTTATGATGTAATGTTTATTTAAATATTTATTGTAACATTACATAATATGTAATTTGATTAAATCCATATTTATTAGAATCCTCAAATTCTAACATTTTTACTTTTAAAATTATTAGTTTTGTATAAATCGGGATACAAAATAATTTTTTTTTAGCATAAGGAATAACTATTCTACCAAATTTATACATGATCATATTTTCTTCTATTGATTATAATAATAAATAATAATATTTAACTCATGATTTGCATAATTTGTTAGAAAACCCTCCCAATAGAAAATAAAAATAACATCAATAATTATTTATTAAAAACTAATAAAATAAAGATTCAAATTATTACCTTTAATAATAAATATTTAAATATATTAGATGAAAAATTATAGTGTATCCATTCTTGACAAAAAAACAAAAACTAACTCTGTAAATCAAAATGAAATATTAATAAAACATAAGCTACACTATTTTTCATTGTGATCATTGTTGCAAATAAAATTATTTACAATAATTTATTATATTTTAGCTTTAAATATTACTAAATAAATTCATCTCTCAATCCTATAAAGACTTATGAAATTCTATAAATTATAACTTATTTAAATATTGAAAATAAACAATTGGTAAATTTGGGATTGAATATTGAGTATTCTAAATGATATATTAGAGAGGATATATAATATAAATAGATATTATTAGAAAAATTTAAGTGAAATTAATTATAATATTTGTTTTTCTATAATTTTTAGTTGAATAGAAATTCAACCCTAACTAATATTTTTATAGTTTTTGGTTTAAACTGGAACTCTCACTAATTCATTTTATCTCAACTATCTCTAATATTTATAAATTAATCAATATGGTAATAATTATAAATTACATCATTCACATCAATTGAAATATAAAATTATAAATAAAACTAACTTTATAAATTTAAATAATATATTGTAAAATTTATTTATTTACAACATTTTATACTATTTTGATTTTTATGTTTATTAAATAGATTCACTTTCAACCGCACAAGAGGGACTTCTCATTTTACATAGATTATTGATAGATATATTATAGGAAGTTTCCATATTTAAGTCCAATATCATGTATGGACTTACAACCTAAAGTAGTTTAAATATTGAAATTAAACTATTATATATTTTGTAATGGATATAAATATTCTAAAATAATAGTTGGAAATATATATATTAAAAAGAATATCAGATTTTAACTAGTCTTGGTGGAAATTTATGTTCAAATTTCTTCATATTTAGCTAGGTATTTAAGTGTTCAAATATCTCTGTGACAACAATGGGATTACTTCTAAGGTGTGGGACCTTAACCCTTGGAATAAACCCCCATAATAAGGATGGATCTTATCCTTAAAATCTCTAGATTTATAACTATGCTAATCTAACTACAAACTTAGAAAACTTGAGAGTGAAAGAGTGTTGATATTGGAAAAGAATGGTGATACACTAGAGTATGAAGGGATCAATATCCTTGAGATATAGAAAAACTTGAAGAACATAGTGATAAATTGGTAGATAAGAGCCACAATTCACACTACATCATACTAACCTTTAATCATGTGTATAAATGACACAATGGAATGATATTATACAAATATAACTCATATACATCATACAATAACAGAAAGAAAGGAAAATTGTACTACCACAAGCCAAATTATATATAATAATTAGAATCGACTAAATATTATTACATAAGGAATAATAATATCTTACGGTCATTGAGAAGGTACTAATAGGTTACATACTTCAACAAAAGGTTAGTTACATACTCAAAACACACAAAAATTGATTGGATAGAGTTTATTTACATTCTCGTAGACACAAAATCATGCACTTTAGACATTATTTAGTCACGTCTCATACTTCTATTTAGAGGGTTTTTAGAGAAAAATTAGTAATTAACCCTCATCTCATGGCCATTTTTTTTATTTCCATCGTCATTCCCAACCTCCACCACACACATACGCCTTTGTCATTTTCATCATCTTCCACCATTTTATCCTTGAATGGGGAGCCTAAGCTAGTACTAGGGCACCCATGGGTGTCTTGGTCCCACCATGGGCACCCCAATCCTTTTTGGACTTTCCCGTCACTTTTTGGGCTCTTTCTATCTGTTTGAGGTCTTTATATTTTTAGTGGTTGGCCATTTCATGGTTAATTAAGAAATTGTATCAAGAGAACCCTATAAATATAAAGTTATGAGAGCATATATAGGGACCATGCATTAGTCACTACTATCATCCATCTAGAGTTGCATCCATGTATTGCATTAGAGATCAATTACATTCACATAGCTCCATCACAAGGCATAAGGCTAGGAAATCTCCATCACATAAAACATAGCATGAGGATTCTTTTCTATTACATACATTGTTTATTACATTTTCTTTACACATTAATGTTAGCTTGTTACATCATAAAGAGTGACTGGTACAAGAGCTACCTAGGAAATATTCACATAAACACACAAAAACTACACTTGGGTCTATAATGTAGTGCATAGCTTAGTTAGTAATTCCATATATGTGGTAATTGAGGTCAGATCGACCTATTCATATGCATTTCTCTTTTTTAAGGATTGATGCTTGTTTAGCATTTTTCAGGCCTTTTCATTCATCTTGGTATATCAGTGACATCTGAAGTAGTGTAGTGAACTTGATGTGATAGATAGCGAGGGTTTAAAACCACCTTCCAAACCTGTGAAGATCAATACTAGAGATTCAAAGACCTGAGACTAGGGCACCCATTTTATAGACCGAGTGTTCGTTGGTACCCTATCCCTCTCCAATTGCTCCAATCCAGCCATATTATTCAAATCCATCCTTTTCGGGGCTCTTCCATAGTTTTTATTTCTTCCAGATTCTCTAAGAACTTTTGTGACACGCCTTGCGAGCATCTTTTATTCTGCTTGAGTTCTTTCCTCTTCTCTTTTGCACACTAGTGTTAGCATTTCCTTTTCATAGTTTCTTGGGTCATTTATATACTTCTTTACTACATTTCTTTATTTCATTTACAATTGTTCATAGCTTAGATTAACTACCCACTTGGATCCCAATTTTAGTTAATAATTTTGGTGAACCCGACCTTCCCACACATTCCTCCTTACGCTTCTTCTACGTATGCCCGTAACTTATAGTGTTCATTTTGGGACCTTTCAATATTGTGATTTGTCATATTTCATCCATAGGCTTTCCAAACCAATGGCTAATATTGCTACTTTTGTATCTCCTACTAGCAATCCTTTATATAGTTCAAATAACATGCCTCTTCAAAAATAGAGGTGTCTCATAGTGAGAATTCATACGATGAAGATACTAATGTTTACCAACATCAACTTAACGCTATTACTAACTTTTGCCAAGTGTTGCATGATAAACCTACTCATCTCCCTCGTGTCTTGCATGCTATAATTTCTGCTCAATGGGCTCATGATGCTTCAACTTCCATAGATTCTTCTTTTACTCCTATGGCATCTAGTCCACACACTTATGTCTCCACTCACATTTCTGCAACCACCACTCCTACCATTCACCCCGGTACTCTTCTGCTATACCTTGGTTCTTCTACAAATTTTCCAGATCTAACCTCCTTATATTAGGACATCCAAACTCAAATTCACCACTTCATCGCACTACCTCTTGCACACCACTATCTTTAGTTCTAAATCATTTTTGCATACTCCCTTTACGCCCACTATATTGGCCTATCCATTTCCTCCTAATTTCTTCTCTCCTAAGCTCCCTATACTTAAAGGCGCTGGTGACTCACAAGAGCATATATGATCATTTCATGTAGCATGCCTCGACTATGCTGATGATCATACTCTCTTAGCAAAAATATTTCATCGTATTTTGCAAGACTATGCATTGAGTTGGCTCTATAACCTACCCGTACATTCAATAGTCTCTTTTATGCATCTAGTTGATGCATTTCTCACACATTTATCTATCAATATCAGTTCTAATATCTCCTATGTTGAACTTGCAAAGCTCAAGTGAGGGTCTAACCAACACTTATTTGATTATGTATTGCATTGCAAAATAATTTATCCAAGATGTCTAATGTCCTTGCGGATCCCAATCTTCAAGACTTATTTATTTAGAGTCTCTTACCACCTCTACAAGAGAGTGTTCTCTTTTAGACTTCTCCTTCCTTTGATCAACTTTGTCACACTCATGAACTTCGTGAGGATAAACTCTTAAGAATAGGAAAACTTAGATATCAAGAGCAAGCCTCATTGTCCATACGCTTTCAAAGTAAGCCAACATTCAAGTCTTCTACACCTAAACCCATGGACACAAAATATATTGTAAATGTAGTCTTTATCCCTAAGGAGATTCAACCATAACCATACGAGATACATATTATTGCTAAGATTAGTACATCTCCAAGTGATTTTCTACCATAAATCATCGATATCAAACTTATTACCTTACCATTACCTCTACAACTTGATCCATCTCGGCCAAAAGTGCATAATTTCGATGAAAATTCTTATTGTGATTATCATCAATGCAAAGAACATTCCACTAATCATTGTTTCCATATGACATCTTATTCATGATTTTCTTCACAATGGTCGAATTGAACTTCCAAAATCCACAACATCTCCACCTGTTAATGAAAATCATAAAATGAATATCTTCAATAACCCTTTACCCTAACATAACACTGAAACAAATGATTCATCTGTTAATTATGTATATCATGCAATTCCTTCTCCCCACAGGGGATCTTAATTTATTAGTTACAAATACTAATTTTTTCCACCAATCATTTATTTTTCCAATCATAACTATCATGCGAATTTTACTTGAATAATTTACATATCGGTGCATCTATTAGTTCAACCTATATTAACAAAACTAAGGTTGACCCATCATGGACCATTAGTGCATTCTCTATTTAACTTCTCAAGGCTATCGGTTATCCTCCATCGCAAATTGAATTTACTTTTAACAAACCATTTTTTTCGTCAAATTACATGTTACAATTGGCCCTCTTACTATGTTTGTGCCTTTCCTCATTGGGAACATAGTTGTGACAGATGCAACATGCTTCTCGGTCTAAATTGGATTCGTTGATCCGAGTCCATCATTTATATGAATCATTTGTGACTTAAATTAATTCATAACAATAAGGTTCTTTATTGAAGGCGTCCCTCCATCTATCTCATGGTCTTCATCTCCTCACACTTTAGTTAGCCCATCACCTATTTCATCTATCGCATCACACTCGATGTTAATTAAAGCACAATCTACTCCTACCTCACCTACTCATGCATTATCTACATAACCTCACAGCTCCGCTATTCCTACACGAGATATAGACCTATTCTTAGGATAGTTACAACCTTATGACATCGATCATCATGTAGGTTTATTCCCCATGGGTTTCCATCAACTTTGTTATTAGCATCACATAGATCTCCATCACCAACACATTTTGGTGTGCCCCCACATGCATCATACATTCATCCATCACATGTTCTTAGACTCCATTCACCAGCAAATAAATTGTCTACCATACCACCACTATTATAGCATGGTCCTACGCTTTCACCACCACATGTATCAGATAGAGGACCTTCATCCTTCACTATCATTTGTTAGTTTTATCATTCATATATACTTGGGGGAATCACATATAATATCCCCCAAACCATCACCACAAATATAATCTTTGCATTCTCATACATCAACCTAATAGCATACACATACTCATTCGTACTCTAACAACATCATTACATTGAAAACTCTTGTGCTTCGGTTCACACAATTTTTTTGAGGGCTTACTACATATGAACCCCACACACTGAACACTTAGGTCGTACACACCACCTCTATTTCACACATTGTGCATCTAGTTGTCATTATACATATGTCACACTTCTATTATCTACAATAATCGCATTACATCCTACTCATTTTGTATAGCACATAGCCTACTTTATAATATTAGGTTATCTACACATATTACATTACATTCTCTACATAGTGTCGTTATACTACATGTAACATCACATGACTTACATCATACACTACGCATCTTCACATCCCACATTTTTCATATACTATACTAGGTATCATCACATATGAGTATAACATTACATTACATTGTTCACATTCTACACATTTACCATCACATTTTATACATTGCGTAACTATATATTCTACACATGGTTGTTTTTAATCATTACATATACTACTATATTTTCTATGCACTACACTCATTACCATATGATGCACTTTAATTCCTCGGTCCATACTCAACTTCTTAGGGTCTAAAAATCAAATGGACCTTACATTCATCACGTGTTTATAATTTTACCTTTCATTATGCGACATTTATAAGATAATGACACATACTATAGGGTAAATCATCACTTAATATATTCATCTTGTAGTGGTATATGCTTTAGGATACATCACCACTCCCTATTAATCATCTTGTAGTGACTACATCATCACTTCCTTGATCATCTTGCAGTGATACATGCTTTAGGGATAAATAATCACTCATACATTCATTTTTTCATGATATATGCTTAGGATATAAGGTTCATGCACACTTATTATATATTTCACATATCACCATCATAGCGCACTACACATAACATACACTATTCGACCATTTCCTGATGACGCACTCTCGTTTACGGTTCATTCTTGATTGTTAGGGGGGAAAACCAAATGAAACTTATTGCATACATCTTCATCCACTCAGGGCACACATCTCCTATCATTCCACTTCGCATTCCATTCCATCCATCCATAGAATATTGCATTATCTTGGGGGAATTTACTCTTGCTTACTAGTGTTTTACATAATCACTTTACTACACATGTTATAATGATTTCTTATATATACCATCCACACATGCGTGCTCACATCTTTGCTTAGTTTTCATCACGAGATACGGATCGTTTACAAGTAACATGGATGCTCACCTTTTCCCTTCCTATACTAGATGTTGGGGACATCCACATTCAACTCACACAGTCTTTATTGTTTGATTTTGTACTTAACAATCTACATTACTTAGTTTTCATGCTTTGACATATTGGTTATCTTTCTAACATGCTAATGGGTGTTTCATGTGTATCACTTATTTTTCAGGATTAGATGTTACCATGACTACTTCTTTGTTTTTTTTTACTTGTGTTCCATTGTTTGCTTCTTGTATGCAGGCATTACCCTATGTTTGTTGTGCACAATTATTTTTATTTATGTCTATGATGCCCTTGCATTTATTGCGAAAATGTGAGTGATGTCCCATGTTTGTAACCCACTTTTTACAACTTATTTTTCTTTTTCATATTTACATTACCTTGCTTTGTAGCTTACATTTTTGCGTAGATTACACATTGTCTTCTACATGTCTACATGCTAGTTTTTTTGTTCTAAAGTTTGTCTTAAGCTTTCCATCCTTGTTTGTGCGTGCCTTGGTTTATACCAAGTGCATTACCTTCCACCCTGTAGGGAAAATTTTGAGAGTATAGGTGGTTTTCCTCTTTTGGGATGCATTTTACTATCAATGATGTCGCATATTGGGGTTTTGACAGGTCTACACATTGCATTTACATCGGTTTAGTTCATTTCACTTTCCACCCTTGGAATTGTGTGTTTACATACAACTAGTGGGTTGAGACTAGTCTACAAACCCCATCCATAGTGGATTTTACAGGACATGGTTTCCTTGGCATTTTGGGAAGCAATTATAGGCTCGGAGGTTATAATGGGCGTGCCTCCCTACAACACTTCGGATAGTAGCATTAGATCATCCAAAACCCCAGAAAAATATAGAGATCTCTTCACACACATTCATGGAAGAAGTATAAGGTTGGAGGATGGAGATAATTTCGTCCCTATACTTCTTCAACATATGGCGTCGCATCGCCCAAAAAATCTGAATAGTACATGATATCCTTTTACACTCTTTCTCTTGATATGGATAACATACACATGTTCTATTTAAAATTTTTCATTTACGTATTTTGTATTTACGTTCTTTTACATACATGCATATTTTACATAGATTTTTACACATACATACATACATATTTGACTACTTTGGATCATTTTATCATTACAAGTTTGGTCGTATGAGAAACAAACAATCAAATGGGGTAACGGATATAACAACAATAATGGCATTAATAAAACCACTTTGTGTTGACATACCTTTGCATACTAACCATGCGGTATACTACACATATCGGAATCAACGCACATGTTTCTTCCTTAGGTTCATTCTAATTAATTTTTGTTCATTTTTCATCTTTAGTTTCCACTCTCCATGATATTTTATTACTCCACACTTTTTTCTAGTCCTTGAGAATGGCTTCTTCATCAATCTACAACGAGATCAATTATGCATCTCTATCTTCTTTATGTTACCAAGATATCTGGTCACAAATATAAAGTGGGGGAAAATGTAGACACAAAAACATGTAGTTTAGACATTATTTAGTATTGGTATCATACTACTATTTAGAGGTTTTTGAGAGAAGAAATTACTAACCCACCCCCACATCTTTTGAGATTTTTATTTGATTTCCATCATGATTCTCTACCTCTACCACACACATGCCTAGTAAATTTTATATTTATTCCATAATTTAAGCCTTAAGCGGGGCGCTCAAGATAATCTTGGGGTACCCATGGGTGTCGCGATCCTTTTGGACTTTTCGGCCACTTTTTGGGCTCTTTCTATCTGTTTGAGGTATTTATATTTTTAGTGGTTAGCAATTTCAGGGATATTTATGAAATTAGATCAAGAGAACCCTATATATATAGAGTTATGAGATAGCGATGAGGGACCAAGCACTAGAACTACTAGCATCCATCTAGAGTTCCATCCATCTATTGCATTGGAGATCACTTAAATCCACATAGTTCCATCAAAAGGCACAAGGCTAGGAAATATTCATCACACATAGGGGAGGATTCTATTCTATTTCAAGCACCATTTATTACATTTTCTCTAAACATAGTTAGCTTGCTACATCACAAAGTGAAACTGACACAAGAGAAACATAGGGTATGTTCACACACTCACACATAAAACTACATTTGGTTCTGGAAAGTAGTGCATCACTTATTTAGTATGTCCACTATTGTGGTAGCTGAGGTCAATATGACCTATTCATATGCATTTTTATTTTTTAGGGATTGATGCTTGCTTAGGGTTTTGCAGGTATTTTCATTCATCTTGGTGTATCAATGAAATTTGAATTAGTACAATGAACTTGATGTGACAGACAACAAGGCTTTTGGACCACCTGTCTAACCTATGTAGATGAGCTCCAGAGATTTTACACAGAGACCGGGGTACCCGGTTTGTATACCGAGAACCTATGGGTGCCCAATGCCTCTCAAGGAACTCCCGTCTATCCATATTACTCATATCCATCCTTTTAAGGCTCTTGCACAGTTGTTCCTACTTCTAGATTCTCCAATCGGTTCTACGACACATTCTGTGATCATCTTCTATTCAACTTTGAGTTATTTCCTCTTCTCTTTTCCACATTAGGGTTATCATTTCCTTTTCATAGTTTCTTGTGTCATTTATATACTTCTTTACCACATTTCTTTATTTCATTTATAGTTGTTAATTGCTTAGTTTAACCACACACTTAGATTCAAATTTTAGTTAATCACATTTAGGAGAGGATATATTCGGTTATAATACTTGTTAAACTTATATAAGGAGAAGTAAAGATAAGGGATATTAAGATGAAATAATATATTCTAAACCTTCTACATCCTTCCAAACTAGTCTAGAATTGGCCCAAAGAGTAATTAGATTGAAATAAAACCTTTATATATTTTCTATGTGGATGAGATCTAACTCAAATGAACAAATTTCCATGAATTCAAGGGAGATAAATGAGGTGTGAGATGCTAAATGTTTTTTTTTATTCATAATCATGCTTTATACCAGCAATGACAACTCATTTTTGTTACAAAGTCCATTCAACCCATTTTTGGGTGAAGGATTAGAATATATTATTCATGAAGCATCATGAGATATAAGAAATAAAAAAGCATCTCGACTTATTTGTACATCAATCAATTAATAAAATGACTTAAAATAACCCACAATTATGTCAATAAAATATCCCAAGTATCTCCATCATTCTCATAAAAGTTATATTTTAGTGAATTCATCTTGAAAATTATTCAAATGAGACCAGTCTCATGTAAAAAGATCTATGGATCAAAATATATGGTATTTTAAATATTCTGTCAAAATCATCAAAACCATTTATATTGTGGATTTTGGGGTGAGTTTTGGAATTCCTTCAATATTCCAAACCATTTGATATTTCTATTGTGATCCATAGTCTTGTTTTGATCTTTATGGTATTTTATAGGTATTATTAAAAAAAGTAGCACCACCTGGGATTTTCTTGATATAGATCCCTACTTTTTGGCTAACACGGGATGATCTCATAAGTGTGGTGCTTGCATAAATGAGATAAACCTTCAGATAAGGATTGTTCCTCTACCTATTCCTAATGTTAAACTAATTCTAAGGAAGGAAATATATCTATCTAACACTATTCTAAACTTCCAACAAACCATGGAGAGAGGGAGAAAATACATAAAATGGAAATCCTAAGCTAGCAAAGGTGATAGCATCAAGAAAAGGGTGGAGAGACACTCTCAAATGAAGGAAAATAAGAACAAAACGATGAAAGATAAGGTAGATATAAGTGCAATAGTCTAACACAACCTTGAAACAACAATATGCATGAAACTCGACAGATCTAAACTGGAAAATGAGAATAGAAGATCAAAAATACACTGAAATATGCAATGAAAGGTAAGGAAAATGTAATAGAATGCATCTAAGGAGTAAAATATCCATGAAACCAATATTGTATTTTGCTTTAAAAGGATGCACGATACCTTACAATGAAGATAACAAGAAATTTTTTCCATGGAGAAGCTCAAATATGAGGCTTATAGATCATACACACATGTAGAACACTTGAAATAGTACGGAAGAATTACAAGAATTTCCAACCCCGACAAAAAGTCTCTTTTTACAATATATAGAAAATGGGAGAGCAAAGAGGAGGGAAAAGAGGGAAATTATAATTAAGGACTTCATCCACTAACAAGAAGCATTAAAAATATTTTTAAAATGATGGAAACCCTTCAAAGCCATCCGTCCATGATCATTTTCTAGGCTGGAGAAGAAAAGCACCAAATCTCACCATATCTACTTTTCTAGCTACCCAAAACTATGCATCTTTAATGATGGGGACATATTCCTAATTTTACCCTAACTACCCTAACTTAAATTAACAAAATACATTTTTCATGGCATAGAATATGTTGAGACCTTTCTAACAATATAAGCTTGGTGAAAATTGGAGTAACTAGTCAAAATTTAAGAACATATTAAGTTCAAGGGGTTCGGGGTCAAAACTGGTTCCCTGCGAGACTCAAAAATATGCATTTAATTCATCTTCTCCTTTTCCCTTTAGATTGTGGGTATTTCAGGTTTTTTTGGGAGCACAGGAACTTGGGAGCTAGGGACTCTTGTTCCTTATGGGCCCACTTTTTCCGCATTGGTCTTGGTTCATATGGGTTGTTGATAATCGACTCTTGGGTGTAGCTTGGGAACCGTTCCACCCGGGCCTTCATTCCCCACAATGAACTCTTGATTCACTTATCTCCTCCTCCCTTCACTCACCTTTGATTTTGGATCCTTGGCCTCCACGGGGCCAAGTCATTCCCGAGAACCATTCCTCACCCGTAGTGTTTTTTTGCAGCCTATTGTTTACGTAAAACATTAAAAATTTGATGCTCAATCCTTTTCCTTTGTATTGCGGCCTGGAAACCATTTTGGGGAACCATTATTATCATGGAACTGGTTCCACCTGACATTCTTGTGACCGCATATCACCGCCGATCCACAACACGTTAAAAATAGCCAAACTCTTTATTGTGCACCCAAATCGGGGATGCGAGGGAACTCGTTCCTTTAAGGAACTTGTTCCCCATGTTCCTCCCAAGCCCACAAAACCAAAAATGGTCTAGAAATGACCATTTTTGTATTTTTTTCTTTTTACTAACTATTTGGATTTTGTTAGATATAGGTAACTAGGAAAAAGGTGAAGAAGTCCCATGAAAACAAATATTTCACCCGTTTTACCAATTTTATCATATTTTTGGCAACGTATGAGTTTGTTAAGCTTGGGAAAGGGGAAGATAGATTCCTTAAGACCATTCAAGTGTCCCAAACATAGAAAACATATGTTTTTTCACTTCTTTTTCATTGAAAGTCCATCAACTGCACAAATCCAACTCTGTCTAATTTTTCCTGGGTGGAAATAGATAACATCAGCTTTTAGCAGTTTGGACATGATATGTGAAATTGTTCAATTTCTTATCCCAATTTGTAACCATACTTTTACTTTCTGCAATCTCAAATATACAGATGGTATTCTTACTTAAAAAATCTACCTTAATCTACCTTCCACCACGTTTTCATGTGGTGTTTGAATTATTCAAATAACTCCATGTTACATATGTTCTCAACTTTTCATGTTCAATCGATTATGACTTATTTATTTTGCATCTTTCTTTTTATGAGAGTTTTGTTTTGTTATGCGGTTAGGAAAAATCATGGAACACTACATTTTTTATCTCCACTAAAAACTATATTTTATTATCTCTATGGAACACTAATTTTATGAATTCCAAAAAACACTAAGATTTTCAACTTCCATGGAACACTTAATTTTAAAAATTCCACATAGAAGTATGTTTTCATTTTCCATGGAACAATAATATTTTCTAATTCTTCCACGTAAGACTTCTATTATCTCTAAAATGCCACAAAGTAATTATTATTTATTCCGTAGAATTTAGAATCCCGTGGAACACTACATTCTAAATTTCTAGGGAACAATGCATTTCTTTATTTTGTGGGTTTTCAAACCAAAAACATGGGTGCTATTTTTTATAATAGAAGGGAATGTGAACATAAAAATTATTTATTTTTATTAGTAAATAAGGGTTGAAAGGGTTCTTTTCTTGATATATTCAAAACAAGAAACATAAACATGATTGTTGATTACAATAGGTATAAAATGTATAAATTTTTTTTTTTATGGATAATGATAAAGATGTAACCTATGTCATACTTAGCTATAGTATACTTTACACAAAAATCACACAATTTGGGTATTATTTAGTCCCGGTCTCATACTTTTATTCATATATTTTTGAGTGAAGAAAGTATTAATTAACCCATGTTTTTTTGGCCATTTTACTTTGCTTTATGTCATCACCTCGACCTCTTGCATGTATCGCCCCGTCTATTTTTTCATTTTGTGGCATCTCATCCCTAATTGGGGCACCGAGCCTAGTATTGGGGGAGCCCTAGGTACCCTAGTCCTACTCGGGACCCTTTATCCTTTTACACTTTTCACTCATCTTTTGGACACTTTAAAGTTGTTTGAGCTTTCCATATTTTTAGTGGTTGGCCTTTTCGGGGTTAATTATGAAATTAGAATAAGAGAACCATATAAATGTAAAGTTATGAGACCAAAATGAGGGATCAAGCACTAGCCACTACTATCACCACCTAAGGTAGCATCTATCAAAGGATCCATTTGCATCCATCTAGATCCATCACAAGAGACACGAATGGTTCATTTGAATCACACTGCGTAGGAGGGAAGTTTATTCTATTCCGTACACCATCTATTATATTTCTACATCTAGTTATTTCTCGCTACTTCACAAAGTGCGATTGGCACAAGAGCACTCTTGACCAATTTTTGTGAATCATCAAATAGGGGTATAAAAAAATTCTGTTGTTTCTCATTTAGAAGGTTTATGGAATGACATAGCATCTAATTTGTAACTCAAGTGTTGTTCTGAAAGGCCATGCCTGATAGATGTTGTCATTCCAAGTTTTCACCTTCATCAAATTTGTGCAATAGCCTTGGATGACCATTGCAAATCCCGAAGGAAGGTAGGAAGGGCAGAATGTATCATGCTCATGTTCTGGAACTACAATCAAGTGGCAGATTTGAAGGACAAATTCAGTTAATTCAGGGTATTTCCTTATGCTTAGGTGAAATTGAATTATGTTTTGAGTTTCTTAAGTTTATTCCACATCACGATTACAAGATAAATGTAAAAGGAAACTATACAGCTCATAACATAAGGCAATTTCATATATTAATAAAAAATAGTACATTATCCCACACAAGCCATGGGATATGGCTGAGTTCAGAAAAAAAAATGCGAGATAAATACAAAGTTGAAAGCGTTCACTTGTTTCTTTGTCCTACGTGGCAGTTCACGCGAAGGGGGTTCACGCAAAGAGGTGTTCGTGCGAACACCCTCGATTTCTAATCCCGCCCAACTTCTTACTCGCGTTTTTGGGACATGAAGTGGGACACAACATTGTGCTTTGACCCGTGAGGGATGAGTAACCCGTCATTGCCTGAGAATGAAGGTTTCTCCAAGCTTTCCGGATTGCCCAAGCTATAGATCCAAGTACCTGAAAGAGGAAAATAGAAGGGTTAGAGCTCAGGGTCACTGATATCTCATGCTGTTAGTTTCATATGTATATGAATTAGCAATAAGATAAGTGTGCATGAGAAGGACCCAGAAATAGAATCATTAAGAACATTTAAGTGCCACTTTTAGAAGCATGTTAGAAACAAAAAAATCACTGAAAGATGAAATGAAGGACTGCTGCACCATGCTTTTCTAACTAGTTCTCTCAAGTGTGTAGGTACAGGGATAGTAAAATAAATCACAACCATTCAAGAACTATGATCATCGATACATATTAGAGATAAAGTACATATGGTACAGTTAACAAATGCTATAATGATGATCAGGTTCAAAATATTTTATATGAGGGTTGGAATAAAACAAATGTCATCTATGACTTGTTCATGATTGAACAGTAAAGGTCAAAGTCTGTAATTATCATAAAATATGCAAGTAAGATATGGAGAGTACATCCATAAGTTTGTTAACCATGTCTGAATATGCAAGATAGGTTAGATATATTTCAGATCAATATACAGCCATCATACGATATTCTGGGACATACTCTTATAACGAACCGAAGTACAGATTTAAGACATCAAAGGTAGTCAACTTTCCATCAAAATTTCAATCAATAGGAGCTACAGGTTTCAACTTTCCTCATGGAAGATTTACCCACTGTGTCCAGGAAAGAGAATGAACCATCAGTTATCTTGTAGAGATGCACAGTCCTTATTTCAAGAACCTTCAAATGATTAAATAAAAATCATTCTTTTTAGGAAGGGATATAATGTTGCAGAATAATGAATTCAAGAGTAATAGATTTTCCATTCAGACTTGATCAAAAGGAAACTATTGATTCTATAAAATGAAATACAGAGATTGCGGATTTCGATGTTATAAAACTCCAGTACATTTGTTCAGTTTCAAAAGGATATGCAAATAAAGAATCAATTCGAGAGTTGTGGCTTTTAATGCACACTTTCATATCACAACTATCTATTTGAAAAGAAAGTAAAAGACAATAATTCATGGTAGATGAAACATATCATGCTTTCAAATTTAAATTCACAGCATTTTTGCAAAATCACAGATTGTCAGTAAAGCAAGCTAAAAATATACAACATAAATTTGTGCCTTTCATGGAGGTTCATGCCATCAACAAAAAACTACTGCCATGAGAAAGAAAATAAGAAAGAAATAAATTTCTACAACAAAGAAAGAACAGGCATTTTCCATTAGTTTTCAGCAAGAAGCACTAGTCATCAAGCATATTTTCAAATTTCAGTCTTCCACAATGAACCAGGTCAAGCAATGATTTCATGAACAGAGCTTCTCAGCGATCATGTCAAAGATATATGTTCATATTTTGTCATAAATTATCAAGTTTGTGAAAAGGAGCAACTGACACTACAAATTCAAGAAAATAAAATAGAATTATTCAACTTTGATCAGGACTGAGGTTCCTTATGACTTCCACAAATGCAAATACAGCTGCAAGGAGATTGAAATGACAAGAAGAAGTTGATTTCCTTTTAACAATGACAGAATAAAGTAAATACAACTAAGTTTGGAAACCCTTTTCAAAGAAAGTGAATAAATAAATCACTAAGACATAGCCAAATGCTATCTCGGGCAAACCATTTCCAAGAACAAACCTAAATTTTCAGATGTCAGATCTTAAGGCATATGGCTGAGTTACAGAGACAACTCATAGCAAGAGAAACCCATGAAATCATGCTCACAATGCCAAAAGAATTCACAGCCCACAAGTTCACAGCATTTCTTGATGAATATGAGAAAAGGAAGAAATGTATTTATCCATTATTCCATGGAAAACGACTTATAGTGAGAAATACCCAAATTTGGGTATGTACCGACTCCAGGTTCACGCGGAGTAGTAAACGGTTGAACTCCCCACTTCGAACCCATATGGAAAACAATGGAGGCCAACTCACAGGTACATAGTTTAACATTTTCCATCGCGTCTGGTATATCAGCAAGATGCAAACGCAAAACTCGCCAGGAGCTCGAAATATCAAGTGCCCACAAGCAAAGCTTGGAACGGTTTCTATGGGATGAATCAAAGCAAATAACCGCCCGAATAGATTTGATGATAGCCATACAGGGGATTTTGATAGAAGTTTACCCTAGAATGCTCACGAACGGACGATACAAGGGATTCAAGCTAGTAAAACAATGGAGAGTAGTTAAGAGAGTGAAGTAAACAAAGTTATACATAGAATCCCTAAACATCAAAGCCAGAAATACCCAAATTTGTATCGAACAGTTGAGAAAATACAAATCTATAATGTAGAATACAGAGCTACTTCCATTAATTATGGCAGTCAATGTTTAAAACAGAGCAAGTATGGAAAAACACAGTCCAGGACACGAACCCAACAAAGGAAATCACGAACAGAGCTTGGGTATCTCGTCAAATAGCAATGAATATTGGCCAAGATTCAAATATAATATAAAAACCCTCCATTAAACAACAAATGAGCCCAGATCCAAAGTTGAAAAAGAGTCTTGTTATCACCGAATCACAGCACCCTCATGTTTGCACAAGTGTGTGTGTTTGAGCTCAGAGTGTGATTGGATAACATGGGTACTATCTCCAAGTTGTGGGACTTGCTACTTGAGATAGACCTCGAGAGAAGTTATTTCTTGTTCCAAAACTACCTGCCACATTCTATTCTAATGTAGGAAAACTATCTAATCCTAATCTAACTTTCCAAGGGACCAAGGGGAGAGAGTGCATGAAAACAAATCCTACACTAAAGCGGTGATACACTAGAAAATGAGGGTGTGAGAATAGTCTCCCAATGTGTGAAAAATAGAAGCAAAGTGCATACTAGAAGGGGTGATAATAGTTCTCCACACTCTAGCAAAATGCATTCACAACAATATTTCATACACACACAATGATAATTAATCCCTACAATATCATAAGATAGACAATCAATTTGTAATGAGTTTGAAAGGGCAAGAAGAATGCAAACAAACACGGCAGGGGAAGAGACATACACAAACTTGTATCTATTGCTTCATGATATGCACAATTCAATCTATTACAAAATAAGGGTGCTGGATCACCTGCAAGGAGTCCATTGCAAGAGCTCGGAGCACATTGGCTTCACAAAATAAATTTGACAAAGTTTTGCTACACAAAACTATATCCATTTACAATGAGCCCAACACTTCGATGTATAGAATTCGAGAGGAGGGAGAGAGAGAGAGCGGGGGAATGAAAATCTTGAAATCTATCTTTCAACCACTTACAAGATGTCATAAATGGATTGAAATGATGATATGTTCCTTGCAAAAGGCCCCCCATACTGTCCCATGACTTGCAGTAGTGAGAAATGTCTGCCCATTTTCTATTGAATGCATCCCAACTACCAAATAAAAAAGTCTTGAACATGGCCACTTTTTTACAAAAGCACCATTTATTCCTCATTAAATTCCTTATTTCTTGATTTTTGCAACGGGCTTGGAAGTACAATTCCAATGATACCAATTTTGTGCACTTTCGTTGAGAAATGCAAAAGATATGGTATTCTGAGTGTAGATAGTTGTTTTGGAGTGCCCATGCATTTTCATTATTTAATGAACTGGGCATTTAATTTATCAGAACTAGATATGCTTCCTTTATTTTCATATACCTACCCTTATTAAAAATAATAAATCTAGGTCTTGTGGTGTAGAGGTTGTCGTGCTCGTTCTGAAAAGTCAAATTTCATTAAAAACGGAGCTCTGGGTCAAAAGTTATGACCGTTTGAAGTTCAAAGGTCGGGTGTCAATTTATCCTTTATATTGCAGCTAATGCGGGATTTCGAGGAACTCATGTCCCATGTGTACTTGTGCGAGTTTGGGATGATTTTCTCCACATCACCCGATTCCTTCTTGGTGCGGTGATTTCCGGTTTGGATGTCTCGGCTATCCTATTGTTGACCAGGTCGTCGGGGTTGTTGACTTCCACTCCACCCGCATTGCTTTGTGATCGGTTATTTCACCTTTTCACATCCCACTCGTCCCGATGTCCCAACTGTCCCAAAGACCGTGCAGGACAAAGACTTCCTATTTTCTTACTCCTGCCTACGACAATTTCGGCTATGCAGGTCTCGCTGTCCCTTTGTCCCACGGACCGCATGGGACAAAATTTTCTGACTTAACTCATTCCTTTGCAAATCGGCCATTTCGGATATGCGGGTCCCGGCTATCCCGATTGAACCTATGCGATGCAGGACAAAATTTAACGATTTAACCGATTCCTTTGTAAATCGACCATTTCGGCTATGCGGGTCCAAATTCTTACAGTAAAACTGCAATACACTTTGAATGAAGCCCTTTTTGATTCTTTACCGACTTGATAATACATAGGCCCCCGGGTTGTATGAGTGATCTAGTAGTGTTCTTCCTATCGAATAATCTAGGATTATATAGGGGATAGTTTCAGGGTAGGCAAAGCCGATCCTAAAAAATTAAACTGTAATTTTTAGGCAAATAGGTCAGCGACCACTTTTGAGAAAATTCACCTTTTCAAAATTTTAAAAATGGAATATTCATGATATTACAAATATTCGTCACTAAAATTATCCACGGTCAAAAGGTGGATATTTCAAACTTTTGAATAAATTCTTTCCCCTTCCACATAAAAGAGAAATTTTCTAAGTTTTAATTAAAAAATGCATGGGAATCCTTCTAAATTAAAGTGATATCATTGTAAAAATGGTGCGGTGCATGTGTTAACATTAGACAAGCCAAAGATAAGCTAAAGTTTGTCATTCAATGCAAGTCCTCCAAAAATAGAATGGTGACAAAAATACCTTTTGGCGATAAGACAAGGTGATTTGTTTACTTTAACATTTGTAAAATACCTTAGTACATCTATGCTAAAAGGCTCGTATACTTCATGTAAAAGGGATTAGGATGTTAAACTGAAGTTTGACAAAAATTCTTTTAGTCTATTTTTGAATTAACTCAAATAGAAATAGTAGTGAAACGTGCATCTACATGTTATTTTGAGAGCATGGGGAAGTATTTTTCTATATATTGCACGCTCATTGAAGCATAAAGGGGGCTTTTTTCTGCAGACTTATGCTACCATTTTATTTTGTACAGTTCCACCATATGACCAAATAGAATATTGTTTTCCTCCATTAGAAAGCTTTTCGTAGTGTGTTACAAACAGGATATAGGCATGTTTTATTGAATTACTATTCCTTTACATGTTATTATTCCAACAATACCTATATCAAGTAGTTTTAATCATTTTACAAGCCAGTTAAGTATATTTCAATACCTTATGAATTGCAAATTATCCAATAAGCTATTATAAGTGAAATTTAGCAGTCCTTTGACATTCAATAAGTGTGTTGTTGTAAGCTCACCCCACACAAATCTTTGGTGTATCACCTTTATTATTTTCAATGTTACTCTCATCAAACCTTCAACTCAAAGAAAGATATAGATTTTCAGTGATTCATCAAAGGGAGCCACCTTTACGAGGTTTCCCTCATTCCGAGATGCCCAATCAAAGGGAATCCCATCATTCTCGCAGTCGAAGTAAAAGTCAAATGCCATACAAAAAAGGAGCAATTTGGGTGATAACAAGCACCTAGGGCACGAATTTCACACACTCGCCTAGATCTACATTTGGGTCTAAAAAGTAGTGCAAAGATTAGTTAGTAAGTCAACCATTATGGCCACTAACGAGAGTCTAACCCCTTCATATGCCTATTTATTTTTAGTGTTTTGATGTTTGGTTTGGGGTTTTGCAAGTCTCTTCTTCATCGATTATTACTAGTGACATCTATTGCGATCTGATATTCACTCGATAGGAAGTGAAGGCTTTACATCAATTTACAACCCTACAAATTTCATTTCTAGACCTCCTACATAGGCAATGACACCAAAATATAAGACCAATGTGCCCCAGGGCCCCTCATCCCTCTCCAGGCACCTCAATCCAGCCCGAGATAGCTTAGACTGCACTTTCGGAGCTTTTATATGGTCATTTCTACGGTATATTTTTCAAGTCTTCACTACGACACGCCCTCTATCATCTGCAAATCAACTAAGCTCTTTATAACCCTTCTTTCCACATTAGAGTTCTATATTTCATTTACTTAGGGTCTTCGGTCATTTCTTTAATTTATTTTGTTTTTATTTACTATTGTGCAGAGAATTTAGATTAAACTAGATTATCCCTCCATATTCCTTTTATTTAAATCACTTTGGTGAGCCCGACTTTGATCATCACGCTGTAGGGTCCTCATTTTCCTAGGATTTTCACATCATGAATATCTCTATCCATACTTATTCACATAATCATCCTAATTGTATCAATAAGCTTAAACAATAATTAGCTACTATTTATATTCCTCCTCACACATAACCTAAATATGCATACCATAAGTTTACTTCTTCACAATCCCTCACGAGAGGATCAAATAAATTTCACGATAGACAAATTTCCTTCTCAAGAAATGTTGGAACATGACCCTCTCTTATAAATTCAAATATTTTTAACAATTTTAGGGTCAAATGATCCTTATTTGACAATGGATCTAGCCTTAACATTTGTAATATTACTTTCCTTTATCATTTAGGTATGTTAGAAGCATCTTTAGTCCCTTCATCAATCTCTATTCATGGGTTCGATAACATCCGCAAGCGTGTATTAGGTACCATCGGTATGTCTCTAACTATTGGTCCCTGTACAATCATCACTCCATGCCATGTCATTCCTAATAACCTTAATTAAAATATTCTTCTTGGACATCCTTTGATCCATGATGTGTATATGGTCCCCTCTACGCTACATGTTTGACATAAAATTCCATCATCAAGGTGTTGTTTATGATGTGTCATCTTATCCATCACCTTTTGAGTATTGTAACTCTATTGAGAAATCTAGTGATACTCGTACTTCCTCGATATTAATTAGGACTATTCTCAATATGGGTTAGGATATGATTACTTATGCCATTATGGGTTTTACGATACACAATTATATAAACAAGAACACAAAGTCACAACGCTTTAGATCTCCCCACCTAGTCACATAAGTTTGCACTAGGGTATTAACCTCCCTCTTTGCCTTCTATGAATACTTATACAACCTTTAATACTTCCTCACTTTCCGTAGTGTACCCCGAACTCATCGGTGATGATGCATCTACCACTTGGGACACCTTAGATTATTTTCCTACCGATGATTCCCTACTCGGTTATATGGGTGTTTATGATCATTTTCCTTCTTTTAACCATAGAAGAAGTTCCCCATTATCTATAAATGCTAATTATTTCGAGAGAATCTGATGTATCCCCACAATTTTCATCCTCCCGATACTATTTCTACTAATCCATATATTGAAGATCTCTTGACCCTTCAGAATGAAGAAACCATACGATACAACACAGGTACATCTGAAAATACGTGAATAGTTTTTCTAGCTACCTCCCTCACTCCCACCAAGAAAAAATATATCAAACAAGTCCTTCACAATTTATTTGATATTTTTTCATGGGACTATAATGATATGCCTCGTATTGATCCATTTGTTTCTATGCATAATATTTTCCTCAACCTTGGTGTCAAACACATACTAACGAAAATTTGTAAAATGCATCCCAAAGTAGAACTCCTAGTCAAATAAGTGATTCAGAAACTACTCGACATAGGTTTTATCGTGTTGTCAATAATCCTTAATTGGTATCTAATAGTGTTCCAGTAATGAAGCCATATGGTTGGGTTCATTTTTATACTTGATATCCATGGTTAAAATAATGATTCTCATTAGGATAAACTTCCTTTTCTACTCTTCGATGCTATTGTTGATTCTACAGAAAATAAAATATTCTCTCTTTCATGGATGGATTTGTGGGTTACAATCAAATTAAAATCGACCCCTGTGAACTAATAAAAGACTTCTTTCACAACACCATGGGGAACATTTTTTTTATACCATCATGCCATTCGGCCTTAAAAATTCAGGAGCTACTTATCAACGGAAATGACACATATATTCCATGATTACATCCATGATATCATTGAAGATAACATTTACATCATCTTGGATAAATCTAGATGACGTTATTCCCATGAAAACGATTTATATATTATCTACCATCATGGCATTAAAATTTATCCTAATAAAATTAAATCCATTTTCGATATGCCTCCTCCTAAAAATCTACATCAACTATGATCGCTACAAGGTAAAATTCAATCTATCTGGCAATTCAATGGACAACTAGCAAATAAATCTCAACAATTTACATGACTAATGAAGAAGGACACTAAATTTGTTTGTGATGAGAAATTTCAACAAACATTTGATGATGTGAAATCATATTTGTTACACTCACCCGTCATGTTCCCCCTTAGCCGATCGACCTTTCTTAATGTATATTTCCATCACGATTCATGTATTAGGCAATCGTAATGTCACAAAAAAATGACTCTCGACGTGAAAGAGCCATATAGTATGTCACCTGATTCTACTATCTTATGACTACAATTATAGCTACATCGAAAAATTATGTCTCGGACTCGTCTTTTTTGCTACGGATAAATTGTGACACTTTCTTATTAATAACGAGGTACATATTATCACAAAAGTTTATCCATTACAGTACTTATTATCCCACACACATCTATTGGGGTACTTAACACATTGGGTAATGTTATTTCTTCTCACCGATTTTTATTTCAAGTTCATACCACAAAAAGAAATCAAAGAACAAATTATACAGATCAATTAGCTCCAACACCCCTCTTAAATGCATCACTCATTTCGATGCTTTTAGCGAGATTTCACTACCTAAAATGTTGAACCACACACATGGAAAATGTATTTTTATGGATCTTGTTGTCACTCTAGTGCTGGAGTTGACATAGTAATCATCACTCCACAAGGAGACTCACTTCCCTTTGCAGATCGTATGGGGTTTTCTTGTAGAAATAATATCGTTGAATACAAAGCCCTTGTTTTAGGCCTTCTTACTTCTCAAAAACTTCTCATTCCTAACCTATACATCGACAAAGGCTCTCGGTTAGTCATAAACAAGGTAAAAAATACATATAATAGAAATGAGGAGAATTTTATCCCATACAACACACTTGTAAAAGATATCTTGGCCATATTTGATCCCTACTCCATTACTACCATTCCTCTCAAGGATAATCATCATGTGAATGTCATGGCTAGTGCTTGATCACTCATCTTGCAAGATATCATAGATAAAGAAGCCACATTCATAATTACACACTTACAACATCCTTCTATCTCCACATTACCTCTTGTAGCTTGCGTAATAACACGCAATCAAGACAACCCGAATGGCTTTCACCTATTTACAACTACTTATATAAGTAGACTATTTCGCAATAACTGTAACCCCATAAGACTCAAGACTATGGTGTGAAGCTACTCATTATATCATTTTTGGGAATTAATTGTCTAAAAGTGTAATCGATGATCAACTCTTATGTTGTTTAACACTCATGCAGATATACCCACTTTGTCATCTTAAAGATACATGACAACACATGTGGTGGTCATTTTTACGGGAAAGCAATGTTAGAAAAACTTTTATGCCAGGGGTATTTTTATCCTACAATGGAACAAGATTTCCCTGAATATGATGTTTGTTATGAAAATTTCCAATAACACGGTAATCTCCATCATACACCCGCATATGACCTCCAGCCAATTGTGTCAACTTGGCCTTTCTCCCTTTGTGCACTTGACCTTATCGGTATGATCAATCCTAAATTTGTTGAAGGATGCAAATACATTATTACAGCTACCGAATACTTTACTAAGTGGGTCAAGGTAGCTCCCACGTGCACGATCAATGACACAAACATCTATACTTTTCTCATCACCCATATTATCACATGTTTTGGTGTGCCTTCTGCTATAATCATTGATAATGGATCTTCCTTCAAAAATAAGGATGTTTAATTTTTTTGGAAAATTCAAAATCAAATAATATTTTTCCACCCGTTATTATCCACAAGTCAATGGCCAAGTTGATGCCACCAACAAATCCATCATCAAAATATTACACAAGATTATTGACTCGTGGTGACCGATTTGCTTAATATGTTAGGTTGTGGAGCCTATTTTCATGTGAGAAAGTGTTGAAGACTGTACACTAAGAGTACTGTACACTTTCCATAGTTGTCTCACAAATTATTTTGGGCCTTAAAACGTGCCCAATATATCGGGAAACATGATTTTCTCATATGGGCGGGTTTTTAGGTTTATGGGATGGTTTGGGCCCGTGGTTTTGATATGCACAGTTTTGTAAAACTCGCTACTTAGCGGTTGTCTATTTATATGGTTTTGTGCATATGGTAGATATAATGTAAACATTGCAGATGTGTTTTGAATTCAGCTATGAATTTTGTAGAGTTTGTTGAGCATAGCTCCAAATGGATCTGGGTATTGTATTGAGAGAGCGGTGGCTTGTAATAAAATCTGAGCAAGTGATTCTTTGTGGACGTAGCCCAAATTGGGTGAACCATGTTAAATATTGTCTCTTTGTGTTGTGTTATTTTATTCTGCACTTTTATTTGAGATCTGTAATATTTTATGCATATTAGTTTCTATTGTTGTGATTATGTGAGGGATTATTCCACATATTTTATCCCTTATTTCCTAACAATTGGTATCAGAGCTTGGTTTGGTTTGGCTTGTAATTTTGAATCACAGGGAAAGTTTTATCTTGAGTGGGAGCTATGGCAGATGATGGAAGATATAGGGTTGATAAATTCAACAGGAAGAATTTCAGTCTTTGGAAGATGCAGATGGAATATTACCTTTATCAAAAAGATCTTTATATTCCATTGTTTGAGAAGGTGAACAAACCCTCGAGCATGACGAATGCAGAATGGGATTTGTTGGATAGGAAGGCACTTGGGACAATCCGGATGTGTCTTGCATCTTCATTATTATTTAATGTTTCAAAGGAAAAGACTACAAAAGAACTGATGGATGCATTAGGAAGTTGTATGAAAAACCCTCTACCTCAAATAAGATATTTTTAATGAAAAATTTGTTTAATATGAAGATGTCTGAGAATTGTTCATTAGAAGATCATTTAAATGATTTTAATACGGTTGTAAATATGCTAGATTTTATTACAATAGAATTTTATGAAGAATTTAGCACTTTATTAGTTCTCATGCTCTTTACCTTAGAGTTGTAATAGCACAGGTAATGGCGGTAAGCAACTTGGTTCCAACTAACTCAATGTTTTAATTTGAGGATATTGTAGGGGTAATTCTAAGCGAGGAAATGTGAATAAAAATCTCTAGGGAATCTTCTAATTCAAGGAGTTCTTTGATAGTGGAAACTAGAGGGAGACAAAAGAATAGAGGAAGCTATGGAAAATCAAAGGATCGGGCAAGGTCAAAATCCAAAAGCAAGATAGTATCTTGGCACTGTGGAAAGTATCGGCATGCAAAGAAAGACTCCGGGAGATTCGGGACAAGAAGACAAAACATGAAGAAAACAAAGAGGCAAATGTGGCAATAGGTAATGTATGTCAGGATGCTTTGATTCTTTCTTTGCACAATATTATTGAATCTTGGGTTTTAGATTCGAGGGCTTCTTTCCATGCTATTTCACATAGGCATTATTTTGTTGATTATGTTCAAGGAGATTTTCGGCATGTTTTCTTGGTGATGATGAGCCTTACAACATAGTTGGAAAAAGTTACATTCGGAGTTAAGATGGAGAATGGGAATACTTAGCTATTGAAGGATGTCAGACATGTGCCTACATTAAGACAAAATTTGATATCGGCAGGGCACTTGGAAAGTGATGGTTGTATTGTGATATTTACAGACTAACTCTTGGAAGGTTACCAAGGGTGCTCTTGCGGTGGAAAGAGGTAAGAACGTTGGATTATTTAACCACTTATAGCACTAATGTTTGTAATCTTGTGGCTTGATAGATACAACATTGTGGCACTATAGGCTCGGTCATATGAGCCATAAGGGCATGGAGATCATAAAGAAGGATTTTCCTAAATATACAGAAACAGGTTTGGAGTTCTATGAGGACTGCATATATGGGAAACAAAATTGAGTAAGGTTTCTCAAGGTTGGACCTACAAAGAAAGAGAGTAAGTTAGAGCTGGTGCATTCTAATGTGTGGGGGCCAGCTCAGGTATCATCTCTTGGGGGTTCAAGTTATTATGTTAATTTTATTGATGATGAAATAACAAAATTTTGGGTTTATTGTATTAGAAGAAAATCTGATGTATTTGACACTTTTGTTAAATGGAAAGCCTTGGTAGAGAATGAAAAGGTTCTTAAGCTAAAATGTCTCAGTTTAGATAATGGAAGGTAGTATTGCAGCAATGAATTTGATGATTATTGTTCTAAGAATGGAATCCACAGGAAAAAGATGGTTCCGGAACTCCACAGTAGAATGGGGTGTCAGAAAGGATGAAAAAAACTATAATGGAATGTGCTAGGAGCATGAGGTTACATGCTGACCGCTCTCTTTTTTGGGTAGAAGCGGTGAGCACAACTATGTACTTGATAAACAGAGGATCCTCAACTGCCTTAGATGGAGGCATACTTGAGGAGGCTTGGTATGGTAAGAAATTTTATTATTCATTTCTTAGAGTCTTTGGATGTGAGGTGTTTGTCCATATAGACAAGGATGATAGGACCAAACTAGAGGATAAATCAGAAAAATGTACTTTCATTGGTTATGGTGGTGATGACTTTGGATATAAATGTTGGAGTATTAAGGACAAGAAAATCATTCGATCTAGGGATGTGGTCTTTAATGAGAAATTCATGTATAAGCAGCAGTTATAGGAAAATAGGGAAGAATCCAAAAAATAATATGCAGCAGTAGAGGATCTTCCGGATGGGAAAGTGACACATGAATCAGTTCAGCCGAAACTCCTCAACATGAACCCCAAACTATTATATTGAGGAGGTCTTCTAGGGTAAGAAGAGAACTTGAACTTTTTCTCCTTCTCTTTTTTATTTATTACTCACTTTGATAGTGGAGAGCCAAAAGCTTTGATGAAGCAATGCAGGGTAGATGTCGGGAAGAATTGGGAGCAAGCAATGGATGAGGAGCATCAGGCTCTCATAGAGAACCGACATGGGATTTGGTTAAACTACCCAAAGGAAAAGAGCATTACGGAGAAAAAGTGGGTGTTCAGAGTCAAAGAGCAAGAAGGAGGAAAGAAAAGATACAAGGCCCAGTTGGTGGTCAAGGGGTTTGCATAGAAAAATGGTATAGATTTTAATGAGATTTTTTCTCCTGTAGTAAAAATGACTTCTATTAGAACTGTTCTTGGAATAGTTGCAGCAGAAGACTTACACTTAGAGCATCTTGATGTAAAGACTGCATTTCTCCATGGTGATTTAGAGGAGGAACTATATATGTAGCAACCAGAGGGCTATGAGGTCAAAGGTAAAGAGGAGATGGTGTGAAAATTGAAGAAGAGCTTGTATGGATTGAAACAAGCTCCATGTCAATGGTATAAGAAATTTGATAGCTTCATTATGGAGGAAGGTTATATTATATGTCATTCGACCATTACATGTATACAAAGAAATTTGAGGATGAAAGTTATATTATCCTTTGTCTCGTATGTGGATGACATGTTGATTGCGGGTAAAAACATGTAGGAAATAAAAGTACTCATGAAGTAGCTAAGTGAATCCTTTCTTTATGAAGGACTTGGGGGCATCCAAAAAATCCTTGGTATGAGGATATCTCGAGATAAGAAGGAACAGAAAATGACTTTATCTCGGAAGACTACATTAAGAAGGTCTTGGAGAGGTTTAATCGTAGGATGTTAAACTGGTTGGGAATCCTTTGGCAGGCCATTTCAAGTTATCAAAGGAACAAGTGTCCCAAGACAGAGTAGGAGAGAAAATAAATGTCCAAGGTACCTTACTCATTAGTGGTTGGTAGTTTGATGTATGCCATGGTGTGCACCAGGCTTGATATTGCCCATGCAGTGGGAGCGGTGAGTAGATTTATGAGTGATCTAGGTAGAGATCACTGGCAAGTAGTAAAGTGGATCCTTCAATATTTGAGAGGGACCATGGGGACAGTTTTGTGCTACAATGGATCAAACACCACTTTGTGTGGTTATGTAGATTTAGATATGGTTGGAGATGTAGACAGTAGGAGGAGCACAACAGGTTATGTTTACACTATAGGTAGGACATCAGTAAGCTGGATTTCATGACTACAGAAGTTGGTGGCTTTGTCAACCACGAAGGTTGAGTATTTTTCTACCACAGAGGCAAGAAAGGAAATGATTTTGCTTCAAAAATTACTTGAGGAGTTGGGGCATAAGCAAGAGGAAGGAAAGTTTCATAGTGATAGTCAAAGTGTTATACACCTAGCTAAGAACTTTGCTTTCCACTCTAGGATGAAGCATATACAATTAAGGTATCATTTCATCATGACAGCTTTATAGGAAGAGAATTTGAAGCTAGAGAAGATTCATACCAGTCATAATCTTGCAAACATGATGACCAAGGTGATCATAAGGGAAAAACTGAAGCTGTGTTCAGCTTTGGTTGGTCTTCACGAAACCGGTGAAGGGTTGAGAAACTTGCTCGAGAGGAAAACTAGTCTCCAAGTGGGAGATTGTTAGGTTGTGGAGCTTGTTTTCATGTGAGAAAGTGTTGAATACTTGTACACTAAGAAATCTTGTACACTTTAAATATTGTCTCTTCGTGTTGTGCTATATTATTCGCACTTTTATTTGAGATTTGTAATATTTTCTGCATATTATTTTCTACTATTGAAATTCTTTGAGGGATTATTTCACATATTTTATCCCTTATTTCCTAACATAACAAACTATACTATGCTCTATGGGCCTATCGTAATAGTTTTTGTACACCTACTAACGCTACCCCATTTTCCTTGGTTTATGGTGTTGAGGTCATTATTCCACTTGAACTTAAAATACATTCCTTGTGGATTTCTCTCAAATGCATCATTAAGGACAATGAATAATGTGAAAAACAATTATATGAGTTTGAAATTTGGACTTGCGTCATGTCCAAGAACTTGAACAACTTCGTTCATATCAATCTCGCATTACACATGCATGTAATCATAAAACTTGTTCTCGTGATTGTAATATCGCGACCTTTTCTTAAAAGATATTGAAAAGAATACAATGGTCGAATCCTCTCAAAGGTAAATTCAAACCAAGTTGACTTGGTCCATACTTCATCACTAACAAACTTTGTGGGGGTGTCTATCACCTAGCCACCCTTTTAGGAAAAATGCTCAAAACATAGCTCAATGTGATGCACCTTAAGAAATACTACGCCTAATTAAAATTAAACCATTAACTCGATGACACACTCTTGTGGTGTAGAGGATGTTGTGCTCAATCTAAAAAGTTAAATTTCATGAAAAATGGAGCTCTGGGTCAAAATTTATGACCATTTGAAGTTCGGATGTCGGGCACCAATTTATCCTTTATATTGAGGCTAATTCGGGATTTTGGAGAACTCATGTCCCACGTGTACTGTGCATCTTGGGACATTTTTCTCCGCATCACCCGATTCCTTCTTGGTGCAATGATTTTGGGTTTGGATGTCCCAGTTGTCCCGTCGTTGACCGGGCCTTCGTGGTCGTTGACTTCCACTCCATCTGCATTGCTTTGTGATCGTTTATTTCACCATTTCACGTCATGCGCATCCCAAAATCCCTACTATCCCGCATACCGCACAAAAAAAGACTTACCCATTTTCTAACTCCTTCACCTACGACGATTTTTATCATGGGGTCCCGACTTTCCCTTTTTCTCACGCCGCACGGGACAAAATTGTCGACTTAACTAATTCCTTTGCAAATCAATTGTTTCGGCATGTGGGTCCCGACTATCCCAATGGAACTGTGTGTGATGGGAAATTTTTTTCTAACTTAATCGATTCCTTTCCAAATTGGCCATTTCAGCTATGCGGGTCCCGATCTGTCTCGATTTAACTCATGCGGTTTGGGATAAATTTTTTGAAAATCCCGCAATACAATGAATGAAGCTCTTTTCAGATTTTTACAATTTTTCCTAACTTTTTGAATTTTTCCTTGGATGTGGAGGTTAGAGAAGAGCAAAAGGGACCACCAAACCTTGATTTTGGGCCTCGAATAAAATTCCACTTTGCTCAAGCTGAAGAAATAGTGCGGAGTTATCCAAATTTACCTTGAGGGGTGAATTTGGGATAACACGTCCTCAATACAAAGATTTTACGAAATAAGAGCTTGGGTTAAGAAAGGAAAATATGATGGCCATGGCTACAAAGAGTGATCTACAAATAAATCAAACCAGCAAATTGAAAAGAGTTGTTTTCTTTTGGGTTAAAATTGCTTACCTTTTATCGAGTAGCTAACGACACAAGATTTAAGCTATCTACAATCTTCAATGGTGGCCATTGAAATAAAGAGTCCTAGAAAATCATGTAAGACACAATGTAGAGTTTGTAGATAGATACAAGATCCAAATCATCATCCATGGTGGCTACACAAAATTGCATAGAATTTCCTCCTCACAAACAAAGCTTCCAAACTTTCAAAAAGCCCAAATGGATCAAAATTAGGGTTTGTTTGTCTTTTCAAAGGTTGGATCAACCTTAGAGTTAAGATGGAAACATGCCAACATCACAAGAACCCTATTTTAACTAGGCTTATGATAATTATCACCGAAATACCGTCATGTGTTGCCTCTACATGGAAAGGGTTTGAATATTCCAAAAATAAAATAATTAAAGTTTTTGAATTTAATAAAACTTAACGATCAAGCATGGACCACAATGAGTATGGTTTGTTAAGCCTTTTAATATTTATCCATGCCATGATTATTCAAAAGGTGGATATTTCAAACTTTTGCATAGGTTCTTTCCCCATTCCACATAAAAGTGAAATATTCTAAGTTTTAATTAAAAAATGCATGGGGAATCCTTTCTAAATTCAATTGATATCATTGTCAAAAGGGAGCAATGCATGTGTCAACATCAGAAAAGCCAAAGATAAGATAAATCTTTCATTCCATTTAAGTCCTCCAAAAATAGAATGGTGATAAAAATACCTTTTGGCTGATAAGACAAGGTGATTTGTTTACCTTAACATTTGTAAAATACCTTAGTATATTCTAAAAGGCTCATATACTTCATGTAAAATGGATTAGGATGGTCAATCAAGTTTGACAAAAATTCTTTTGTTCTATTTTTGAGTTAATTCAAATAGAAATAGTAGTGAAATGTGCATTTACATGCTATTTTGGGAGCATGGGGAAGTACTTTTCTATATATTGCATGCTCATTGAAGCATAGAGTGGGTCTTTTTTTATATACTTATGCTACAAAATTATTTTGTACGGTTCCACCATATGACTGAATAGAATATTGTTTTCCTCCATTAGAAATCTTTTCATAGTGTGTTACAATAGGATATAGGCATGTTTTAGTGAATTATTGTTCCTTTACATGTTATTATTCCAAACAACACCTATATCAAACAATTTTAATCATTTTACAAGACAATTAAGTGTATTTAGATACCTTATGAATTGCAAATTAATCAATAATCTATTGTAAGTGAAATTTAGTAGTCCCTTTTCCATTCGGTGAGTGTGGTGGTGCAAGCTCAGCCCCAAACAAATATTGGTGTATCACCTTTATTATTTTAAGTTTCACTTTCATCAAACCTTCAACTCAACAAAATATATAGATTTTCAGTGATTCATCAAAGGGAGCTAGCCCTTTAGGAGGCTTCCCTCATTCCAAGATGCCCAAAACTTAGACGAAATCCCATCATTCCGGTCCAAGTCAGAAGCCAAATTTCCATACAAAACAAGGAGCAATTTGGAACAATAACAAGCACATAGGGCACAAATTTCACACACTCACCTAGAAATACATTTGGGTTTGAAACGTAGTGCAAATATTAGTCAGTAAATTAATCATTATGGCCGCTAAGGAGAGTCCAACCCCTTCATATGTGAATTTTGTTTTTAGTGTTTTGATGTTTTGTTTGGGGTTTTGCACGTCTCTTCTTCATCAGTGATTACTAGTGACATCTATTGTAGTCCTGCAATATTCACACTATAGGAAGTGAAGGCTTTGCATTAGTTGACGACCCTACAAATTTCAATTTTTGACCTCCCGCATAGACCAGACACCGAAATCTAAGACCGATGTGCCCCAAACACCCTCATCCCCCTCTCTCTAGGCACCCCAATCTAGCCAAATAGCTCGAACCTACACTTTCTAGATTTCCTATATGGTCATTTCTACATTCTATTTATCAATTCTTCACCGTGACATAGTCCTCTATCATCTGCAAAATAAACTAAGCTCTTTATAACCCTTCTTTGCAGATTAGAGTTTTATATTTCATTTACTTTGGTTCTTGGGTCATTTCATTGATTTATTTAGTTGTTATTTACTATTGTGCGAGAGAATTTAGATTAAACTATATTAGGCCCCCATATTCATTTTTATTTAAATGATTTTGGTGAACCCGACTTCGATCATCATGATTTTAGGGTCCTAATTATATTCCTCCTCACACATCACTTGAATATGTATACCATAAGTTTACTTCTTCACAATCCCTCATAGAGGATCAATTAACTTTCATGATAGACAAATTACCTTCTCAAGAAATGTTGGAACATGACCCTCTCTTATAAATTCAAGTTTTTTTAACAATTTTAGCGTCAAACGATCCTTATTTAACAATGGATCTGGCCTTAAAAATTTTAATATTGCTTTCCTTTATAATTTAGGTATGTTAGAAGCATCTTTAGACCCTTCTTCAATCTCTATTCATGGGTTCAATAACATCCGCAAGTGTTTATTAGGTAACTTCAAGTATGCCTCTAACTATTGGTCCCTATACAATCATCACTCCATGACATGTCATTCCTAATAACATTAGTTAAAATATTCTTCTCGGACATCTTTTGATCCATGTTGTGTATATGGTCCCCTCTACGCTACATGCTTGACTTAAATTCCATCATCAAGGTGTCGTTTATGATGTGTCATCTTATGCATTACCTTTTGAGTATTGTAACTCTCTTGAGAAATCTAGTGATACTCCTACTTCCTCTAATATTAATTAGGACTTTTCTCAATATGGGTTAGGATATGATTACTTACGCCATTATGGGTTTTAATACACAATTAAATAAACAAGAACACAAAGTCACAATGCTTTGGATCTCCCCATCCAGTCACATATGTTTGCATGAGGGTATTAACCTCCCTCTTTTCCTTCTACGAATGCTTATACCACCTTTAATAATTCCTCACTTTCCGTAGTGTACCTTGAACTCATCATTGATGATGTATCTACCACTTGGGACACCTTAGATTATTTTCTTACCGATGATTCCCTACTCGATTATATATGGGTCATTATGATCATTTTCCTTCTTTTAACCATAGAAGAAGTTCCCTAGTATCTCTAAATGCTACAGATTATTTTGGAGAATTTGATGTATCCCTCAAAATTTTCATCCTCCCAATACTATTTCTAGTAATCCATATATCGAATATCTCTCGACCCTTCAAAACGAAGAAACCATATGATATAACTTGGGTACATTTGAAAACATGTGAATAGTTTTTCTAGGTACATCCCTCACTCCAACCGAGAAAAAGATATCAACCAAGTCCTTCACAATTTCTCGATATTTTTCATGGGACTATAATGATATACAAGGTATTGATCCATCTATTTCTATACATAATATTTTCCTCAACCTTGTTGCCAAACTGTCTTGAAAGCGTAAAATTTGTAAAATGCATCCCAAAGTAGAACTCCTAGTCAAATAAGTGATTCGAAACTACTCGACATAGTTTTTTTTTCGCTACTGTCAACAATCCTGAATTGGTATATAATATCATTCAAGTAATGTAGCCATATGGTTGGGTTCATTTTTGCATTGATCTCCATGGTTAAAATAATGTTTCTCATTAGGATAAACTTCCATTTCTACACATCGATGCTATTATTGATTCTACAGGCATATAAGGTATTTTCTCTTTCATGGATGGATTTATGGGTTACAATCAAATTAAAATCAACCCCTATAACTAATAAACGACTTCTTTCACAACACCATGGGGACCATATTTTTATAATGTCATTCCTTTCGGCCTTAAAAATGCAGGAGCTACTTATCAACAAAAATGACACATATATTTCATGATTACATAAATAAGATCATCGAAGATCATGTTTATGGAATATTGGATAAATCAAGATGACGTTATTCCCATGAAAACGATCTATAAACACTATTTGAATGAATACAACAATATCGTATATGTCTAAATCCAAAAAAAATGTGTTTTTGTGGTCATAATAGGTAAGCTCATTGAATATATTATCTACCATCATGGCATTAACATTTATCCTAATAAAATTAAATCCATTTTCGATATGCCTCCTCCTAAAAATCTACATCAACTACGATCGCTACAAGGTAAAAATCAAGCTATCTGGAAATTCAATGCACAACTAGCGAATAAATCTCAACAATTTACATGACTAATGAAGGACACTAAATTTGTTTGTGATGAGCAATGTAAACAACAATTTGATGATGTAAAATCATATTTGTTACACTCGCTTGTCCTGTTCCCCCCCCGTAGTTGAAAGACCTTTCTTATTGTATATTTCCATCACAATTCATGTATTAGGCACTTTCTTGTCACAAAAAATGACTCTTGACATGAAAGATCCATTTAGTATATTAGTCGGATGCTACTATATTATGAATGCAATTGTAGATACATTGAAAAGTTATGTCTCAGACTCATCTTTGCTACGTATAAATTGTGACACTTTCTTATTAATAATGAGGTACATAGTATCACCTAAGTTTATCCATTACGGTACTTATTAACCCACACACATCTCTTGGGGTACTTGACATGTTGGGTAATGTTATTGCTTCTCACTTATTTCTATTCCAAGTTCATACCACAAAAAGCAATCAAAAACAAATTATACTTTGGATCAGTTAGCTCAACACCCCCTCTTAAATGCATCACCCATTTCTTATGCTTTTCAGCGTGATTTCACTACCTAAAATGTTGAACCACACACATGGAGATGTATGTTGATGGATCTTGTGTTCACTCTAGTGTTGGAGGTGAGATATTAATCATCACTCCACAAGGAGATGAACTTCCTTTCGCAGATTGTATGGGGTTTTCTTGTAAAAATAACATCACTTAATACGAAGCCCTATTTTCAGGCCTTCTTATTACTCAAAACTTCTCATTCCTAACCTATACATCGACAAAGACTCTCAATTAGTCATAAATAAGGTAAACAATACATATAATAGAAATGAGGAGAATTTTATCCCATACAACACATTAGTAAATGTTATCTTGGACATATTTGATTCCTAATCCATTACTACCATTTCTCTCAAGAATAATCGTCTTGCGAATGTCATGGCTAGTGCTTCATCACTCATCCCGCAATATATCACAGATAAAGAAGACAAATTCATAATTACCCACTTACAACATCCTTCTATCTCCACATTACCTCTTGCAGCTTGCACCATAATGCGCAATCAAGACAACCCTGAATGGGTCTCACCTATTTATAACTACTTATATAAGTAGACTATTCTAGACAATCTGTAGCCCCATAAGACTCGAAGACTACAAAGTGTGAAGCTACTCATTATATCATTTTTTGAAAGTATTATTTAAAAAATTATTCGTTGATCACCCCTTATGTTACTTAACACTCACAGATATACCCACCGCCATCTCGCGATACATGAAATCACATGTGGTGGTCATTTTTACGGAAAGCAATGTCACAAAAACTTTTATTCTAGGGGTATTATTAGCCTACCATGGAACAATATTTCCTTGAATATGATGTTTGTTATGAAAATTTAAAAATACATGGTAATCTCTATCATGCACTTGCATATGACCAACAACCCATTGTGTCAACTTGGCCTTTCTCCCTATATGCACTTGACCTTATGAGTATGATCAATCCTAAATCACCTGACGGACACAAATACATTATTATAGCTACCGAATACTTTACCAAGTGGGTCAATGTGGCTACTATTCACACGATCAATGACATAAACATCTTGTACTTTTCTCATCACCCATATTATCACTTGTTTTGGTATACCTTATGCTATAATCATTGATAATGGATCTTCCTTCAAAAATAAGAATGTTAAAAAGTTTTTTGGCAAATTCAAAATCAAATAATATTTTTCCACCCATTATTATCCACAAGTCAAAGGCCAAGTTGAGGCCACCAACAAAACCATTGTCAAAATATTATGCGGGATGATTGACTCGGTGGTACTGATTTTCTTAACAAACAATACTACGCTCTATGGGCCTATCGTACTAGTGTTGACACAGCTACTAACACTACCCCATTTTGCCTGGTTTATGGTGTTGAGGACGTTATTCTACTTGAACTTGAAATACATTCCTTGTGGATTTCTCTCAAATGCATTCTTAAGGACAATGAATACTACGAAAAATGATTACATAAGTTTGAAATTTGGACATGCGTTATGTCCAAGAACTTGAATAGCTTCATTCATATCAATCTCGCATTACACATGTAATCGTAAACTCGTTCTCATGATTTTAATATCGGTGACCTTGTCTTAAAAGAGAATGAAAAGAATAAAATGGTTGAATCCTCTCTCAAAAGTAAATTCAAACCAAGTTGACTTGGTCCATACATTATCACCGACAAACTTTGTGGAGGTGTCTATCGCTTAGCCACCCTTTTAGGAAAATAGCTCAAAACATGGCTCAATGTGATGCACCTTAAGAAATACTATTCCTAAGTAAAATTCAACCATTAACCGATGACACACACTTGTGGTGTAGAGGATGTCGTGCTCATTCTGAAAAGTCAAATATCATGAAATACAGCTCTAGGTCAAACATTATGACCATTTGAAGTTTGAAGGTCGCATCAATTTATCCTTTCTATTGTGGATAATGTGGGCTTTCGGGAACTCATGTCCCATGCATACCTATGCAACTTGGGATGATTTTCTTCACGTCACCCGATTCCTTCTTGGGGTGGGTATTTTGGGTTTGGAAGTCTTGGCTGTCCCACCGTTGACCAGCCTTCGGGGCCGTTGATTTCTGCTCCACCCGCATTGCTTTGTGATCGGTTATTTCACCTTTTCATGTCCCACACATCCCAAAATCCCCATTTTCCCAGCAGATGCGTGGGACAAATACTTCCACATTTTCTCGAATCCTTCTACCTGTGGCAATTTTGGCTATGCGGGTCCCAATCGTCCCTTTTTCTCATGCGGACCGCTGGGAAAATTTTTTCCCACTTAACCGATTCCTTTTCAAATTGGATATTTCGGATATGCGGGTCCCAGCTGTCCCGATGGAACCTGTAAGGTCGATGCAGGACAAAATTTTATGGCTTAATCGATTCCTTTCCAAATTAGCCATTTCGTCTATGCGGGTCCCGATTGTCCCAATTGAACTCGTGTGTAGTTTGGGATAAATTTTTTTGAAAATCCCGCAATACAATGAATGAAGCCCTTTTTCGGATTTTTGTAATTTTTTCTAACTTTTTGAATTTTTTCCTTCGATGGGGAAGTTAGATAAGAGCCAAAGGGACCACCAAAACCCAAGATCCAAATCATCATCCATGGCAGCTACACAAAACCGCAAAGAGTTTCCTCCTCACAAAAAAAGCTTCCAAACTTGCAAAATGCCCAAATGGATGAAAATTAGGGTTTGTTTGTCTTTTTCCAAGGTTGGATCAAGCTCGAGTTGAGATGGACACATGCCAAAGATCACAAGAACCCTATTTTAACTAGTCTTATGATAATTATCACCGAAATACCCTCATGTGTTTCCTCTACGTGGAAAGGGTCCTGAATATTCCAAAATCAAATAATTTAGGTTTTTGAATTTAACAAAATTTAATGATCAAGCATGGACCACAATGAGTATGGTTTGTTAAGCCTTGTAATATTTATCCATGCCATGATTAGTCAAAAGGTGGATATTTAAAACTTTTGCATAGGTTTTTCCCCTTCCACATAAAAGTGAAATATTCTAAGTCTTAATTAAAAATGCATGGGGAATCCTTTCTAAATTCAAGTGATATCATTGTAAAAGGGAGCAGCGGATGTGTCACATCGACAAGCCAAAGATAAGCAAAATCTCTCATTCTATTCAAGTCCTTCAAAATAGAATGGTGATAAAATTACCTTTTAGCGAGATAAGACAAGGTGATTGGTTTACCTTAACATTTGTAAAATACCTTAGTATATTCTAAAAGGCTCGTATACTTCATGTAAAAGGGGTTAGGATGGTCAATCAAGTTTGGCAAAATTCTTTTAGTCTATTTTTGAGTTAATTCAAATAGAACTAGTAGTGAAACTTGCATCTACTTGCTATTTTGGGAGCATGGGGGAAGTATTTTTCTATATATTGCACGCTCATTGAAGCATAGAGGGAGGACTTTTTCTGCAGACTTATGCTACCAAATTATTTTGAATGGTTCCACCATATGACTGAATAGAATACTATTTTCCTCTATTAGAAAGCTTTTCATAGTGTGTTACTGTAAGGTCATAGGCATGTTTTAGTGAATTATTGTTCCTTTACATGTTATTATTCCAAACAACACCTATATCAAGCAATTTTAATCATTTTACAAGACAATTAAGTGTATTTAGATACCTTATGAATTGCAAATTAATCAATAATCTATTGTAAGTGAAATTTAGTAGTCCTTTTCCATTCAAGTAAGTGTGGTGCTTTGTAAGCTCATCCCAAACAAATATTGGTGTATCACCTTTATTATTTGAAGTTTCACTTTCATCAAACATTTAACTCAACAAAATATACAAATTTTCGTTGATTCATCAAAGGGAGCTAGCCCTTTAGGATATTTCCCTCATTCCAAGATGCCCAAAACTCAGACGGAATCACATCATTCTGATCCAGTCGGCCAAATTTCCATATAGAACAAGGAGCAATTTGGACCAATAACAAGCACATAGGGCACAAATTTCACACACTCACCTAAGACTACATTTGGGTCTCAAACGTAGTGCAAATATTAGTTAGTAAATTAATCATTATGGCCACTAAGGAGAGTCCAACCCCTTCATATGTGATTTTTGTTTTTAGTGTTTTGATGTTTTGTTTGGGGTTTTGCACGTCTCTTCTTAATCGGTGATTACTAGTGACATCTATTGTAGTCTGCGATATTCACGCTATAGGAAGTGAAGGCTTTGCATCACTTGACGACCTACAGATTTCATTTTTGACCTCCCGCATAGACCAGGACACCCCAATCTAAGAACGATGTGCGCTAGGCCCCTCATCCCTCTCTAAGCACCTCAATCCAGCTAGATAGCTCAGGCCCGCACTTTCTCGGAGCTCTTATATGGTCATTTCTACATTTTATTTATCAATTCTTCAACTGCGACACAATCCTCTATCATCTGCAAATAAACTAAGCTCTTTCTAACTCTTGTTTGCACATTAAAGTTTTATATTTCATTTACTTAGGTTATTGGGTAATTTCTTTCATTTATGTAGCTATTATTTACTATTGTGCAGAGAATTTAGATTAAAATAGATTAGGCCCGCATATTCCTTTTTATTTAAATCATTTTGGTGAACCCACCTTCGATCATCACAACTTTAGGGTCCTAATTATATTCCTCCTCACATATCACCTGAATATGGATACCATAAGTTTACTTCTTCACAATCCCTCACAGAGATCAACTAACTTTCATGAGAAAAATTAGCTTCTCAAGAAATGTTGACACATGACCCTCTCTTATAAATTCAAGTATTTTTAACAATTTTAAGGTCAAATGATCCTTGTTTAACAATGGATCGGGCCTTAAAATTTGTAATATTACTTTCCTTTCTAATTTAGGTATGTTAAAAGCATCTTTAGACCCTACATCAATCTCTATTCATGGGTTCGATAACTTCCCCAAGCATTTATTAGGTAACGTCAGGTATGCCTCTAACTATTGGTCCCCGTATAATCATCACTCCATGCCATGTCATTCCTAATAACCTTAATTAAAATATTCTTCTTGGATATCTTTAGATCCATGCTATGTATGCAATCCCCTCTACGCTACATGCTTGACTTAAATTCCATCATCAAGGTGTCATTTATGATGTGCCATCTTATCCATTACCTTTTGAGTATTGTAACTCTATTGAGAAATCTAGTGATACTCCTACTTCCTCTTATATTAATTAGGACTATTCTCAATATGGGTTAGGATATGATTACTTACGCCATTATGGGTTTTACGATACACAATTAAATAAACAAGAACACAAAGTCACAACGCTTTGGATCTCCCCACTCATTCACATAAGTTTGCACTAGGGTATTAACCTCCCTCTTTTCCTTCTACGAATGCTTATACCACCTTTAATACTTCCTCACTTTCTGTAGTGTATCCCGAACTCATCGGTGATGACGTATCTACCACTTGGGACACCTTAGATTATTTTCCTACCGATGATTCCTTACTCGGTTATATGGGTGTTTATGATCATTTTCCTTATTAACCATAGAAGAATTACCCTAGTATCTCTGAATGCTACATATTTTTTTGGAGAATCTGATGTATCCCCCGAAATTTTTTGTTATCCCGATACTATTACTATTGATTCATATATCGAATATTTCTCGACCCTTCAAAATGAAGAAACTATACGATATAACTTGGGTACATATGAAAACACGTGAATAGTGTTTCTAGCTACATCCCTCACTCCCACCGAGAAAAAATATATTAAACAATTCCTTCACAATTTCTCTGATATTTTTCATGGAAATATAATGATATGCACAGTATTGATCCATTTTTTTCTATGCATAATATTTTTCTCAACCTTGTTGCCAAACCCGTCGAGTAGAAAATTTGTAAAATGCATCCCAAAGTAGAACTCCTAGTCAAATAAGTGATTCGAAACTACTCTGTATAGGTTTTATTCACGCATCAACAATCCATAATTGGTGTCTAATATCGTTCAAGTAATGAAGCCATATGGTTGGGTTCATTTTTGTCTGATTTCCATAGTTAAAATAATGTTTCTCATAAGGATAAACTTCCTTTTCTACACATCGATGTTATTGTTTCATTCTACAAGCATATAAGGTATTCTCTCTTTCATGGATGGATTTATGGGTTACGGTCAAATTAAAATTGACCCCCACTAACTAATAAAAGACTTCTTTCACACAACACCATGGGGAACATTTTTCATAATGTCATTCCTTTCGCCTTAAAAATGCGGGAGCTACTTATCAAATAAAATGACGCATATATTCCATGATTACATCAATAAGATCATCAAAGATCATGGTTACAAAATCTTGGATAAGTCTAGATGATGTTATTCCAATGAAAATGATCTATAAACAATATTTAAATGAATACAACAATATCATATACATCTAAATCTCAAAATTTTTGTTTTTGGGGTCATAACAGGGGAAGCTCGCTGAATATATTTTCTACCATCATGACATTAAAATTTATCCTAATAAAATTAAATCCATTTTCGATATGCCTCCTCCTAAATATCTACATCAACTATGATCGCTACAAGGTAAAATTCAAGCTAACTAGAAATTCCATGCACAACTAGCAACTAAATCTCAATAATTTACATGACTAATGAAGAAGGACACTAAATTTGTTTATGATGAGCAATGTCAACAACAATTTGATGATGTAAAATCATATTTGTTACACTCGCCTGTCCTATTCCCCCTTAGTTGATCGACCTTTCTTATTGTATATTTCCATCACGATTTATGTATTAGGCATTGTATTGTCGCAAAAAAATGACTCTTGACGTGAAAGAGCCATATAGTATATCAATCGGATGCTACTATCTTATTACTGCAATTGTAGATACATCAAAAAGTTATGTCTCGGACTCGTCTTTGCTACGTATAAATTGTGACACTTTCTTATTAATAACGAGGTACATAGTATCACCAAAGTTTATCCATTACGGTACTTATTATCCCGCACACATCTATTGGGGTACTTGACATGTTGGGTAATGTTATTTCTTCTCACTGATTTCTATTTCAAGTTCATACCACAAAAATCGATCAAAGAACAAATTATACTGGATCAATAAGCTCCGACACCCCCTCTTAAATGCATCACTCATTTCTGATGCTTTTCAGCGTGATTTCACTACCTAAAATGTTGAACCACACACATGGAAATGTATTTTGATGGATCTTATGTTCACTCTAGTGTTGGAGGTGAGATAGTAATCATCACTCCACGGGAGACCGACTTCCCTTCGCAAATCGTACAGGGCTTTCTTGTAAAATAACATCGCTTAATATGAAGCCCTATTTTTAGGCCTTCTTATTACTCAAAAACTTCTCATTCCTAACCTATACATCGACGAAGACTCTCAATTAGTCATAAATAAGGTAAACAATACATATAATAGAAATGAGGAGAATTTTATCCAATACAACATGTTTGTAAAAGTTGTCTTGGACATATTTGATTCCTAATCCTTTACTAACATTTCTCTCAAGGATAATCGCCTTACGAATGTCATGGCTAGTGCTTCATCACTCATCTCTCAAGATATCACGGATAAAGAAGCCACATTCATAATTACACACTTAAAACATCCTTTTATCTCCACATTACCTCTTGTAGCTTGCACCATAATGCGCAGATCAAGACAACCCCGAATGGAGCTCACCTATTTACAACTACTTATATAAGTAGACTACTCTGCACAATCTGCATCCCCATAAGACTCGAAGACTACGGTGTGAAGCTACTCATTATATCATTTTTGGAAATTATTATTTAAAAACATATTCATAATCACCCCTTACGTTGCTTAACACTCGCAGATATACCCACACCATCTCGCGGATACATGAAATCACATGTGGTGGTCATTTTTACGGGAAAGCAATGTCACAAATAAATTTTATGCCAGGGGTATTATTAGCCTACGATGGAACAAGATTTCCTTGAACATGATGTTTGTTATGAAAATTTACAAAAACATGGTAATCTCCATCATGCACCTGCATATGACCAACAACCCATTGCGTCGACTTGGCCTTTCTAACTTTATACACTTGACCTTATTAGTATGATCAATCCTGAATCTATTGAAGGACACAAATACATTATTACAAATCTTTGAATACTTTACTAAGTTAGTCAATGTGGCTGCCATGCATACGATCAATGACACATACATCTTGTACTTTTCTCATCACCCATATTATCACACGTTTTGGTGTACCTTATGCTATAATCATTGATAATGGCTCTTCCTTCAAAAATAAGGATGTTAATTTTTTTTTAGCAAATTCAAAATCAAATAATACTTTTCCACCCATTATTATCCATAAGTCAATGGCCAAGCTGAGGCCACCAACAAAACTATTGTCAAAATATTATGCAAGATGATTGACTCTGGCGGTACCGATTTGCTTAACTACACTACGCTCTATTTTCCTATCATACTAGTGTTGGTACACCTACTAACACTACCCCATTTTCATTGGTTTATGGTGTTGAGGCCGTTATTCTGCTTGAACTCAAAATACATTCCTTGTGGATTTATCTCAAATGCATCCTTAAGACAATGAATATTGCAAAAAATGATTATAAAAGTTTGAAATATGGACTTGTGTCATGTCCAAGAATGTGAATAGCTTCGTTCATATCAATCTCGCATTACACATGCATGTAATCATAAAACTTGTTCTCATGATTTTAATATCGGTGACCTTCTCTCAAAAGAGAATGAAAAGAATAAAATGGTTGAATCCCCTCTCAAAGGTAAATTCAAACCAAGTTGACTTGGTCCATACATTATCAGCGACAAACTTCATGGGGGTGTCATTGCCTAGCCACCCTTTGAGGAAAATAGCTCAATGTGATGCACCTTAAGAAATAATACGCCTAATTAAAATTCAACCATTAACCAATGACACACTCTTGTGGTGTAGAGGATGTCGTGCTTGTTCGAAAAGTCAAATATCATGAAAAACAGAGCTCTAGGTTAGAAGTTATGACCGTTTGACGTTCGAAGGTCGAGCGTCAATTTATCCTTTATGTTGCAGATAATGCGGGCTTTCAGGGAACTCATGTCCCACTCGTACCTATGAAACTTGGGAAGATTTTCTTCACGTTGCCTAATTCTTTCTTGTGGTGGCAATTTTGGGTTTCGATGTCCCGGTTGTCCCGCCGTTGACCAGGCCTTCAGGGCTGTTGATTTTTGCTCCACCCGCATTGCTTTGTGATCAGTTATTTCACCTTTTCACGTCTCACACATCCTCATGTACCAACTGTCCCACAAACCGTGTGTGACAAATACTTCCACATTTTTCGAATCCTTCTTCCTGTGGCAATTTCGGCTATCAGAAATCGGTTGTCTTCATGCGGACCGCCTAGGACAATTTTTTTTGACTTAACTGATTCCTTTGCAAATCGGCCATTTCAGCTATGTGGGTCCCATTGTCCCAATTCAATTTTTACGGTCAGGGAAAAAAATTGACTTAACCAATTCCTTTGAAAATCGTCGATTTCACTATGCGGTCCCGAATGTCCCGATTGAACTAGTGCGTTGAGGGACAAATTTTCAAAAAACCCACAATGCACTAAATGAAGCCCTTTTTAAGATTTTTGCAATTTTTTTCTAACTTTTTGAATTTTTTTCCTTGGATGGGGAAGTTAGAGAAAAGCCAAAGGGACCCCCAAAACCTAATTTTTGGGCCTTGAACCAATTCTACTTGCTCAAGCCTGAAGAAACTATGTAGGTTATCCAAATTTACCTCGAGGGGTGAATTCATGATAAAAAGTCCTCAATACAAAGATTTTACGAAATGAGATCTTGGGTTAAGCAAGGAAAGATGATGTCCATGGCTACTAAGAGTGATCTAGAAATAAATCATACCAACAAACTGAAAAGAGTTGTTTTCTTTTGGGATACAATTGCTTACCTTTTATCGAGTAGCTAACGACACAAAATTTAAGCTATCTACAATATTCAATGCTGGACATTAAAATGGAGAGTACTAGAAAAGCATATTAGACACAATGTAGAGTTTGTAGATAGATACAACATCCCAATCATCAGCCGTGGTGGCTACACAAAACCGCACAGAGTTTTCTCCTCACAAACAAAGCTTCCAAACTTGCAAAATGCCCAAATGGATGAAAATTAGGGTTTGTTTGTCTTTTTCAAAGGTTGACTCAACCTCGGGTGAGATGGACACATGCCAAAGCATCACAAGAACCCTATTTTAACTACGTTTATGATAATTATCACCGACATACCCTCATGTGTTGCCTCTATGTGGAAAGGGTCTCGAATATTCGAAAAATCAAATAATTAAAGTTTTTGACTTTAATAAAAATTAACGATCAAGCATGGACCACAATGAGTATGGTTTGTTAAGCCTTGTAATATTTATCCACACCATGATTAGTCAAAAAGGTGGATATTTCAAAATGTTGCATAGGTTCTTTTCCCCTTCCACATAAAAGTGATATATTCTAAGTTTTAATTAAAAATGCATGCAAAATCCTTTCTAAATTCAAGTGATATCATTGTAAAAGATACCATTGCATGTGTCAACATCATACAAGCCAAAGATAAGCTAAAGTTATCATTCCATGCAAGTCCTTCGAAAATAGAATGATGACAAAAATACCTTTTGGTAGATAATACAAGGTTATTTGTTTACCTTAACATTTGTAAAATACCTTAGTCTATGTTAAAAGGCTCGTTTACTTCATGTAAAAGGGATTAGGATGGTCAATTGAAGTATGACCAGATTCTTTTAGTCTATTTTTGAGTTTACTCAAATACAACTAGTAGTGAAAACGTGCATCTACATGCTATTTTGAGAGCATCGGGGAAGTATTTTTCTAAATATTGCACGCTCATTGAAGCATAGAGGGGGGCTTTTTTCTGTAAAATTTTGCTACCAGATTATTTTGTAGGGTTCCATCATATGACTAAATAGAATATTGTTTTCCTCCATTATAAATCTTTTCGAGTGTGTTACTGATAGGATACGGGCATGTTTTAGTGAATTATTGTTCCTTTACATGTTATTATTCCCAAACAACACCTATATCAAGCAATTTTAATCATTTTACAAGCCAATTAAGTGTATTTCAATACCTTATGAATTGTAAATTAATCAATAAGCTATTGTAAGTGAAATTTAGCAGATCCTTTGCCATTTAGTAAGTGTGTTTAGTGCAAGCCCATTTGAAACAAATATTGGTGTATCACCTTTATTATTTTAAATTTTACTTTCATCAAACCTTCAACTCAACAAATATACAGATTTTACGTGATTCATCAAAGGGATCCAGCCCATACGGATGTTTCCCTCATTTCGAGATGCCAAAACTCGGAGGGAATCCCATTGTTTTTTTCCAAGTCAAGTCAAATTTCCATACGAACAAGGAGCAATTTGGACCGATAACAAGCACATAGGGCATGAATTTCACACACTCACCAAGAACTACATTTGGGTCTAAAAGTTAGTGCAAATATTAGATAGTAAGTCAACCATTATGGCCATTAAGGAGATTCCAACCCCTTCATATGTGAATTTTATTTTTAGTGTTTTGATGCTTGGTTTGGGGTTTTGCACGTGTCTTCTTCATTAGTTATTACTAGTGACATATATTGCAGTCCTACGATATTCACTATATAGGAAGTGAAGGCTTTGCATCACTTGACGACCCTACAAATTTCATTTATGGACCTCCTCCATAGGCAAGGACACCCAAATCTAAGACCGATGTGCCCCAGGCCCCTCGGCCCTCTCGGGATGCCCCAATCCAACCCCGAGATAGCTCGGACCTACACTTTCTGGAGCTCATATATGGTGATTTCTACATTCTATTTATCAAGTCTTCACTACGACACGGTCCTCTATCATCTGCGCAAATAAACTAAGTTCTTTATAACCCTTCTTTGCACATTAGAGTTTTATATTTCATTTACTTAGGGTCTTAGGTCATTTCTTTCATTTATTTTGTTTTTATTTACTATTGTGCGAGAATTTAGATTAAACTAGATTAGGCCCCATATTACTTTTTATTTAAATCATTTTGGTGAACCCGACTTTGATCATCACGCCTTTAGGGTCCTTATTTTCCTAGGATTTTCACATCATGAATATCTCTATCCATACTTATTCGCATAATCATCCTAATTGTATCAATAAGCTTAAACAATAATTAGCTACTATTTATATTCCTTCTCACACATTACCTAAATATGCATACCATAAGTTTACTTCTTCACAATCCCTCACAGAGGATCAAATAAATTTCACGATAGACAAATTCCCTTCTCAAGAAATGTTGGAACATGACCCTCTTTATAAATTCAAATATTTTAAAACAATTTTAGGGTCAAATGATCCTTATTTGACAATGGATTTAGCCTTAAAATTTGTATTATTACTTTCCTTTATCATTTAGGTATGTTAGAAGCATATTTAGCCCCTTCATCAATGTCTATTCATGGGTTCGATAACATCCACAAGTGTGTATTAGGTACCGTCGGTAAGTCTCTAACTATTGGTCCCTGTACAATCATCACTTTGCATGCCATGTCATTCCTAATAACCTTAATTAAAATATTCTTCTTGGACATCCTTAGATCCATGTTGTGTATGCGGTCCCCTCTACACTACATGCTTGACATAAAATTCCATCATCAAGGTGTCGTTTATGATGTGTCATCTTCTCCATCACCTTTTGAGTATTAAACTCTTATTGAGAAATCTAGTGATACTCCTTCCTTTGATATTAATTAGGACTATTCTCAATATGGGTTAGGATATGATTACTTACGCCATTATGGGTTTTCGATACACAATTATATAAACAAGAACAAAAAGTCACAACGCTTTAGATCTCCCCAACTAGTCACATAAGTTTGCACTAGGGTATTAACCTCCCTCTTTGCCTTCTACGAATGCTTATACCACCTTTAATACTTCCTCACTTTTTGTAGTGTACCCTGAACTCATCAATGATGACGTATCTACCACTTGGGACACCTTAGATTATTTTCCTACTTGATAATTCCCTACTCGGTTATATGGGTGTTTATGATCATTTTCCTTCTTTTAACCATAGAAGAAGTTCCCCATTATCTCTAAATGCTATAGATTATTTCAGAGAATCTGATGTATCCGCCGACAATTTTCATCCTCCCGATACTATTTCTACTAATCCATATATCGAAGATCTCTCGACCCTTCAGAATGAAGAAACCATACGATAAAACTTGGTTACATATGAAAACACGTGAATAGTTTTTCTAGCTACCTCCCTCACTCCCACTGAGAAAAAATATATCAAACAAGTTCTTCACAATTTCTCTGATATTTTTTCATGGGACTATAATGATATGCGTGGTATTGATCCATTTGTTTCTATGCATAATATTTTCCTCAACCTTGTTGCCAAACCCATCCAACAGAAAATTTGTAAAATTTGTAATAGTATATGACTCATGACTAATGACTGGAATTATAGCTACATCAAAAACTTTATCTCGGACTCATCTTTGCTACGGATAAATTGTGACACTTTCTTATTAATAACGAGGTACATATTATCACCAAAGTTTATCCATTATGGTGCTTATTATTCCGGACACATCTTTTGGGGTAGTTTGACACGTTTGGTAATGCTATTGCTTCTCACTTATTTCTATTTCAAGTTCGTACCACAAAAAGAAATCAACGAACACCCCTCTCAAATGTATCACCCATTTCTGATGCTTTTCACAGCGATTTCAGTACCTAAAATGTTGAACCACACGCATGGAAAATGTATTTTGATGGATCTTGTTGTCACTCTAGTGCTGGAGGTGAGATAGTAATCATCCCTTCGCAGATTGTATGGGGTTTTATTGTACAAATAACATCTCTGAATACAAAGCCCTCATTTTAGGCCTTCTTACTGCTCAAAACTTCTCATTCCTAACCTATACATCGACGAAGGCTCTCAATTAGTCATAAATAAGGTAAACAATACATATAAAAGAAATGAGGATAATTTTATCCCATAGAACACGCTTGTAAAAGATATCTTGGCCATATTTGATTCCTACTCCATTACTACCATTCCTCTCAAGCATAATCGTTATGTGAATGTCATGGCTAGTGCTTCATCACTCAACCCGTAAGATATCACGGATAAAGAAGCCACATTCATAATTACACACTTACAACATCATTCTATCTCCACATTACCTCTTGCATCTTGCAGCATAACACGCAATCAAGACAACCCCGAACGGTTATCACCTATTGACAACTACTTATATTAGTAGATTATTCCGGACAATCTACATTCCCATAAGACTCGAAGAGTATAGTGCAAAGCTACTCATTATATCATTCTTGGGAAAGAATTATTTAAAAGTGTAAATGATGATCACCTCTTATGTTGCTTAGCGATCGTAGATATACCCACTACAATCTTGGAGATACATGACAACACATGTGGTGGTCATTTTTACGGAAAGCAATGTCACAAAAACTTTTATACTAGGGATATTATTATCCTACAATGGAATAAGATTTCCTTGAATATGATGTTTGTTATGAAAATTTCCAAAAACACGGTAATCTCCATCATGCACCTGCATATGACCTCCAACCCATTGCGTGAGCTTGGCCTTTCTCCTTTGTGCACTTGACCTTATCATTATAATCAATCCTGAATTTGTTAAAGGACATACATACATTATTACAACTACTTGAATACTTTACCTAGTGGGTCAAGGAAGCTCCCCTTCCCATGATCAATGACACAAAAATCTATACTTCTCTCACCACCCATATTATCACACATTTTGGTGTACCTTCTGCTATAATCGTTGATAATGGATCTTCCTTCAAAAATAAGGATGTTAAAAAGTTTTTGAAAAATTCAAAATCAAATAATCTTTTTCCACCGTTATTATCCACAAGGCAATGGCCAAGTTGAGGCCACCAACAAAACCATTGTCAAAATATTACGCAAGATGATTGACTCTGGTGGTACCGATTTTCTTAACAAACTATACTACGCCTCTATGGGCCTATATTACTAGTATTGGTACACCTACTCATGTTACCCCATTTTTTGTGGTTTATGGTGTTGAGGTCGTTATTACGCTTGAACTCGAAATACATTCCTTTTGGATTTGTGTCAAATGCATCCTTAAGGACAATCAATAATGCAAAAAGTATTACATGAGTTCAAAATTTGGACTTGCGTCATGTCCAAGAACTTGAAAAAAATTCGTTCATATCAATCTCGCATTACACCTGCATGTAATCATAAAACTCATTCTCGTGATTTTAATATCGGTGAGCTTGTCTTAAAAGAGAATGAAAATAAAACCCTCTCTCAAAGGTAAATTCAAACCAAGTTGACTTGGTCCATACATTATCACTGACAAACTTCGTGGGGGTGTCTATTGCCTAGTCACCCTTTTAGGAAAATTGTTCAAAAAATAGCTCAATGTGATGCACCTTAAGAAATACTACATGCATAATTAAAATTCAACCATCAACCAATGACAAACTCTTATTGTGTAGAGGATGTTGTGCTCATTCTAAAAAGTCAAATTTCATGAAAAATGGAGCTTTGGGTCAAAAGTTATGACCGTTTCAAATATGGAGGTCGGGCGTCAAGTTATCCTTTATGTTGTGGCTAATACGGGATTTCGGGGAACTCATGTCCCACACGTACACGTGCAGCTTGGGATGATTTTCTCCATGTCACCTTATTCCTTCTTGGTGTGGCGATTTTGGGTTTGGATGTCTCGGTTGTCACACCGCTTGACCAGTGCCATTAGGGTCATTGACTTCCGCTCTACCCGCATTGCTTTGTGATAGGTTATTTTGCCTTTTCACATCCCGTGCGTCCCAATGTCCCTACTATCTAGTGGACTACGTGGGATAAATACTTCCACATTTTCCGACTCCTTCGGTTGCGAGAGATTTTGGCTATAAGGGTCTTGGCTGTGCCTTTGTCCCTCGAATTTTTGGGACAAAATTTTCGACTAAATTGATTCCTTTGCAAATTGGCCATTTTGGCTATGCGAGTCCCGGATGTTCCGATTGAACTTTGTGTAGTCTGGGACGAAATTTTCTGACTTAAGCTGATTCATTTGTAAATCGGCCATTTCAGCTATGTAGGTCTGGCTGTCCCGATTGAACTCGTGCGATCTAGGACAATGTTTTGTAAAAAACCCACAATACACCAATAAAGCCCTTTTTAAGATTTTTGCAATTTTTTTCTAACTTTTTGAATTTTTTTCCTTGGATGGGAAGTTAGAAAAGAGCTAAAGGACCCCAAAACTGATTTTGGGCCTCGAACCAATTCCACTTGCTTAAGCCTCAAGAACTTATGCGGGTTATCCAAATTTACCTCGAGGGTAAATTCGGGACAACAAGTCCTCAATAAAAGGATTTTACTGAAGTAAGAGCTTGGGTTAAGCAAGGAAAAGATGATGGCCATGGATACTAAGAGTGATCTAGAAATAAATCATACCAAAGAATTGAAAAGAATTGTTTTCTTTTGGGATAAAATTGCTTACGTTTTATTAAATAGCTAATGACACAAGATTTAAGCTATCTATAACCTTGAATGTTGGCCATTGAAATGCGGATTCCTAGAAAAGCATATAAGACACAATGTAGAGTTTGTAGATAAATACAAGATCCAAATCATCATCCATGGCGGCTACACAAAATTGCACACGAGAGTTTCCTCCCCATAAACAAAGCTTCCAAACTTGCAAAATGCCCAAATGGATGAAAATTAGGGTTTTTTTGTCTTTTCCAAGGTTCACTCAACCTCGAGAGTTGAGATGGACACATGCCAGACATCACAAGAACCGTATTTTAACTAGGGTTATGATAATTACCATTGACATACCCTCATGTGTTGCCTCTACGTGGAAAGGGTTTGAATATTCCAAAAATCAAATAATCAACGTTTTTGACTTTAATAAAACTTAACGATCAAGCATGGACCACAATGAGTATGGTTTGTTAAGCCTTGTAATATTTATCCATTCCATGATTAGTCAAAAGTGGATATTTCAAACTTTTACATAGGTTCTTTTCCCCCTTCCACATAAAAGTGAAATCTTCTAATTTTTAATTAAAAATGCATGGGAATCCTTTCTAAATTCAAGTGATATTCTTGTAAAAGGGAGAAATGCATGTGTCAACATCGACAAGGCAAAGAAAAGCTAAAGCAGTCATTCCATAAAATTCCTCCAAAAATAGAATGGTGACAAAAATACCTTTTGGCGAGATAGGACAAGGTGATGTGTTTACCTTAACATTAGTAAAATACCTTAGTCTATGCTAAAAGGCTCGTATACTTCATGTAAAAGGGATTAGGATCGTCGACTAAAGTTTGACCAAAATTCTTTTAGTCTATTTTTAGTTAACTCAAATACAACTAGTAGTGAAAATGTGCATCTACATGCTATTTTGGGAGCATGGAGGAAGTATTTTTCTATATATTGCACACTCATTGAAGCATAGAAGGGTTTTTTTTTGCAGACTTATGCTACTAAGTTATTTTGTATGGTTCCACCATATGACTGAATAGAATATTGTTTTCCTCCATTACAAATCTTTTCATAGTGTGTTATAACAGGATATAGGCATGTTTTAGTGAATTATTGTTCCTTTACATGTTATTATTCCAAACAACACCTATATCAAGCAATTTTAATCATTTTACAAGCCAATTAAGTGTATTTTAATACCTTAGGAATTGTAAATTAATCAATAAGCTATTGTAAGTAAAATTTAGCAAATCCCTTTGCCGGTTAGTAAGTATGCTAGTGCAAGCTCAACCCCACATTAATATTGGTGTATCACCTTTATGACTTTAAATTTTACTTTCATCAAACTTTCAACTCACCAAAGATATAGATTTTCAGTGATTCATCAAAGGGAGTCATCCCTTCTTGATGTTTCCCTCATTTCGAGATGCCAAAACTCGGAGGGAATCTCATCGTTTTGTCCAAGTCAAGTCAAATTGCCATATAGAACAAGGAGCAATTTGGACCGATAACAAGCACCTAGGGCATGAATTTCACACACTCACCTAGAACTACATTTGGGTCTAAAACATAGTGCAAATATTAGTCATAAATTAATCATTATGGCCGATAAGGAGAGTCTAACCCCTTCATATGTGAATTTCATTTTTAGTGTTTTGATGTTTGGTTTGGGGTTTTGCATGTCTCTTCTTCATTAGTTATTACTAGTGACATCTATTGCGAGTCTGCGATATTAATATATAGGAAGTGAAGGCTTTGCATCACTTGACGACCATACAAATTTCATTTATGGACCTCCCGCATAGGCAACGACATGCAAATCTAAGACCGATGTGCCCCAAGCCCCCTAGCCCTCTCAAGACACCTCAATCCAACCGGATAGCTCGGACCTACACTTTGGGAGCTCATATGTGGTCATTTCTACATTCTATTTATCAAGTCTTCACAACGACATAGTCCTCTATCATCTGCAAATAAACTAAGTTCTTTATAACCCTTCTTTGCACATTAGAGTTTTATATTTCATTTACTTAGGGTCTTAGGTCATTTCTTTCATTTATTTTGTTTTTATTTACTATTGTGCAGAGAGAGTTTAGATTAAACTAGATTAGGCCCCCATATTCCTTTTATTTAAATCACTTTTGTGAACCCGACTTTGATCATCACACCTTTAGGGTCCTCATTTTCCTAGGATTTTCACATCATGAATATCTCTATCCATACTTATTCGCATAATCATCCTAATTGTATCAATAAGCTTAAACAATAATTAGCTACTATTTATATTCCTCCTCACACATCACCTAAATATGCATACCATAAGTTTACTTCTTCACAATCCCTCAAAGAGGATCAAATAAATTTCATGATAGACAAATTCCCTTCTCAAGAAATGTTGGAACATGACCCACTCTTATAAATTCAAATATTTTTTAACAATTTTAGGGTCAAATGATCCTTATTTGACAATGGATTTAGCCTTAAAATTTGTAATATTACTTTCCTTTGTCATTTAGGTATGTTAGAAGCATATTTAGCCCCTTCATCAATGTCTATTCATGGGTTTGATAACATCCACAAGCGTGTATTAGGTATAAATCGAGTAAGTCTCTAACTATTGGTCCTGTACAATCATCACTCCATGCCATGTCATTCTTAATAACCTTAATTAAAATATTCTTCTTGGACATCCTTAGATCCATGTTGTGTATGCGGTCCCCTCTACACTACATGCTTGACATAAAATTCCATCATCAAGGTGTCGTTTATGATGTGTCATCTTCTCCATCACCTTTTGAGTATTACTGCAACTCTTATTGAGAAATCTAGTGATACTCCTTCCTTTGATATTAATTAGGACTATTCTCAATATGGGTTAGGATATGATTACTTATGCCATTATGGGTTTTCTGATACACAATTATATAAACAAGAACAAAAAGTCACAACGCTCTCTAGATCTCCCCACCTAGTCACATAAGTTTGCACTAGGGTATTAACCTCCCTCTTTGCCTTCTACGAATGCTTATACCACCTTTAATACTTCCTCACTTTTTGGAGTGTACCACTGAACTCATCAATGATGACGTATCTACCACTTGGGACACCTTAGATTATTTTCCTACATTGATTCCCTACTCGGTTATATGGGTGTTTATGATCATTTTCCTTCTTTTAACCATAGAAGAAGTTCCCCATTATCTCTAAATGATACAGATTATTTGAGAGAATTTGATGTATCCCCAGACAATTTTCATCCTCCCGATACTATTTCTACTAATCCATATATCGAAGATCTCTCGACCCTTCGAATGAAGAAACCATACGATCAACTTGGTTACATATGAAAACACATTCTAGTTTTTCTACCTACCTCCTCACTCCCCTTTGAGAAAAATATATCAAACAAGTCCTTCACAATTTCTCCGATATTTTTTCATGGGACTATAATGATATGCGTGGTATTGATCCATTTGTTTCTATGCATAATATTTTCCTCAACCTTGTTGCCAAACCCGTCCAATAGAAAATTTGTAAAATTCATCGAAATTAGAACTTCTAGTCAAACAAGTGATTCGAAACTACTCGACATAGGTTTTATTCGCATGCTATCAACAATCTTGAATCGGTATCTAATATCATTCCCATAATGAAACCATATGGTTGGGTTCATTTTTGTACTTGATCTTCATGGCTAAAATAATGTTTCTCATAAGGATAAACTTCATTTTGTATACATCGATTCGATACTATTGTTGATTCTACAAAGAAGATAAGAATTCTCTCTTTCATGGATGGGTTTGTGGGTTACAATCAAATTAAAATCGACCAACGCTAACAAATAAAAGACTTCTTTTACAACACTATGGGGAACTTTTTTTTATACCGTCATGCCTTTTACCTTAAAAATGCAGGAGCTACTTATCAACAAAAATGATGCACATATTCCATGATTACATCTATAAAATCATCAAAGATCACGTTTACAGAATCTTGGATAAATCTAAATGACGTTATTCCCATGAAAATGATCTATAAACACTCTTTGAATGAATATGACAATATCGTGTACATCTAAATCCCAAAAATGTGTGTTTGGGGTCATAACAAGTAAGCTTGTTGAATATATTATCTACCATCATTGCATTAAAATTTATCCTAATAAAATTAAATTCATTTTCGATATGCCTCCTCTTAAAAATCTACATCAACTACGATCGCTACAAGGTAAAATTGAAGCTATCGGAAATTCAATGCACAACTAGCAAATAAAGCTCAACAATTTACATGACTAATGAAGAAGGACACTAAATTTGTTTGTGATGAGCAATGTTAAAAAACATTTGATGATATAAAAGCATATTTGTTACACATTCCTTTCTATTCCCCCTTAGTTAATCAACCTTTCTTATTGTATATTTCCATCACGATTCGTGTATTAGGCATTTGTAATGTCACAAAAATTACTCTCGACATGTAAGAGCCATATAGTATATCATTTGGATGCTACTATCTTATGACTGCAATTATAGCTATATCAAAAGCTATGTCTCGGACTCGTCTTTGATATGGATAAATTGTGACACTTTCTTATTAATAATGAGGTACATATTATCACCAAAGTTTATCCATTACAAAAGACTTATTATCCGCACACATCTATTGGGGTACTTGAAATGTTGGGTAATGTTATTGCTTTTGACTTATTTCTATTTCAAGTTCATACCACAAAAATAAATCAAAGAACAAATTATATTAGATTAGTTAGCTCCGACACCCTCTTAAATGCATCACCCATTTCTTATGCTTTTCACTTTGTGATTTCACTACCTAAAATTTTGAACCACACACATGGACAATGTATTTTTATGGATCTTGTTGTAACTCTAGTGTTGGAGGTGAGATAGTAATCATCCCTCCACGGGAGACCCACTAAGTAAAATTCATCCATTAATCGATGACCCACTACGTATTACTTAAGGTTAAATAGCTCAATGTGATGCACCTTAAGAAATACTACGCCTAAGTAAAATTCAAGCATCAACTGATGACGCACTCTTGTGCTTCAGTTCACATTGGACTGTTGAGGGTATACTACACATGAACCTCACACACTTTGCACAATAGGCACTACTCATTGCATCCCTTCACACATTTTTAGTACATCTCACATTTTGCACACTACATCTTCAAGTTACTCTACATCATTTGTATTTCGACATTTACAAATCTGCATATCGTACATATTCTACACACCATACTAGCATAAAATATTACTCATCCTACATACTATATAATGTGCACTTCACTTTATTAGTCTACTTACACATCTTCAATTTTATATTATTCATCATGAATTACATAAATAAAATGGTCATATTTCATCTACTTGTACGAGATGCATTCACTACCTTATTATGCACTCTAGTTCCTTCTCCATACACGACTACCAAGGCTTTAAAAATAAAGTGTACCTTATCATACTCAATATTCATCATTCAACCCTCTCTCATACAACATCCCTAGGTTACTTAAAAATTCTATGGGCTAAATGGTCGCATATCCCATCATCTTGTAGTGGTATACACTTTAGGCTACATCACCACTCCCTCTATTCATTTTTAGTGATATACACTTTAGGAAAAATCATCACTTCTTCGCTCATTCTGTCATAGTATACACTCCAACTATTTAGGGTCGTCCAAACATCATTTCTAGGTCACACGTCATCATCATACACTCATCACGAATGATATATACAACACATATTTTGACCATTTCATGATGATGCACTCTTGCTTTTGGTTTATTCTTGATTGTTGAGGGGAATACTTAATTAACCTCACTGCATACATTTCCATTCACTCAAGGGGAATTCCGCTCCTACCATCCATTTCACATTCCATTCCATCCGTCCACAACATACTGCGCATTTTATGGCTGCATTTACTCTTGTTTTCACTTGTATATACATGTTCACTTTACTACACATTCTAGATAGGTCTCTTGTATAACATTATCTTTATCATCCACACATGCACCTTCACGCCCTTTTCTATTTATAATTACAGTACGAATATCTAACACACATCATGGATGCTTTCCTCCTACCAATCCCATAATAGTTGTTAGGGGCATCCATATTCATCTTTTACATGTGTTATTGTTTCATTTTGTTTCACATCACAATAATTTACTTGGTTATACACACTCTTTACATACTTTTATCTTTCTCACATGCTAGCGGAAACTTCATATCAACATTTGTATTGTACGAATACTTGCTTCCATGGCTATCTGTTGTTTTTACTTAGTTGTTTTCATTTGCTATTGTATGGGGCTTTTCCTATGTTTGGTGTGCACACTTTTTTGTTTGTATGAGGCCACTATGGCCTTGAATGTATTGCGATATCGTGAGTGATGTCCCACATTTCCAAACCACCCTTTGCAATCTATGATTGTTTTCTTCATGTTTTGCTTACTTGCTTCTACATTGCTTGGTAGCTTACACTTGTCTTTTACATGTATGCTTGTTCATACTAACACTTGTTTTCTATCCAATGATTTGTGTGACCCTTGGCTTATACCAAGCGTACCCTCCCCATATAGGGAATAATTTATGTAGTCGGTCCTCTTTTAGGGCCACATCCTCCTATCCGTGATGTGGCATGCACCCCACAAGAGGGGGGCATCGATTGGGGTTCTACACACCACACAACGCTCTTTATCAGTATCGTTTAGTTCAAGTTTTTTTCCTTGACATTGTGGGTTATACAATGAGTGGGTTAAGACCATTCTACAAACTTCATACATAACATCTTTTACATGACAAGTTTTCATTAGCATTCCGAGGATTACTTACGGTTGGAGGATACGAGGATTTTACTCCCTACACTACTTCATCCATAGGTGTCAAATCACCCAAAAAGCAAGGCGATCTGACAGAGATATTTTCATACATTTTGAGGGATTTAGTTATAGATTGGAGAATAATGTAGCTTTACTGCATACTCTTCTTCGACCACAATGGCATGAGATCACCCAAAAGGCTTGCATTGCATTGTGATAAAAAGGATATCCTTTCTACACCCTTTCCCTCATCACGAATCAGATGCACATGTTCCTTTTACATTTTCACTTCTTTTATATGATTTTTACATGTGATTTTTACATATACAAGCATATTTGACTACTTGATCATCTTCTCTTTTGCAGGTCCATTTATATGGGAAGAAAGTAGTCAACAACAACTACACCAACATCATCAAAAACAACAATATCATTTTAGGTAGCACACACCTCATACTAACATGCAAGAACATCACATACATCGGTAGCTACACACATGCATCTCCACCCTACATTCACTCTCATCACTTTTATCTCTAAATTTCATCTTTAGTCTACACACTCCATCTTTTTGTAAATCCACACTTTGTCTAGTCCATCGCCACGCTTTCTACATCACTTTACATTGACATCGGGTATGCATCTCTATCTACTTTACGTTCACACGAGCATTCTACTCACCAACATATAATGGGGAAAATGTAGACATAAAATCACACAATTTGGGTATTATTTAGTCATAGTATCATACTACTATTCATATGGTTTTTGAGTGAAGAAAGTTCTATTAACCCATGTCTTTTGGCCATTTTACTTTTCTTTTTGTCGTCACCTCCGACCTTTTGCATGTATTCACCCATTAATTTTTGTCGTTTTACACCATCTCATCCTTAATCGGGATGCTTAGCCCATTACTTGAGGTGCCACCGGTGCCTGGTCCCATTCGGGGCACCCTAATCATTTTAACACTTTAATCACCTTTTGGGCACTTTCTATCCATTGGAGCTTTCCATATTTGTAATGGTCGATATTTTGGAGGCTAATTAGGAAATTAGAACAAGAAAAGAATATAAATATAAAGTTATGAGACCATAATGAGGGACCAAACACTAGCCACTACTATCACCACCTAAGGTTGCATCAATCAAAGACTCCATTTGCATCCATCACAAGGTACAATGTTGGTTCATTTACATCACACTCCATAGGAGGGAAGATTATTCTATTCCATCTACCATCTATTGCATTTCTATATCTAGTTATTTCTCACTACTTAAAATAAAGTGAAGCGCACAAGGGCACCTAGGGCATGGATTTCAACACTCACTTAGAACTACATTTGGTTAAAATGTCTTGTAGCGCTCGATTAGTAAGTCAACCATTGTGGTCGAAGAGGAGTCCAAACCCTTCAAATGCATCTTTATTTTATTAGGGTTTTGATGTTTGGTTTGGGGTTTTATAGATCTCTTCTTCATCATTAATTACCATCGACATCTAACGCAATTCAACGATAATCACGTGAGAGAGAAAAAAATTCTTCACATCACTTGGCCACCTGCCGCAAATTTGGTTTCTTGACCTCCTGAGCAGACCGGGGTGCCCAACTTAGCACACTACACACCCGATCTCAAACCAATGTGCCTAGGCACCCTCATCCCTCTCCAGGTGCCCCAATCCAGCCAAACAACTCAAATTTGTACTTTCTAGAGCTCATGTATGGTCATTTCTACAATTTTTATATCATGTCTTCACTACAACACAATCTTGTCTTATCTACGAATCATCTAAGCTCTTTCTAACCCTTCTTTACATATTAGGGTTTCATATTTCATTTACTTAATTTCTTGAGTCATTTATTTAATTTATTTAACTATTATTTATTGTTATGCATAACATTTAGATTATACTAGATTAGGCCCTTATATTCCATTTTTGTTTAATCAAATACATCTATTCTAATACAACTATATATCGTTACTCAAATGAGATCCAAATTCAATAATATTGAGTCAATGTGGTGGCAACCACGGATACATTATTTAGAAAGACATACTTCTTCAAAGGGATAAAGTAAAACAACCATCACCACGCAAACATACTTGAAGATCCATTCATCCACCCAAACTCACCCTATCACCAACCGTGCCTTCACACAAAAACCATGCTAGTTTGTACATACATGACATGCGGGAAGGATAGGGTGTGAATATAAAGTGTCCTGGATTTTGGATTAATATATTTTTGAAGGAGCCTTGTTTTTCATGTAAATTTCTTGTTCTTTCAAATATTTATTTTCAAATGGAAGCATATTGTATTGTGGAGATAACATGGATAAACGTTTTTTGGTTTTCCATGTTTATCGTTCCTTAGTAGTTATTGTGATCCAATGTATTAGTTAGTAGTCACACAAGTTAGAATGGAAATTATTTTTATTGTTGTCATTGATGCATGACATCGATATGGGCTTTACCTTAGATAATGGGGTAAGTACGAAAATATCTTCATATCTTCCTTGCCATTCATTGTTTTACATGAAGAATATAAAAAAGTTATAGTTCTGAAAACTATAATCTTTCTCTATCTCACTCCTTATATCTCATGGTGAATCCATTAAAGAAAAAAGTGCATTTAAAATGGAAGCGATTTATTTATGAAAATAAACTTACTTGAGTTAGTATATGTGCATTTATATCTATTTGATATGAAACATTCTTCCTTGTTTAAATATTTGGATTTAATTTTAAGAGTAAATTCACTATGTAAGTGTATGAGATGAGTAGATAAATTAGTTTTTAATGATTAGAGTGATGGTAATATTATCTATTTAGATAAAATAACATAAAATATTTTAAATAAAAATACATATTATCCCTTTTTATTTCCTTGAGTATTGAAATGGAGAATGCCTTTCTAATGCATCTTGAGATGAATTAAAAAATCAAAACATCTAGATATAATTTTGAGATGTGTGTGAGACAAAAAAATTCTATTATTTCAAATCCAAATAATTCAAACATTAGTATAAATCATTTCTTAAAATTAAATGAAAAAGAGATGGTGACATCCCTTACTAAATAATAATAAATTTATAAAAACGTGTAATGCCACCCAAACCCTCACAAATTAATCCTTAAAAAACAAAATGACATGAGGCGTCAAAAATATTTTAACTAAATGAAGTATATGTGTTTCTAAATATGTGTATAAGTGAGTCTCCTTGTTGGTGAAGAAGTTTCTCGAAATACATTAACCTAATATAGTTGTATTGTGGATTCCCCATCCACAACATCTTCTTACCATTTAAAGATTGATTATTGGACTTTTTTGCAGTTCTGTTATAAATTTTTACATTTGTGTCGTCAGATTGTTATGTCATGTCCACTCGCTTACCCATCAGCACTGCCTTGTGAATTTTATTAGGACCGTCCAACTCTCTTGTGAGGTGGTATGTCTACTCTATGGTTTTCCCATCATACATGTGCCACTCAACGACTAATTAGAGTTCTACCATGTTTTACATTTTCTATGAGAAAATACAGTGAGGGATAGTCAAGATCTTGACCGAAAATCCTTCGGTGTGTCTATTACACCTTAGAGTGCAATTGGTAATAATTATAACACATTATAGTATAGATAAAAGGAAATCATGTATTAGTTGATAGTAACTTAATACTATAAAATTATAATAATAGTAAACAGAACAATATTATAACCATGGAAATATATTCAAACAAGATAACCAAAGTGATAAAAGAAAATTATGTCTCACACGTTTGAATAATCATGGAAGACATTGTAGCATGATACGTAGGATAAATTCCATGGAAGATTTAACTTCCTTCTCCGCTACCTCAACAACTTTAATCATGGAAGACAACCTATAACGATCCTAATTAATTTAAAAGAGAAGCAAGACTCCAATTGAAGAGGCATGCTAAATTTGAAGGAGCTGGGAACCTTTTCTATGGTGTCATCCATGCTAAAAAGTTAAATCACCAAAATAAATTTCATTTATACATTTTGAGATTTGACTAAAAACAACACTTCCCTCTTTTACTGTGATTAATAAAGAATCCTTTTCTCTTTTGAAATCTGTATATTTGCATGCTTAATTTGATTTTCATATACATATTTGTCCATCGTTTCAAAATCATTAAAGATATGTAGAAATTGAAGTATCATAATGTATGCCACAAACAAGTGGAGTTTTCCCAAAACAAAAATTTTAATATAGAAAATAAATGGAATTTATTAAGATTACTCATATTAAATTTTGGTTTTTACACTAGAAGGTGTTTTCAAAATGAGGTAGGAATGGTTGGCATTTGAAGAATGATTGGCATTTGAAGAATGATAAGCAAGGGAATATAACATTGGGCGGAGGATATTTTCCCCATAGAATGCACCACCATTCATAAAATAAACTATAGAGTGCACCTTTTAGAACGTATCCCCATACTACGCATGGCATGTCGTAATTTTCATAGCACCCGAAAATTCACATCATTTTCAACTTGTCATCATCTTACGGACAATTTAGTGTTAATTTTGTTTTTCCACATTATCCTAGCGAGCACAAATGTTTGGACTACCAAATCATACTCCTCCATGTAAATAATGAGCTTTTGCGTGAATGGAATTTTCATTTTAAACCATAAACCCATCCGCAAAAATTATATCACTTTCACTACGCATTTGGGAAAAATAGCTTCCTTTGAACTCAAAATGTGAATGAAAGGTCATTTACAATGCCAAAGAATGCCATAGAATGCAAGAGGATTTCATTTTCATGGCGAGAAAGGGATTTTAGAGAGTTGTCGAGTTCCCAAGTTTGTTTTATTAAGTATAAAATTCAAAGTATATCTATTTGTTTCCCCTAGATCTTAGGTGAATACAAAGGAGGATTCTGAGCATTTAAACAATAGGTTTTATTTTTCTCCAAATGTTGAAAAACACAATCTATTTATTAACATTGGGAGGAAAACATGGTTTAAACACTTGGAGAAAAATAGAAAACACAATTGCACACCGAAATCAATTGTTTATTTTCTATTTTCCACTAAACTCGTGTCTAGTAAATTGTTGTGAAAGAGCAATAAATATAAATATTTTTCTAATTGATTTGGGTAAATACCCACAACACTACATAGGAAAAGGAAAAATTAAAAATTAAAAAAAAAAAACAATGCACTATGAATCCTGAAATCATTGAAATCAACATAAATTATATTCAAATTTAATACCACTTACAATAGACTCTGTAATGACATTTTCACATCTATTTCCTATAGAATCAAAGCTTACACTTGTGAGTAACTCTTAGGTATCAAGCTGCGGATATAAATATGTCGAAATCTCTCTTTCAAAGCACCAACCGTACAAGTGAATATATACTAAAACATATTTTATCTCTTTATTACGAAACAATGTGTATCATGGGCAAAAATAAAAATTTAAAATTTAAAAAATAGTCATAAAATCAATCTTAAGAGCAAGATGAAAAAAATAACTAAGCGCGCACACACATTGGTAAACATGAAGAGAATCGCTTGAGAAGTATTTTTCTAGGGGTATTAACTTATTAAGAATACTTATAAAATATGTTCGAGTTCTCCATTAGAAAAGTAGCATGTGGGATTATTGTCAATGAAATCTCTTCCATGGGGTGGGAAGTCTACTTTAATCTAGGTGGGTATGAAGTTGTTATTGCCAGGATCAACAATGGAGTCCCCAAATGTCAAAACAACAGAACTTTGGGTATTGTTTACTCTTCCAATTACTATTTTCCCTTCTTTTTCACCTATTACATAAGGAAGAATTATTTATTTATGCATTTTTATTAATTACGATTATTTTTATTTAGTTTTAACATGTTGAAAAACACAACGTGCTTTTCAACATTATAAGAAGAGAGAACAATAAAAGTAAAAATACTTTTCACTAAATAAAAATTGTGAAAATTTATATAATTATAAAAATTGCATATTCATTTATTATAAACATTTAAACAACTTTATTATTGTGGACAATATATATATAATTCAAAATTTATACTAAATTATATAAATATTTTCAATGCGAGCATAGTATTCATATTTCAATTTAATAAAGTACAAATTTTAAATTAAAATATGTAATTAAAATTATATTCAAAATTTTGAAGTTTTTTTTTTAAAAGTATTTTAAACAAGGATATTCATAATTTTTGAATCATTCAATAATATGATAAAAATTAATGAGAAAAACAACAAAAAAAGATATTATAAAATAATTAAATAAAAAATTATTAACAAAAAATCACAATAAACAAACACTAAGACTTTTTCATTTTTGATGTTGTATTTATTTGTTTTTAAAGAATTAATATTTAATGAAATTTTGAATATTAGATTTGTAGTGCAAAGGTTACACAACTTACACAAAATATGAATTGGTTGATTATAAAATAATTTATGTTTCTATTTCTGATTAATAATAATATGTTTTATTTTTTAAGAGAATTATAAAATATTTATTTATAATTTTTTTATTAATTAGAATTATTTTAAATTTAGTTTTTCAACATGTTGAAAAACACTATGTGTTTTTCAACATGTGGAAAACAAACTTTTTTGAAATGTTGAAAAACACATTGATTTTCAACATGATGAAAAAGACATTGTGTTTTTCAACAAGTGAAAAACACACTATTTTTCCATATATTGAAAAATAATGTGTTTTCCACATGTTGAAAAACACACCATGTTTTTCAACATTTGAAGAAGAGAGAGAACAATAACAACACAAAACAATTTCACTGTAAAAGATTTGTTAACATTTATAAAATTAGTAAAAAAATGTGTATTCATTTATTATCAACAGTTAAACAATTTTCTAGAATCCCCAAGATAATATTTTTAAGATCTTCTACTTGTTGTTGGGAGCAAAGGATAGATGTCGAGGATTCAAAACTTTGTTGCAGCAAGTGCCGAGGAGTTAGAAATGATTCGTCCAGCTATTGTAGAGGGATGGAGATGGGTCTTCTACCAACGTCCATGGAGGATGCTGAGGTGGAAGAGGATTTCAAAGAATACCAAAACAAAGCAGATGATTTGAATGCTAATTCCGCATCTCCCATGTTAGTTGTTGACCACCCTAAAAACAAACAAAAACTAAGGTGGAAGGAAGGATGTGACCGCTTCAGGCGGTGAGGAGGACAAGTAATCACAAGTCATTGGGAGGGAAATGAATTCAAATTCCCCAACGAATGGTGCCCTAACCAAGGGTAGAGGAGGACACATCATTCAAAATCGGGTTTTGAGAATGAACAATGATCATGAAATGGATTTGTACGTGGAGCTTGGGAAAAGCAATTCACTGGTCAAAGAAGGGAAAGAATTAGAGGTGTTAGGTAATGAGGAAGGATGGATGAAATTCAATAACAAAAAGAAAGGAAAAACTAACTATTCTCCTATTACGGTGAGCCTTCGATCTCATAATGGGAAAGATCATGGTCGCGAGATGCTCCTTGGATTTTGAAGGTATTTTGACCTTCCGAGTGGGGCTTCTTCTCTTTGATGTTTCTCCATTTTGGGTTTCTAGGTTTCTTTTTTTGTTTTGCCTTGGACCTGATGGGCTTTTTTCTGTGATGTTTCACCTTTGTGATTTACTTTCTATCTTTCGTTTGTTCAGGGTTCCTTATCCCTTTAAAATATGTTTCTTTACCTTATCTACAAAAATAGTTAAACAATTTTATGATTATGGACAATATATATAATTCCAAAGTTATACTAAATGATATAAATATTTTCAATTTAAGACTAATATTCTCATTTCAAGTTAATAAAGTATTGAATTTATATTAAAACATTTATTAAAATTATATTCAAAATTTTAAAGCTTAATTTTTTATTTTTTAAAAGTATTTTAAACAAGGATATTCATAATTTTCCAAATCAATCAATAATATGATCAAAATTAATGGGAATAACAATAAAAAGATATTATAAAATAATTATAAAAAAATTATAAACAAAAAATCACAATAAACAAACATTAAGACTTTTTCATTTTTGATATTTTTAAAAATTGATTTTAAAGAATCAATATTTAATAAATTGTCAAATATTATATTTGTAAAGTGGAGGTTACACAACATACACAAAATATGAATTGGTTAATTATAAAATAATTTATGTTTCTATTTCTTATTAATAATAATATGTTTTATTTTAAAGAGAATTAAAAATTATTTATTTAAATTTTATTTAATAATTAGAATTAGTTTAAATTTTGTTTTTAAACATGTTGAAAAAAGTGCTATGTTTTAAAACATGTTGAAAAAGTGTGTTTTCTACATGTTGAAAAACACACCGTGTTTTTCAACATTTAAAGAAGAGAGAGAACAATAACAACATAAAAGCTGACACCAAATTCGTGTCTCACGACCCCCTGTGACCCGCATCCCATTTCGCAACCTAACCTCATTATCTAAACTTTACACAATTATTTATTAATTACCTTGTAATGGATAAATCCACATCACCTTACCCGCCACCTCACTTTGCCACCTCATCATGACCTAGCCCTAACCCTAAACTAACCTAATTAAGACCCATGACTTGGTCTAGACTCACATCCATAACTAATGCCTCCTTACTCGCACCAAAGCCGACCTTCTAGCCACTTGACCAAGCCCGCAACCCGATCTCTCGGAGAAAGCGGGGAAGGTGGGCTATTTTACTAAAAATAGCCTACTTTTTCCTTCACCGATGCTGGTTCTACTCGACCCGCCAGTTCACGCAACCGCCATCGGTTCCTCACATGTAAATGGGCTCCCAAACCAAAACAACGGATCGGAATTTCATTTTGGAGATCAGGTCGAAGGATTCTTTGGATCAACAGCCGAGCATTGCGGCGAGGAACGAGTCTAGATCTTCACTTGACCAAGCGAGAGACGAGTGAAAATACTAGACGTGTTTACAAAGAAAGGAGATCAACTTGCACCTTCGTAAAACCAGGAAGTTACATCTTGCATGTCCTCCATTATAACATTTCTTATGCTTTTGGAATTACAGTCCTCCCAAATCCGTTTCTGAATCCATTATCCAACGTACCATTACCTCTAACTGTCATTCTTTTGCTTCTAACCATCCCATTTCCTAATACTATCCAAAACCAGCCATTACAAACACCACAACCAGCCCAGAAGATCCTAGAACCCACCGGTATCGGTTATCAGTAACCGGCATCGGTTATAGGTAACCGGCATCGGTTCCTTTGATCAAAACCAGGAAAAACAGCCTTTCCCCTACCCAGTTCAACCAAGCAATTTAATTGATATTTTACGCCTTTTGTGTTAATTCACGTTAGCGAGGAAACTAACCACCTTCGAAAGGAAGTTTTACATTTCTGGGCCCAAGGCGCTTCCTCATTTATTGTTTAATCAAATCTTGTGGTCTTGTGTTCTTATTTGCAGTAGTCCTTCCCAGCACAAAAAGGAGTTCTCCGCATCAACTTTGATCTTTCTCTACGGTGCGCGCACATCATCTCGACATTCTACAGTATTCCTCCTAACCCTAACCTTATCTGTTTCTAAAAGGAACGAAGCATTTCCAGTGAAACAAAAACATTAAGGATAAAAGATAGCCGAGTCGGTGATGAAGGAATGTTGTGAGGCATAGTGTTAGGCTTATAATCCCCATGCTATGTCTCTGGTTTGACTCTAACCATGGTTTACCAAAACCCTTTTAAGGGTGGAGGATAGCTGAGTCAACAACGAAGGCATGTTGTGAGGCATAGTGTTAGGCTTATGATCCCGGTGTTATGTCTCTAGTTCGAATCTCACCATGGTTTACCAAAACAATTTAGATATTTCATTTGGACATATGGGAGCGGGCTTGACGAAACATAGACAAAATTTGAATCCCCTCATGAGCGGGAACTACTTTATTCTAGACAAAATCTTGGGCTTGTAGATAAGAGGCATAACTATTATTGGGTGAATCGAGTTTTGGAGAAAGAACCGTGCATACTCCCTTAAATCTAGTGTGGGGTCCGAATGGCCCTTCTTTTATGGTGCCCAAAAATTTGGTAAATAGGGGAAAAAGAGATATAGATTGGCCTACATGATACATTGGAACTTAAGCTTTTCTGGTGCGGACCAAATATTGATGTCGTCGAGATCACGGGAAAGGAGGAAATGGACAAAAATATTGTTGAGGTGACTTCTATTTAAAATAGTTGTTTTCTATTTCAGTTTAGAACCGAGGAGGATTTCCAGAGAGCGCCGAGCGATGGACCCAATCTTTTCAGAAAACATTTTCACTAGCCCTCCAAATGGAGTGCATGTTTTGATTTAAAGAATAATTTACTCTGTGCATTCCCAATTTAGGTTATAATCCTTGCCCTGGAACTTGAGTTCTGGCATAAGAATGTTCTTGCTAGAATAGCAAAATCTCTAGGCAATCTCCTCTCCTTTTATCTCACTACACTGGCTAGGAATCACTTTGTGGGAGATAAATTTTTGTTATCAATGTGGTTTTGGAAGGATATTGGTAGTGTTGACAAGGTTGTAGGGAGGGAGTCACATGATAAGGAGCTCCTATATGAAGAAGAACTATCTTTGATAGTTTGGCTTCCGAGAATGGATATACTGATGATGCCGAGGAGGAATCTGATGAAGGAAATGGAGATTATAATTTCTTCTCAACCCCTAGCATTCTAGATTTCATGGTTAACATTGAGAAACCCATTCGTTTAGAACCAAAGGATGTTGTACAACCTGATATCATGGAAAAAAAAGAACCTTGTGATACTAACAAGCTAATTTTTTTATTTATTTTTGGGAAGGTCCTTGTTATCAAGAGTATGTTACTAATACTTTTGGCATCAATACACATAAATTGATTGAGGAAGAGGGTTGACATATAGTGCAATCAAGGAAATATTAAAAACTTCCTCCTCTTGTTAATTTTAGTAGCTTGGACAGTTGTTTGTCCTCACCCGAATATAGCAACATTTGTTATGGGTTTGGATAGCTATTCGTTCTAGCCTAGAATTTAGAAAAATAGTTGTTTTTGTCAAACAAATATTGTTAGGATAAAAACAATTGTTATTTAATATTGACTCCTTTTAGGTGACACCTCATAACCAAGGTTGTTAATGGTTATTGAGTTGTCTTAATCTCAGCCGTTCATTTGTATTAATCTCGGCCGTTGATTTTCAATGAGAGTAGTATATAAGGGGGTCATTGGGTCATTTGTAACAAGGAAGTTTTTAGAGAAACTTGCAGTGTTAGCAAGTAGTCTTGCAGTGTTAGCAAGGGCGCAGTGATAGCGTTGGAGATAGCAGTGGAGGAATATCAGCAGGAGGATTAGGAGATTGTCGAGCTCTGCCAGTAAGAGGCAAGCAGTATTGTATCTCTTGATTTGCTGAAGTTTAATAAATTTCTCATCTATAGTCTTGGTTTTCCCTACGGGGTTTTTCCAGGACAATTGTCTGAAAATATTGTGTTCACCTTGTTGGTTATTTTTTATGTGTTTGTATTTGTGAAGTTACTGATTGTGTTATTTTCCAATATTTGTTGATCCAATAATCTTACAAGATAGGAGGTTAATAATCGATGAATCGTAATATATTTTTCACATGGTATCGAGCTAAGTTCGGGTAGAAGAGATTTACCTAGGTGAAAGAAAGTGAGGGTTTATAAAACCCAATTTAACCTCTTCAAAATTATTATTATTATTATTTTCTTTTAAGATGGCCTCAGCAGGTTTAAGAGATCAGGACAGATTAGATGGAGCCTCAAATTTTTGTATCTGGAAAGCCAGAATTTCTCTATTGCTAGAAGAGAATGGTATCAAGGAATATGTGACCACTGTTGTACCTGTACCTACAGATGCAACACAACTCTTAGCATATAAGAAGGAAGATGCCAAGGTGAGGAGGCTGATTCTTGATGGTGTCAAGGATCATATTGTTCCGCATATTGCAGAGTTAGATACAACAAAGATGATGTGGGATGCCATTATGAATCAGCTGCAGAATGCTACCACTAAGTCTTGTCAATGGAGCCAACAATAAGAGTTAGAAAAGTGAGGTGGAACAGGAAAATATTTCCCTAGTGGGTAAAGGGAAAGCAAAGAAGGGGTCTAGTAAAGGATCAAATTCACAAGGTGAAAAGAAGAAGAAAGATTCTTGAAGATCAAGTGTTATGGCTGTCACGAGTTTGGCCACTATGTCGGTGATTGCCCGAAAGGAAGAAGAATGAAAAGAAAGGAAAGAAGCAAGTTGTGGCTTCAAAGAAGTGCGAGATGAGTTCTCTAGTAGAATGGAAGATGAGTTTACACTCATATCATGTATCGTTAGCTCAACCTCACGAGTGTTTGGTACATAGATAGTGGGCGTCATATCATATGATGAGGGAGTTAGAGAATACTTCTCCAATTATAAGGAAGAGAGCACCAGAATCCAGATCTCTATGGGGAACATGTCCAAACTCAACTCAGTTGGGAAAGGGACTGTTCAGTTTCAGAGGGAGAGTGGTAAGATGATTCCCCTTCATGATGTGTTGCATGTTCCAGCTTAGGGATGAATTTGATTTACGTATCTGTCCTTTAGGACAAAGGGTATAATGTACTCTTTGGAGGGGCACATGTGTTGATCAAGCACAAGGATTGGAAATCACCCATAGCTATTGGAGTTAGGAGCGGTCGGCTTTATAGGCTGCAGTTTGATATTCCTAAGGCACTCATGAGAAACAAGATAATCTTAGAGATCGGGAGAGCTATGGCATAGAAGGATGGGCCATATCCATCATGGAGCCCTTAAATTACTTTCATGAGACAGTGAGAGTGCTCTGAGGTGAGAACAGAGCCCGATGATGTATATAAGGGATGCGTGTTGGGAAGTTTGTTAAAGCATCTTTTCCAGGAGTGACACTAGATCCAAGGGCGTTTTGATCTAGTACATTTAGATGTATGTGGACCAATGTCAACGAAGTCTCTCGGAGGGTATGAGTACTTTGTTACTTTTATTGATGATTTCTCCAAGAAGACATGGATATACATCTTGAAGACCAAGGATGAGGTTTTCAGTTGCTTCCAAGAGTTCAAAGCTCTTGTGGAGAATTTGATAGGAAGGAAGATAAAAGTTCTTGATCGGATAATGGAGGTGAGTACAAAAGCAATGAGTTCCGGAGTTACGTGCACGAGAAGGAATCAAGAGAGAGTGGACTGCTCCTTACAATCTGCAACAGAATGGAGTTGCTGAGAGGAAGAATCGATCTATAACGGAGGCATCAAGGGCTATGTTGCATGACCAGGATATACCCCGTTATCTGTGGGTAGAGGCATGCAGTACATCAGTATACATACAGAATAGAGTTCCACATAAGGTACTAGGGAAGATGACACTAGAGGAAGCATTCACTGGGAAGAAGCCAGATGTCAGTCACTTTAGGATCTTTGGGAGTTTGGCATATTGTCACATTCCTAAGGATACACGTACCAAGTTAGATCAGACTGCGGAGAGAGGGTACTTTGTGGGGTACAGTGAAACCTCAAAGGCATATCGGATATTCATTCCGGGACCAGGAGGATTATTGTTCGACGTGATGTCAAGTTCATGGAGGACAAGGCATTTAGAAGGTCTAGAGATTTTCCAGTAGATGATCAGAGTGAGCAGCCAACAAAAGCTCCAAGGATCACTCAATCGAGTCAAGGGCAGCAAAGCTTGAGTACAGTTACTAGTACAAGCATAGACTCAGGAGGAGAGAGTTTTCAAAGTATGGAGCAACAGGTGCAAGAAGAGATGCATCAAGAAGACATGGAGGTTGATATTTCATCCTCTACAGTTGGCAGCAAGAACCGTGAGGTTCAACAGACACAGAAGAATACTCAAGAGTTAGTGGGTACTCCTAGGAGGAGTAATAGACAACTGAAACCACCACCCAGGTATGATGACTATGTTGCATTAGTTAGTATGTTGGTAGATAGTGAACCTTCTAGCTATCAGGAGGCTACACAACATCAAGTGTGGCAAGAAGCAATGGTTGAGGAGTATACTTCAATTATGCAGAATGATGTGTGGGAGGTAGTGCCTAGACCAACAGATAGGGCAGTGGTTGGATCACGCTGGATCTATAAGATCAAGCACGGTGCAGATGGTAGCATCGAGAAATATAAGGAAAGGTTTGTGGCAAAGGGGTTCTCTCAGAAAGAGGGAATAGTCTACAAGAAGACATTTTCTCCAGTTTCTGGTATACTTCTATACGAGCTATAATCTCAATTTCAGCACAAATGGGATGGCAGATCCATCAAATGGATGTCAAGATAGCGTTTCTTAATGGTGAGTTGAAAGAGGAGGTATACATAGAACAACTAGAAGGATTTGTAGCACACAACAAAGAGACCCACGTCTGTAGATTAAAGAGAGTGTTGTACGGACTCAAGCAGGCTCCCGGAGCGTGGTATGAGCGCATTAATAGTTACTTGCAGGAAATGGGCTTTGTGAAGAGTGAGGAAGATGCTAATCTCTACTACTTGGTAGTTGGAGGTGAGATTCTCATTCTTGTCCTATATGTAGATGACTTGTTTCTTATAGGTTCACTGGGGCTCATAGAAGAATGCAAGAGGGATCTTGTAGTGGAGTTCGAGATGAAGGATTTGGGACTCATGCACTACTTTCTAGGCATGGAGGTATGGCAGAAAGATGGAGAGATTTTCCTTGGGCAAGGGAAATATTGCATGGAAATCTTGAAAAGGTTTAGGATGGAAGATTGCAAAGCCATGTCTACACCCATGATCATGAATTGGAGGAAGGTAGACACATCCAGGGAGAAGGATGTAGACCCCACCTTATACAGGCTAGTTGATTGGTTCTCTCATGTATTTGGTCAATACCAGGCCAGATATAGCTTTTGCAGTTAACTCTCTTAGTCAGTTCATGGTTGAGCCAAAGAGAGTGCATTGGACTGCGGCAAAGCATGTGTTGCGTTATTTGTGAGGTACAATCGAGTATGGAATTAGATATGCTCGAGGTGAAGGAATCAGGTTGATGGGCTATACTGACGCAGATTGGGCAGGTAGTACAACGGACAAGAGGAGCACTTCAGGGTGTTGTTTCAGGCTATCATCAGGAGTTGTATCTTGGTTCAGCAGAGCGAAGTCCTGTGGCTGAGTTCACAGAGTTCGAGTACGATCAGTACATAGCAGCTAGCATGGCAACATGTGAAGCTATATGGCTTTGGAAGTTGCTAGTAGCTTTGTTTGGTCAGAAGGTTGAGACTACGGTGATACACTATGACAATCAGAGTTGCATCAAGTTGACTGAGAATCCGGTGTTTCATGATAGGTCAAAACATATAGACATCAAGTATCACTTCATCAGAGATTGTGTATAGCGCGGGGTTGTTAAGCTACGGTTTGTACCTCTGAGATCAGGTAGGTAGCAGACATTCGACAAAGGCATTGGGAAGGAAAAAATCATCTTCTTGAGAGATGTTGGATGTCATGCGAAACAACTTCCTCGCTAAGAGGAGTGTTAATATTAGTAGCTTGGATAAATGTTTGTCCTCACCCAAATATAACAAAGACATTTGTTATGGGTAGTTTGACATGTGTTCGTTACGCCTAGAATTTAGAAAAATAGTTGTTTTTGTCAAACAAATATTATTAGGATAAAAACAATTTTTATTTAATATTGACTCCTTTTAGGTGACACCTCATAACCAAGGTTGTTAATGGTTATTGAGTTGTCTTGATCTCAACCGTTCATTTGTATTGATCTTGGCCGTGATTTTCAACGAGAGTAGTATATAAGGGGGTCATTGGGTCATTTGTAAAAAGGAAGTTTTAAAGAAACTTGCGGTGTTAGCAAGTAGTCTTCTTTGTGTTAGCGAGCACGGTGATAGCGTTGGAGATAGCAAGTGGAGGAATATCAGCGGGAGGATTAGGAGATTGTCGGAGCTCTGCCAGTAAGAGGCAAGCAGTATTTGTATTTGTTGATTTGCTGAAGTTTAATATATTTCTCATATGTAGTACTGGTTTTCCCTACGGGGTTTTTCCAGGGACAATTGTCCGAAAATATTGTGTTCACCTTGTTGGGTATTTTTTATGTGTTTGTATTTGTGAAGTTATAGTTGTGTTGTTTTCCAATATTTGTTGATCAAATAATCTTATAAGATAGGAGGTTAATAATCAATAACTGTAATAGATTTTTCACACCTCTCATGTCTGAACAGTTCAAAAAAATTATTTCTATTGACCTTGTGTGATTCTAGGTTTTTTATTGGGTTTCCTCCTGGTCAAGCTTGTTTGAATTAGACCCGTTTTCTTTGTGATGTGGGTTGTCCTTTGGCTCAACTTCTCTTTTTGAATAAGGTTTTTTTTGTCTCTTCAAAATCGAATATTTTTTTACCTTATCTAAAAAACAATAAAAAAACTTTCCACTATTAAAAAATTGTGAAAATTTATTGAATTATAAAAATTTGCATATTCATTTATTAGTATAGACTTATTGTTGTGTTTTATTTGTTTTTAAATAATTAATATTTAATAAATTTTGAATATTATATTTATAGTACGAAGGCTACACAACTTACACAAAATATGAATTGGTGATTATAAAATAATATATGTTTCTTAGTCTAATTATTATTAATATGTTTTATTTGTTAAGAGAATTATAAAATATGAATTTATACTTTTTATTAGTAAAATTAGATATATGTGTGTATCTATATTATTTATATTTATATTTATATTTTAATTTAATATTATTTCAACTTTAAAAAAATTAAAATATGTTTATTGTAATATTTATTATAAGAGTATGGAGTGTAAACATTTATATTTCACATATTTATTTTGAACCTTGTCATGTTTAGAACAATGTTGTAAAGGTCATTATATTTAGTTCTCTTAATTTCATTTCTCAATTAGTTTTATTGTATGAAAAAACATTTGAGTATGTTTTGATTTCTTTATTGTATGAAAAAAATGTATGGTTGTAATTTTATGTAAATTGGACAAAAATAAATCTCTCTTGTCACACTCTCATTTCTCATATCGGTATATGGGGGCATGTGACTTTGTAAATGCCAGAATCCTTGCATGTTGAATGAGGTTTCTTCTTATGATTCCAAATCGAAACACTTTGCTAGTTGGGATGTCGAATGTGTTGCCAAAGGTTTTTAAAGATGCTCTTAGAAGAGAATTTGTTCTTAAGTCATTTTATCGGCATAGTTTTTGAAATAGTTTTAGCCTTTAATTTATTTTTTCATCTTAGTTTATTATTATTTTTTGTTTTAGTTTTTCATTATAACATATTAACCTATATTGTATTCTTAATTTTGCATGGATAGTTTTACATTTCCTTGCTTTATTGATCAGTGAAAATGAAAACAAGAAGTTTCTTTCATGATGATCTAGTTGGAACAACTATAACATCTATGAATTTTTCGTATGGAGGATGATTTTAGAAGGTTCATTTTTTTTATGTGTTGCATTACAGGAAAAATCGACCTCCAAAACTATAAATTACAACAATGGTGAAGGCTCGACTTGGTTTACTAGAAAAATATGTGATTTACCTCTCCAAATTCCACACCATTGGCTCCCACTCTAGAGGATATGAATTGGTGTAAGTATTGATGAAAGATGGACAATAATATGAGACTCCCCCAAAAATAAAGAAAATAGGGATTACGATCGAAAGTTTGAAATTTTCAAAAGAGCTAGAAAAAAGTTGAAAAAGATCACACAAGGAAGCAATACAAAAATTGTTTTTAAATATTATAATAGATAGTTTCTGATTCTCCATATTTTCTATTACATATTGTATATATAATCATCCAATATATAGACTTAATCCTTATAACTTGTTCAAAAATTCATGGGAACAAACAAGAGAATTTCATATAACTTGTTTTGTGTTAGAGAGGTTACGTATTTTCTCTAAGAAAAAAATAGAATTTCCTTCCTAAAACAATAGTATTTAATCTATTTATATTTTATTTAACACTCTTAATATTAATAACAACACTCATTATCTCTTTTTAACTTTGAGTTTTGATGTAAATAAAATTATAGTTTTCTATTTCACCATTATAGGGTTTGTTGGGCCTTGGAATATTGACTAAGTCCCCAAGGGCACGTGTGCGTGCAGGACCAATATAAGGAATGACATGCTAGTCAAAGCACACAGGACAAGGATTTTAGAAGGGTTTTGTAGAAACCATGACGTTTGCACAAGGCAAAATAAAGGGGCTGAGAACTTAGCCATATTCATTGTTTCAAGAAGCACACAAGGAAAGTGTGACCCAAATAAGCATGTAGAGTGGATAAGGTGCCATCCTGGCAAATTGGTGACCAAGAAAGGAATATTCCACATGATGGAAGGATCCAAAAGAAATCATTACAAAGAGTGGAGATCCTGGATGAGGTTAAACATGCTCCATTAGAGGACCCCCTTGACACTTGGCGACCGATCTACTACTTCAGGAAGGTATGACGGTGGATGTTAAAGTTATATAGAGAGATGCTTGGGTAGAACTAAAAGAGAACAAAAAGTAGAGAGAGGACTAGAGTTAAGAGGATAGAGAACTAGGCACTAGAGACTCATAAAGAGAATGAAAGGCAAAGCTCTGCAGAACTAATGGAAGGTTACTAGAGGCGGCGTTACCATTAGAGGGTTATAGTAATGGTATTACACTAAGGGATGGAGTGCATAGCAATTTTTAGATAATATGGGAAGCATAGCTAGGGATTACGATGCATGATTCTATATGCATTGATACACCTGGTCTATTATGGCTTTGGTGAATGTAATGTGTTACTTGAACTATGATTAATATGAATATATGGTTCTATACTAGGTACATATTGTTCATCGGTGTAAACCTTAGTGCATTTTCTTTATATCATGAATCGGTCTACTATTTGTATAATGTTTCTCTTGTTATCTTAATGGGTGTATTGATATAATAACTCATCCTAGGCTCTCAGAATGAATGCATGGTCCTTTACCTTTTCTGCATCTAAGTTTCTATCAATAAGCAATGTATTATCACAAAACTCACATAAAGGAGGGGCTCGGCACCCACGCATGCCTCGGGTGAATGCCCAGCGCCCGCTGGGTGATAGTCCGACATGCATTGGATTAGACTGTTGTTCTAAGGACATAAAAATGACTACATCTTGGTTCCTCTTTCGGGACCTCTTTTCAAAGTTGTTGTGAGAAATGAATACATCTTTCCGTTGGCTACATCTTGGTTCCATTGATGTGTGATGAAAAAGAGTTTGACCTTGGAAAGTGTCAAAGCATGTTTTAAAAGCACGAAGGATGAGTTTTTTCAAAGATTCAAGATCTTGGACTTGAGTTCGATGCACATAGATGGGTAGAAGAGCACCTGTATCATGAGTTGTATGAGACTTTCTTCTGCTACTTTCCACTAGAATTGTATGAATGGCTTTCAACATATGCATCCATATTGAGTTGATACTATAGGTCATGCATGTAGACCCAAGATGATTACCAAAGGCTACAAGATACATATATGACTTGGAAGTATGTTGTTGATCACTCCGGTGGAAAGAGATCTTGACCGATTATACCCTAGAATACACCATTTCTACGTATTCTTGTCTGGAGATCACTAAGTTTGAGTTCCTAAGAGAACCTAAAGGATCATTTTTACGAGCTATCCTATTGGTTATGAAGATATTGATCATTACATTAAGTTTGGAGGCATTTCCTATGGCACTAAAGCTTCTCTAAAAGCTGCCCTTGGATAGGAAGCTAGGGTGGAGGAAGATGGTGGAAATTATGGCTAAAAAGGAAAGGGAAGAATGAAAAATCAAGTATAATGAGGTGCATGAAAGGGATTTGGCTAGACAATATTAGGTTGTGGGAGTGATGGATTTATGGAGGAAGACATTGCGGGAAGGATTTGAGGTTCAAGCAAAGGATGTGGAACTTGAACAATCTGTGTTACCCCATTTTAGAAAGCATGGGAGAGAGACCCCTTCAGCCTCTGATGAAATTTCATTGCATGGAGAAAGGAGATCCATCGACGTGCATTTGAACCCACCTGGTGACCAACCCCTAACACTTAGTTTTCTATATCAAGATACAAGTATTGCTAACTTGGTTGGTATCAGAGGGAATAACCGATCTGTGCCTAGGATATATAACTTCTCATTTGGGACATCTATGGCCGTAAAAACCATTCATGTGTGTGTAGAAATATTTAAACAAGGTGAAATCACATAAATTTATTGTATCGTGTCTGGGAGTGGCATGGGACACACGTCTAACAATGGGGCAATATCACAAACCATTGGCATGTAGTTCAGTGGGACGTTGGGAACACTAGGTGTGACCACTTTAGGCTCTTTTCGAGCTACACCGGTGGATATGGTGGTGTAAGAGATGGAGGACTTGGTGCACCTAGTGGATCTGGAGGATTTGGTGGGTCAGGAGGGACAAGACCTGGTGGGTCTAGTGGATCTGGTGGTGGAGGAAACACCGGAGGAAACCAAGGTTCTTGGTCGAGGCAAGAAAGGGCCTTAACCACCTTCACGGGTATATTTTGAGATATATTTGCACCTACCAGACTACAAAGGTATTGAGGATGCTGTAGAGCATGTGCACAAGTGTGAATTGCTATGGCACACGAAGGGGATCACTACCTCGAAGCAAAAGGCAAGTAAGTTTGTAATAACGTTGTAGGGGTGCGTGCATAGATGGTACCACAAGTATGACCCCCATTAGACAGTGGTGGATTATAGTGCCTTTGAAAAATGCCTTCCGAGCGAGTTTTATATCTATGAGTTCAATTAAAAGAGAATCATCACTCTCGAAGGAGATCCAACAAGGAAGGATAGAGAGTGTGCACAAGTATGATGCATGATTCACAACTCTTTTGTCAAAAATATCCTATGAAATTCACCCCTCTCAGCATGTTCAATGGTTTGTTATGGGATTGATAACACCATTTAGAATAGCACTTTGCCGCATAAGACTTTCACAAACCCATGTGAGGCCTTGGAAGCTACCCTACGTGTTGAGGCTATTGGGAGCATTGATACTAGTGTGAGCCCTTTCCTGGAGGCTCAAATTGCTGCAATGGCCAAGCAGTTGGAAAATTTGTCTACAAACTTAGCACATGAGGTTCGAAGTGGTCTTTTGTGTATGAATTTTGAAATAGAAGGGAATACAAAAGATAGTTTCCCCCAGTAAATCGTCGTGCCATATCAATGAGACTATGAAATCTACCACAGGGATCATGATGCAAGTAGGTGTCCTCTCGATGCGTGATCTACAAGAATGTGTCTTAATATTGCAATATTTATAGCTAACGACCCATGACACCAAGTATTGTAGGCTGATTGACTAGATCCATGATGCCATTGATCTCGGTGTGCACCAGACTAGCTTTGCAAGTAGTTCTAAGGATGATGATCGCTGCTATGAAGGGTTGTAGATGGAGGAACGCGTGGGAGAGGTTTCCATAGAGGATTTTATGATCGCAATAAATTCGAGTAGAGGGAGAAATGAGTTCCGTGTGGAATTTGTTATAAATGTGTGTCTACAGAGCATTATAAACATGATTGTTACGATCTGTCATTGCAATGCTCGTGGTGCGGAAAGAAACATAAGTACGAGGAGTGTCCTAAGTTACTTGAACACATGAGCTAGTCACACTTTGAAAGGATAAAGGAAATGGGATGGTAACAATAAGAAAATCCAACTCTCAATGGATTCCAAGAGTGGCACATGAATCCAAACTAGATCCTGTACTAATTACAACGTGAGCGAGAGGTTGCACGTGTAAGAGAGATGCCAAGACGAAGCTAGTTTTATGGAAGAAGGGGTACATGGGAAGTATCCAGACCCTGTTCATCAAAAGGAGGTGTACCAAGAGATTATGGATGTAATTCAAAGTTTACAAAGAGAGGTCTAGTGTCTCGAAAGAATACTCAAGACAAGTAGAAAAAAAGAAGACTATTGAAGCCCCACGGAAGGATCTAGACAAGGTGAGAGAAGTGTACAAAATATTAAGGAAAGAGAATATTATTCCCTTGCTAGGAGAATGGTTACGAGAGATGGTTCCACGTCTTTGGAAGAGGCGTGAGAGGCAAGTGCTACATGCTAACCCTCCTCCTAATAGCCTTGATTATGACAAAGAGGTAACCTTGAATGTTGTTGTAGATAGATGGCTTCTGAGTAATATTTTGATCGATACGGGTGCAAAAGTCAATTTTCTCACCTTGGATGCATGACATCAAATGGGAAGGTCCACATTACAGCCATCCTTGAATGTGCTATATATGGCAAACAAGATAAAGGCAATGCCCATTGGTGTCTTGAAGGATGTAATTATCACTATTCAAGGGGCCAAGTTCACTTGGAGACTTCGAGGTCTTGGCGCTAGCTGAAGTGGATAAATTTCCAGCATTGCTTGGGTGCCCCTGGTGTTACAAAAAAATGCCAACCTATGGTTTAACAAGGGGTATATCAGTTTTGAGAACAAGGAAGAATGATTCATCATCCCTTTAACGGATGGGAAGTTAGCACCTTATACTGAGCCCTTAGGAGAGGAAGTCCTTGATAGAATCTATGTGTGCTCTATCAGGGACCCTGAAGTAATTCATCCTACGGAAGAGGTTATTTATTTTGAAGACACTCAATCAATGATTGATACAACCGAGATAGCATACGACACTTGAGCGCACAGGACCTATGAGTTAATTTGGTGACATTTAAGAGGATCTGTAACAAGGGTGACAAAGGCATGCTCAATCAAGCACTTGGGAAGGAAGAAGCTACCAAGTTACTCTGGAGGAGCAAGCCCTAATGATTTCTTGTGAGAGATGGAGGCTCAATGGAGAAATGAGGATGAAAGGAGAAGTATGCTTAGTTATAACTTTCTCGAGAATGTAACACGTTGGTGGGTAACACATCGCGAGAGTCTTCTAGAGTGGCGTGAGGTAAGAGTCGCATTCTCTATTAGGTTCTGCAAAAGCAACATGCCCACTGTTATACAAGACTACCATGGAAAATAACCCACCTCTTTCCATATCCAAGCATGTGAGAAGGCCTGGATGGAAGGCACAAAAGATTTACCACCTTTTCTATGGGTACATAAGTTATATTCCACCTTACAAGGTTGTGTGCACGTGTGGTATATTCACTCAGAGACACGCCGTCAAACAAGGAATTGGTAGGAGTTAATGGCTAATATCATTCAATATTTTGAGTATTGGAGTACAAAGCCATCAGTGGATAAGACATTGCAAGTAGTCAAGAACCTTACAATGGGAGATAGTTCCATAGTGGAAGACATGATGTTGGAGTTGTTGGGTGAACCTAGTTTGGAGACACATTTTGATGAAGAAGAATCAAAAGAGATACAACTTGAGCGCACATGCATTGAAAAAGAAAAAGGAAAAATGGTCTATGTAATAGATGGTGAAGAAATGGAGAATCTAGATGTTAACCATTTTGAAGGTACACACGAAGCCATGGATAGTGTTGATGAGAAGGCACGCACCTACCATGAGTCCTTGAAAATGAATAAGGTTAACATTAGTTCATAGGATAAACCTAAGGAAGTTATCATTGGGGACTATTGGTGAGAAAGGAGGTTTCCAATATTATTGACCTCTCGCACGTGTTTCGGGACTTGTTCTCATGTGGATACCATGAGCTCAAAGGCATTAACCAATCTTTAGGGGAAATGAGGATCAAGTTGAAGGAAGGTGCGCACATGATTTAGAAGAGACCTTATTGTATGAATCCAAACTTGCACGTAAGATTCAAGGAGGAGATAGATAAAATGATAGCTTGAAGTATCATTGAAGCTATGGAAGAATTAGAATGGGTAAGCTCAATGGTTATAAGAATTAAGAAGGATACAAGTATAAGGATCTATGTTAATTACAGAGACTTGAATGCAGTGTGTATCATTGACCCTTTTCCAACTTCCTTCACTGAAGAAATTATGGAAGGAGTAGCTAGGTGCAAGGTCTATTCTTTTACGGATGACTTCTCAGGGTACCACCAAGTTAGAATTGCAAAGGAAGACCAAGAGAAGACAACTTTTTCGACTGAATGGGGAAGATTTTTCTACCCAGTCATGCCTTTTAAGTTAAAAAATGCACCCGCTATGTTCTCATACATCATGGTATAAGCCTTCCATGACTTCATCCATAAATTTATTCAGGTCTACCTGGATGATTGGACTGTGTATGGGCTAGTAAAATACCATTGTGACAACTTGAGGCTGATGTTTGAGAGATGTTGGTAGTTGAGGATATCCCTCAACATTAAGAAATGTGTTTTTGCTACTCCATTTGGAATTCATTAGGACATATTATATGCAAGGAAGGTTTGCTAGTGGATCTCGCCAAAGTTGTAGTTATTGTGGGATTGGGAGATCCTACGGTCAAAGCGTAGTGCATGGATTCCTTAGGCATATAGGGAATATAGGAAAATTATTAAAGGATATGCTAAGATCATCATGCTCTTGGAAAAATTACTTAAACACAAGAGTGCCTTTCACTTTGGGGATAGGCACGGTAGAAGAAGGAGTTTGACAAATTAAAGGATAGGATTGTCACACACCCATATTATGATTTCCTTCTTGGGATAAGCCCTTCCACATACACGTTGATGCCTCGGGGACATTCAATGGATAATTGCTAGCATAACCTGGTGATGGGATTGTTGATCACCCCCTTTGTTTTGCTAGTAGGAAGTTGACACCAGCAGAACAAAATTACACTACTACTGAGCGTGAGGCATTGTCAATGATCTACGCACTTTGCATACATTTAGGAAGTATCTATTGGAAACACTGTTTATATTCTATATAGATCATATGGCATTGAAGTATTTGGTAAATAATCTCGTTTTGTAGGGCGCATATATCGATGGGTGTTGTTCCAAGAATTTGAGTTTTCGATTACGTAAAACCGGGAAAAATTAATTTATTACCTAATCATCTTTTAAGAATTGACTCTGGGGAGGACTTGCGAGGCATTGAAGATACCATGCCGCAGACACACACTATTTAGGTTGCAGTCACACACCCTCGACTTGGAGGATATTGCGGTATTTCTTAAAAAGGGTGTGGTGTCGACGGGATGAAGGCTTTTGAGAGAAAGTAGTTAGTAATATGTGTCACACCTTACATGTTGTATTAGTGGAGATCTGTACAAATTGGGCCTGATGAGGTTTTACAACGATGCGTATTAGAACATGAGCACGTGGAAATTGTGGAAGAAGCACATAGTGGGATTGCAAGAGGACACTATGTAGGAAATGCAACCATATGGAATATTCTACTCATAGGGCTCGGTTGGAAAGTATCTACCAAGATAGTATTGTGTTGTGCAGGCCTTTGACCATTATTTGTGCCTTGGAAAACACAGGGAAGAGGATGAGATGCCATTAAGTCCAATATCCAACACAAATCCATTTTAGAAATGGGTAATCAACTTTGTAGGACTAATTTCACATGTTGTGTGACACACTAGCTCACATTACATCATCACTTACACTGATTACTTGACAAGATGGGAAGAGGAAACACCTACAAAGGATTTCATAGTAGCGACAATAGTAGAGATTCTTATGGGAAAACATAATTAGTAGGTATGGATGTCCATGAGTTTAACAAGTGATAGAGGTACACATTTTTGAATGAGATAGTAAGGATCTTGTTAGCGAGTTTATGGTGGCACATCACAAGACTACCCCTTATGACCCTCAAGAGAATGGAATAGTTGAGGCATTTAATAAGATACTAAGTAACACATTGACCAAAATTTGTTATGTTGTAAGACAAGATTGGGATGACAAGGTATCAATAGTTCTATGCACATACAACACAACCTAGAAGAGACTGAAAACAACCACACTGTTTTAGTTAGTGTTTAGCACAGAGGCTGTTTTTCCAGTTGAATTCATATTACCATCACTTCATATAGCACGGACAAGGGGATTGGTTGATGAGCAAGCGCTCGAGGAAAGGGTTGGCAAGTTAATGCGAGTTAGATGAAAGGAGATCACTTGCTAGATGGAGTCAAAAGACTAAAAATATGAGACAAAAATCATGGCATGATTGTCATATCAAGAAAAAACAATTTGAGGTTGGGTAGATGGTTTTGTTATATGATTCCAAGTTTCTGCACCATCCTGGGAAATTGAAAGTCCATTGGTTGGGCCCATACATCATCTCGTACATCCTTGATTCAAGTGCTTTCCGATTCTAAGCTGGATGGGACGAGACTACTTGGCCATTTCAATAGGAATAGGTGGAAGCCCTCCTATAAATAAATCTTCCTTGTGTTTGTAAATAAGTCATTTTTTCCAGTTAGCTTAGGATTTACCTTTATGCATTTGTCCTTCCTTGTGTCTCCCTTTCTCATTACTTATTCCCTTTTGTTTATGTTGTTTTGTGCCTTGTGCACTAGTAACCACTTATTACTTTCTAAAGGTTGTGTATGTGTAGAGGACCGTGCATCTGATTTAGTGTGGGGTGGAGTAGTACAAAGTAAGATACAAGATGGTAGTAAAAGTTGTATGGCCCGGGTTGAAGAATAAAAAGCATGATGATAGGTAGAACACGTGTGGAAATGATGGAAAATAATTTTTGTTTCAAGATATCTTAACAAAGACCACGTATAAAGAATGAGAAGGACATGAACAACACGGGTATATGAGGGAAAAAAATTAGGTCAAGGACAGAAGAAGTGCCTTCGGTCTTTGCAGATGGGTGCATTAGAGTCTTCGGTCGGTAAGGATTTTTACATGTTATACGGTTGTAGGAGCATTATTCTAGGATTGGGCACGTGGGTAAAGGCACTTAAGGTCAAATTTAGTGGAAAAATCCCCATTTAATGTTGAGTATAATGGTGGGTACCATAATATTTATTGCCAGAGAAGAACAAAAAGCTATAAGTATGAATTCAAGCACATTATTATTTTACCTTTCTATTACGAGATTGAAGAAGCTCTTGCGAACTAGGGCATCCGTGAAGAGATATTTGTGTGAAGAAATAATCATAGAGATTTGAGTAAGTGATTAGTATTGATCTATGAACTAGAGTGAAAGGAGCACATGGGTGTACGGAAGAAATTTTTAGAGGATCACACTGTCTTGTGGAAGAATTTTCCATGTTATTGTTTTGCAGCTAGGGCACATGAGTATAAGGATTATTTCACGGAGTTGAGCCAAAGGGTTGAGCAAAGTAAGAGAGGAAGCGAAGAGTTTATATTTTAACCCGAAAAGTAAAATGACATGAAAAAGGAAACCATTTTACCAAAGAAGAGAAAGAGCAAAGGAAAACAGACAACTACCACCATGAGTTTCAATGACGAGTGGTATGCAAAAATGTAGTACTCAGATGGAGTGTTGCTTTGGGGAAATAATGGGTATCACACGTAAGGAAAATCTGGTTGTGGTGACTATAATCATTGCACAAGCACCACGAGAGAAAGAGATGGATTTGGAACTGGTTCGTTTGATAGATAGGAAGATACTAGAGGGAATGTCGATCCGCATCAATGAGGTGAAGGTGAAGTTGGGAAAGGCCAAGTTGCTGCAACTTTATGAGTTTCCCTATTTTGGAAATCCCAAGCGGTTATACCAATGGCTGATGTTGCGTGTGCATGAGGACCACTTCTATTTTGCGAGGCCGAAAAATGTGCATAACCCCCACTCATATCTAATTTCTTGGCACAGTTTACAAAGAGGAGTCCATAGATGATGACTTGGAAGATAAGGAGTCCATTAAGGAAACTTTGGAGGCCTATGATTAAAAAAGGTTTCGCACTACTTTGATATCACAGATATCCCCGACCTTGTAATGAGGATGGTTGCACACTTGGTTACCAAGCTAAATGGTCAAGAAAGGTGGACACAAGTAAACAAGGCATGGTTGAATGTATGTCAAAGATTTGAAGGAACCATATACAACTTGTCCACCTATATTGTAGATGAGATCATTAGTAGTGTGTAGGAAGGAGATAAGATAATGTTTGGAAATTTTATTCTCACCATTGTCTTCTCAGAGATTGGAGTGCCTAATGGGCCAAAAAAGTTCATATGGGAGTATCCAGATGAAGATCCCTCACCCACAAAAATATTTGAAAATTATACTTGTGATACCATGACGGCCACCCACAAGCGCACAAGGAGAAATGGTACACTAAAATGTGCAATGCATTCTAAGAAGAGTGGAGGATACCTGAGAAATTTCCAGCCCTAGTAGATGGAGAGAATGAGTTTGTTGTATACCAGCACTTCTGCATTGGTAGATTCACTCTGATAGATGGGACTAAAATTCCATGGTGAAAACTACTTTTCTCCTTCACCATGTGGTACTTCCAAGTAGGGGTCAACCACTTCAAGGAAGCAAAAAAACTAAGGTTAAACCTTAGTGGTGGACTAGGACCACCACTAGCTATGTAGGAATCTTATATACCTAATGAAGCACACATATGTGGAGACGTATGTCTCCCAAAAAGTACAGATGATGAAACCCTTGACATTGCCAATTACGGGAAGAAGCGTAACAAGGGTATACTTACGCATTAGGATTTTTTTAAAAAAGGAACCTACTTTGAGAATGATGTCTCCATTCCAAAATAACCCATAGGGAGAAATAAGGTTGCACCGAAGAAAAGGGAGAGAGGGGAAGTGCATGAGAATAAAGCACCAAGTATGTAGATGACACAATCTATGGGTGCACTTAGGAAACAAGCACCAAGATGAGCACATACTTGGGCTGGAAGAAGTCTCAATCAAGGAGAAGTAAAAGAAACTGAGGAAAAGGTTCAAGAATAAGAAGATTCACCTAAGAGGAATCACCTTCGAGGAAGAGGAAGAGTCCCCAGTTAGGAAGAAACAGAAGGCAGCGAGGAAGACAGACTTAGAGGAGACGGAGAACTTGGAGGCCTATAGGGATAGTAGGATGATGATGAGGATGAAGAAGTTAATAATCATCCCGTATATGATGTACACAAATTTGAGGATGAGGATGATAGAGAGGGATGGCAAGGAGGAAGCAAATGCTCAAAGTAAGGGGATCAACGAAGAGGTGAACATTAAGGATCGAGGACTCCCAGGCCTCACGAGGAGAAGATAGAAAAGGCTGCGAGAAATAGAAGTGGCGGGAAAAACCAAGATGTTAGTGGAGCAAGAGTTGGAGAGCAGCGTAGGCAAAGTGTTGAAAGGGATAGAGGAATAAAGCATTGGAAAGGAGTATGGAAGCATGGGAAGAGATCCTAGTCTAGGCGACCTTTACAAATGGAGCGCAGGAAGAGTATGGTTGTAGCACAAGGATAGGGAATGGGCTATATCAATGATCCCAATAAGGTGTTATGTGCACACTTCTATAGAATTGTGCCGATAGAAAAATCTGTTGATGTCTTCATTTGATGAGGAAGGCGCATATCTATGAACCAAGAAGATGGTATCTTGGGCATTCGAGTCTCACGTTGATGATCTTGAATTCTAAGTAAGACAAGGGGTGCTAATGAAGATGTCAGAGGAAAAGGGGATAAATCCATTGGTAAATGCTCAACAATTATATGATGAACAAGTTTGTAATGCACTCAACAAGGTTTTAGTGGAATTAGAGGAAGGAATTTTTAGGAGGAGCGACTAGCCAGGTGAGATTCTATAAGGGTAATTGGGAAAGAAAAAGGGGATATCTTTGAAAAGAAAAAGAAGCTGAAGCAAGAAGATCTGATCAGCACATAGTTAAGGCATGAGCTACGGGAGGAAAAGAAAAATGTGTGAGAGGTCTATAAGAATATAGATATGATCATTGATGCTATTTTACTAAAGCATCCGGACCTAGCTTTGCCCAAGAAGAAATATGAATCAACCTTGCAGTGCTTGGAATATTTAACTCACATCCTTATAATGGAAAGATGGCCACTTGCATTGGAGTCAAAAAAGAAGAGGCATTGGCGCGGCGGAGAAGGAGGATAAATTGATGGTTATTGAAATAATCACTTGATACACCAAACTCCTCACCACTATAAAATCTATCACGTAGGTAGCTAAAGCTGCTTATGATAATTGCACTAATAGGGATAGAGTAGCAAGCATCCTATTTGTTATGCATGAGGCAGAGCTCAAGGAGTTTTAAGAGAAGAATAAGGGGAATAGAGAAGAGTGAGATAAGATCCTGTCCAAGGTGGAGAAGAAGTCTGAATCCATTGAGACCCTAAGAGGCTCGATCAAAAACTAGTTGAAGGAATTATATCCCTAGATCACTGCAAGATGGAGCGCTCGATGACTTTGGCAACCAACTGGAAGGGATCGTTGATACAATGGGTGCCAAGGGGGATGAGATGAGTTTTGATGAGGTAAGTGCTCTGGTGGGCGACCTACTCAAGGAAGCACATAAGGAAGTAGATTCTAGGAAACACTCGAGGCGAGATATAAGGAAGGACTTACCACTCCTTGACCAATATACAAATTATTCTTCATTCCTCCATTATTAATTATTCTCATTCTTCATTTTTTCATTCTTTATTCTAACCAACCGAACTCCCGCCATTCTTTATTATTTAAATAAGAGGTGTTCTCAAGGACAGAGAACAAGCTTAGTGTGGGGTGATGTTGGGCCTCAAGATATTGACTAAGTCCCTAAGGGCACATGTGCACGCGGGACCAATATAAGGAAAGATGTGTGGATCAAACCACACAGGAAAAGGGTTTTAGAAGGGTTTTGTAGAAACCATCGCACACACGTAAGGAAAAAAAGTGCGAGAACTCAGCCATATTCGACATTTCAAGAAGCACATGAGGAAAGCGTGAACCGACTAAGCATGCAGAGTGGATAAGGTTCCATCCCGGAACTTAGTGACCAAGAAATGAATATTACATGCAATGGAAGGATCCCAAAATACATCATTGTAGAGAGTGGAGAGCTCGAATGAGAATAAAGATGCTCCATTAGAGGACCACCTTGACACTTGGTGACCAATCTGCTACTTCAGGAAGGCATGACGGTGGATCTTAAAGCTATATTTAGAGATGCTCAAGTAGAACTAAAAGAGGATAGAAAGTAGAGAGAGGACTAGAGTCGGAGGACATTGAACTAAGAACTTGGGAGTCATAGAGATAATGAAAGGAAAAGCTCACGTAAAACTAATTAAAGGTTCTATAGGGATATGATTACCATTAGAGGGTTATAGGAATGGTATTACACCAAGGGATGGGTCTTTATCAATTTTTAGGTAATATGCGAAGCATAGATAGGGCTTTTGATGCATGAGTCTATCTGTATTGATAAAATGGTTTGTTATTACCTTGGTGAATGTAATGTGGTTACCAAATTATGATTAATATGAATATATGGTTTCATTACTAAGTACATATTGTTCATGGGTGTAAACCCTAGTACATTTTCTTTATATCATGAATTAGGTCTACTATTTGTATGATGTTTCTCTTGTTATCTAAATGGGTGTATTGATATAATAACTCATACTAGGCTCTCAGAATGAATGCATGGTCATTTACCTTTTTGCATCTAAGGTTTTGTATTCAAGCAATGTATTCTCACAAAACTCACATAAAGGAGGGGCTCGGTGCCCACACATGCCTCGGGTGAGTGCCCAATGTCTGCTGGGTGATAGGCCGGTGCGCATGGGATTAGACTATTGTTCTAAGGGCATAAAAATGACGACAGGGTTTACGATAAATTAATCTGTAAATACACATCTATAAGTTTACATAAATAGAATTTACATTCAAACTAAAATATGTCATGAATGTTTATAAAGGCTATAATTTTCTTTTCATAGAACCCCAAGAAGAAAATGTGCTTAAGGGATGTTCCATAAACTTCAAACCAAAATTAGTACAAATAAATAAACAATGGAGTGTCACTTACAAAGGTAAATATGATATATATTAAATTTTATAAAGTGAGAATGTATCCAACTCATATGTCAACAAATTAGTAACTAATTCATGCACATGTTGAAGATTATTACAAGATTTAATTCAATAGAAGTATCATGTAAAATAAATTTCACTAGAAACAAAATTAAATAATCTCTTGTATTCGACATTATATGCAATCTCTTTTAGATAATGGAAGATAACTATATTTGTATTTGATTTCTATTTTTTAAGCCAATAAATGGACTCTAACAAAGAATTGAATATTATTTTAAAAAACAAAAAAATGAAGATGAGTATTAATCTAATATTACATTAGGATATATGGTTTTATGAACTTATAAGTCTCTACGTAAAGATTAATTAAGCACATGGATTGGGAATGAAAGGAAATCATGGTTACACCATCACAATAGTATGTGAAATTTATTCCAATTCCCTAATGAGAAACCAACTCTTAAGCATGGTAAGCTCAATACTTGAAAATAAGTGTAATACATTAGGTGAGTTTTTACATCATTTATTTAAAATAATGAAAACCAAACTTACGAGATTTAAATTACATTTTAAATAATTAAATAAAATGCATAAATTATTCATAACAACATTACAAAACATATTTTCATTCAGGTAATACACTAATTAGATTCCTAATACAAGACTTAGAAACATTTTGTTTCGTTTGAAATATTATCTATAACCCTTATTCGAACTAGTTGCTCACATAATACATTTTTTTGGTTTTCTTGTGTCTAATTAATCATCTTATTATGTAATCTACTCTCCTTATTAAATTTCAAGAAACATTTATTTTTGGATTGTTCATCCTCAAAATTTGAGTTGGTCATAATGGGTTTAAAAACAGATGTTTTTCGCATGTTGAAAAAACAATTTATTTTGCACATGTTAAAAATCAATGTTTTTTCCACATGTTGAAAAAAAAAACTATCTTTTTCAACATTTGAAGAAGAGAGAGAACAATAAAAGCACCAAAAAAATATGACTTATCCAAACTAATATTTGTATCCTCCAAAAATAGAGTCTTGTATCAAGCTTATTCCCAATTTAGGAAGGTTGGTCAATGTTGTTACATTGCAATTCAAGGAAGGAGGCAATGTTATTTCTATTTGTGCATTAAGCTCTATTTTATCATCCTTGTGATGAAATATACAAAGAGTTTAGTTAATACTGAATCATAACTTGTGAAGGCCATAAATTTTGATCCGACTGTTAGATCATCTTGAAATTTTCCAAGGTGGTAGATATTGATTAGTAATATGTGACAAACTTTCCTATGAATTTTGATTCCATTTTGACATATTTTTGGGACCGGATTCCTTCGTCTAGTTGTCTAAAATTGGCTGTGAACATTTTTTCCTTTTGTCTAGAACTTAGAGTTTTAATAACTTTTTATATGCTTTATAGAATAATCAAGTTTGGCGTTAGAATTTTTGTGAAGTCATATTTGTCACAAAAATTTTGGGGCTATTCAAGGTGTTTTACTAGTAGGTGATTTTTGGCATGTTAGGGGTTCATTAGCATTTTAGGGTTTTAGAGCTAATGTGAAATAAAAAGAAGCTTGTAATAATGTAAAAGATTAAGTTTGGATTACATAATCATAGGAAAACAATTTCAAATCTTCTAGTTCTATTGCAAATAGTTTTCGTGTGTTTTAGAGGTGTTTCAACTTCTTATAGCTTGACCCTCATCAATTGGTATTAGAGCGGGATTTGGATCTTACGAAAATGGTAAAGGTATTAGAGCGGGATTTGGATCTATGTAATTTATTTCCTTTATTTTATCTAAGTATGGCTATATGATGGAGGGGAAGATATGCCGAAATGAATAGGCATATGTAGGATCTATAAAGGCAAGTTGTTGAGATCACAAGAAAAGTTACCCACCTTAGAAGGAGATGTGAAAATGGGGATGTAGACCTAGAGAGTGATATTAAAGAATTACCTTCATTAATGAATCAAGGAGGAAAAAAAGGAAAAAATGAGAGAGATGAATACACTTTGAATGAGAGACCATTTGAGGAGAGATTGATCCAAGATTTCAAGGGAAAGAATGACCACATCAAGATTAATTTTCCTTATTATGGTGGAGGGTTACGACCAGAGGAGTTGATTGATTGGTTAAATCGTAAGGAAAAATTATTTGAGTGGAAAACACTTTCAGAGGAGAAGAAGGTTAATTTTTATGCACTAAGTTGGCCATACATGCACCGATTTGGCGAGATCGCTTGGAAAATGAAAAGAGGAACAGGAAGAGAAAGATCCAAAATTGGAATAAAATGGTGAAGAAGTTGAAATAAAAGTTTCTTCCTGTAGATTATTTCTAGACACTATTTCAAAGGTTTCAAACCCTAAGACAAAAGAATCCCAAAATTGAATATTATACCAATGAATTTTATAAGCTACAAATATGGGTGGAACAAAGAGAGTCTAAAGAATATAAGGCTACAAGGTATATAAATGGGTTGATTTATACCATACAAGATGAACTGAGTATGCTCCAGATCCATATCTTGGATGATTCTTATCAACTCACATTAAAAGTAGAAGAAAATAAAAAGAGGAGTAATTTTAGAAGAGGTGTGAAGAGAGGGCCATCATCATATCCAATGAGAGGTAGAGGTAGATTTGATTCTATAAAAGGTGAATCCTCTAATGCAGAAGGGAAGGAAGAATCTAGTCAAAGTTGTGGTAACTACCAAAGAGGTAAGGTGTTTTAGAGGGGATGAATTTATAATGGAGGACATGGTTGGAATAACCCCAAAGGTAGCATACATGATACCTATTTATTAAAGAAGGGCACAAAGATTTTGAATGTTTGCACTACCCTATACAAGATAGATGGCTCAAATAAAAACCATGAGTAAACCCGGTTGAAGCTTAAGAGGAAGAAGAAATGGAGGTTCTTTGCAGACTTTGGTGAAACCCTCATGATATGGAGAATGATGATCACCGTGAGAAAGGAGAAAGAACAAGATGGTTCGTAGTGATTGTTCACTGCAGACAAATATATTTCGAACAAGATGCACCTCTTGAGGAAAGTTATGTAAAATTATTATCGATGGTGGTATTTGTTAAAATATGGTCTCAACTATGATGGTTGATGAACTCGATCTGAAATGTGAGAAGCACCAATAATCCTATCGTATATCATGGTTCAAGAAAGGGAACAAGATACTAATATTGATACTGACATGGATGACAGGTGGGAAATGACCCCTTTGCGTGAAAAGACACCCGGGGATGAAGCTAAAAGGTCCAGAAACATTGAACCAAATGTGTCTTTAGCGACTGTGGTCCCCCCTGGTTCAAGCAATAATTATCAACCGATTACTGACCTTGAGGTTCTTATTCCTTTGCAGGAAATTTCAGATGCTTGGATCACAGTTAGGAAAAAGAAAAATTCCTTCTCCAGGAAAACGCCTATCCTTCGAGATAGTTCTCCAATGCTGTTTGGCTATCTCTTAGCTAGACAAAGCATGTATTTGTTGTTTGCTGTTCTTATGTTGTTTTTGTTGTTGTTCTGTTGGTTTTGGAACTTCTCTTGGTAGATTGGTTTCTTTTCTGCCGTGTGGGCCTTAAATGTTTAAATCTGGTTTGCAGAGCCTTGCTGTACAAGGGTATAGTCCCTTTCAAAAAACTATTTGCCAATAATAAAAAAAAATGAAGAAAGGGAACAAGATAACCATAGATAAAAGATGCCTTATAAAGTTTTTGATTAGGAATACCTACAAGGATGAGGTTTGGTTTTATGTGCTCCCCATGGATGTGTTGTCACATGGATCATACACCCATTGAATATTTGAGTGATCATGTGTAACGTTGGAACATCCCAAAGGTGTGGGACCCTATTTCCTTGGGATGAACCTGCGGAGAAGGCCGAATTCGTTTGAAACTTAAAGCACTTGATTTATGATCAATATGAAAAGCTAAAATATTTGAAAATAACTCTAATATACGCATCGATGGGATTAAAGAAAAAGATAAAAATAATAATAAATTTATGCACCAAGTATATTGAATAGATAAACCCACTTAAATCCGAATCAACTCGTCACAAAATATATGATATGCACATGTATTTCAATCTTCCTCTATCCATGACTATAATAATCCATCTTTATAATAGAAAGAAAATTGATTTTCCACAACTGATATTCAAAGTAGTTATATCACTTTTCACATGAATTGAAATAAGATAACTGGGATAAATTTAGATTATCCAATCACATCAAGGAATTAAACATTCACAAGCTATAAATTGATCAATGACTAACACAATAAACTAGACTTTTCATGGAAAAATATTGTTCTAAATATAATTGAAAGGCTCAAAGTATATGAAGCACTCTTCCAAGCTTGAAGAGTAACTTCTCCAAATGATCTAAATGTTTACATAAATTTAATACATTTAAATATTTATAAGTTCCAGAGGTTGAGCCATTACAGTGTAACCTTAACTAACAACTTACTAAAAATATAGTATAATAAATTCAAGGGAACATGATCCCATAAAAATAGTAAAGTTATTGCAAATGTTTTACTAAGCCAACCCTTCAACTTTGATTTATTCGAGCTTAGAACCATCGCAATCATGGCTGCACTCGGCTTAGCTTAGACCTGCATCATCTTTCTCTTGTTCAGTTTTCCCCTGATCTTCTTCCCACATAGCCATTTGGTGTTTGTAATCAATGAAACATTTGATGATTCCCTGTACCTCCTTCTCCTCTTATCCACATGCATAATGATTTACTACATCCGCTATATCAATCTCCCTCACAACTTTGGATGGAAACCTTTTCAACTTATTCACTACTTTCTTTAGTTGACTTATGAAATTCTAGCATGAGACTAACCTATAAACCTATAAATCTAATAATCCGCTCTTGTAATGGTTTCTTTAGTTTTCCCTTCAACAGGAGTAGCTACCTCCATGAACCTTTCTCCTGACTAGTTTATTGATAAATTAGAGATGATCTTTGGTTGTTTGGCATGTCTCTTTGGAGTAGGTTCTAGCATGCTCATATCTATCACATCTACAAGAGGCACCTTCTTCTTTTGCTTTGGGGTTTGGCGATATAGCCATTCAGGTATAGTAGATGCGGATGAAAGTGGCATGGTTGGTTTGGAATTTGGAGAAGCTCAGTATAAAACAATGGAATTGGTAATATCAGTTGAAAATGAAATGGAGGTGGTTATGATAGATGGGGTGGAAGTGAGAATATCCTTGAAGTGGATGCAACAAGACTGGAAGTGAAAATGGAAGGAAATGAAATCTATTGAGAAAATGTAGTGGAAAATAGACACCAAATCATTTCCCCTATTGAGAAGAAATGGAGGGATGAAAACACTTGGGCCATGGATGGGAATGGAAAAGTAGAGGTGAGTGTAGGATAAGTTGATAATGGTCGGAAAGTGGAGCTGAAGATAGAGATTATGGTAGTGAAGGAGGGGTGAAAAATCTTATGACACAACTAGAGAATCAATAACTTCAAAAACTTGTGATAATTGTGTTGTAGATGTCATAACCTTGGAAATGGGAAATTTTGAAAGAGAGAAACTCCCGAAAACAAATGAGATCTTCCTTGGAGTTATATTGGCCTTTTGGGTAGATCTCTTACCTTTTCTGGGTGTAGGGAGGTTCAGTGTCGATTGGGCTTATATCCTTATAGATTGATCTATGCCTTTGGGTGAAATTCCAAAGGTAGCCAACCAATCATATGTCCTTTTTAGAATGGGCCCCGCCCTTTCCTTAGTATTACAATGTTCTTCTTGGTACTAATCGATCCATGGGAAAGGTTGAATAACAACATTATTGTTCTGAAATCGGATCCAATACTTCATCATCGTCCTCCATTCCTTCTAGAATATCTGCAATAGCGAATTCTTTGGCTTCATCTAAGGTAAACCTCTCATATTATCGTTGTATGATAATAATCTCATCCCAACATTGAATCCAAATATCCTCCAACTGAGGAACGTGAGAACTAGACAATCATATTTCATTGAACTTACCCCAGTAATCAAAGTTAGTTATGGGATGGAAAGTTCACAAGGTAACTTCGAACATCTCTCCATCCACATTATTTTCCTTGTAAATATTGGCACATGTATACCTTCCTATTGAAATAGGAAATTGGACTCCCGCCTTATGTTATTTATTTTGAATTTTATGGTAATCCAACAATTTTTGAACCAATTCTAGAAAGATCCATTTATTGGTAGGACATCATGGAAATTTTCTAGGAGAACCTAGAAAACCTAGAATCTTGATGTATGTGAATGTCAAAAATTGAATATAGATGGCTCCCCATTCTCTTACCTCTTTAAAAGCTTCATCATAAATTCTCGATTATACAATTTTTTATCAAAACAATAAAGGAGGACAACAAAAAGGCATCATTGACCCTACGGAAATGTTTGTTTCCTTCTTCCATTGTAATTTGAGGATAAAATTGATAAATTTTTGACACAATTCTAACACCTTTTATATTCAAACCATTGAATTCTCCCATGGCAACTACAACATAAACGAGGAAGGAAGTCATGAAGAAGTTTTTAGAAGTCAATACATTACTCAACTGAAAAAAATTGAACTACTAATATGTTTTCCCCATCGTATGAACTCTTTATTCTTCTTGATAGTAGCAATATAAAGGAAAATCCATTCATGAAACTCCCTCGCTGAAGTGAGACCCGAAAATCTACTCAACAATATAATAAGATCATTTACTTCTGGACGAAGTCTGAGCAGAACAATTTGTTAGGAAGCTTGATGACATTCTTGGCCAAGTAACTCTTCATTACGAACTTTATACATAGTTCAGTTTATTTATCCTAATGTTCAACTACAACTTCTGGTGAAATTATTACATATCCTTCAACATCTACAAGTTTAAATAAATCTTGAAAGAAATCAATGTCCAATGTGATCATGACCTTGTTGTCATTTTCCTTTACCAATTCAAAATCCTTATCAAAATGAGCTATTGTAGCCAAGACAAACTCAGGGCAATGCATGGATGAAGGAAACCCCATAGTGAGAGCAAGTCCACTATTGAATATGGCCTTCATCCAAGGTTTCTTATTAGGGTCCTTTAATCTTTCCCAAAAGTTTGGCATATCCACTTGTCCAAGATCAATATCTCTAATATTCCCCAAATATGAAGATAGGCATGAGTGAGGAGAAAATCCTAAGATTGTGTACTTAATTTTTCCTTTCCCTTTGATGAGGAAGTTGACATGAATTCAAAATTCGAATCCGATTTATCTTTGAAAATTATAAGAAACCTTAAAGGTTCCAAAATACCGAAGTCCAAAAGTCTGAAAATAGAAACTCCAAATAATTTTCAACTCCGAAGTACAAACCGTCGAAAGTACGAAGACTTCATAGTTCCAAAACCTAAAAATGGACCTCTAAAAGTCCGAAAGTAGTGAAAAATCTGAAACTCCGACCTCTGAAACTCCGAAAAGTGAACTTCTAAAACTCTGAAAAGTACAATTTTGAGAGAGTGAAAATCAAATATTCTGAAGATCTGAAAATAACTTGTTGCACAATCCTTGGATTTGATGATACTAGATTCCTGCATGAATTGAAGCTTGTAGTGTTGAGAAAAGAATCAGATGACATGGTTAAAGATGAAACAGTGGATGAAAGGAGCTTTCATGCCAAGAAAGAAAATAAGAACTAATAAAAAGAAACAAATAAGAAAAATCCTAATTAATCATAAACCAAAAAGAAGAAATAACCTAAAAAATTTACCTTAAATGTGATTCCTTGAAAGTAAAAAATGATGCAGTAAAATCAAGATGTCATAGCAAAAAAACTATGTGAAAATGATAAGTAAATTTTTGACTCTATAAAGGGAACCCTAGAATTAATGCTTAGAAGCCGAAATATGTGGGGGTTGTTGGAAATTAACTTAATGTGGAAGGTCCACAATTGTAAACCCTGAAACTATGATAAGACGACTTATGAAATTTTGAAGACCTTGCAGTTCCAAAACTCGAGCTCCGAAACGTTGAAAAACAAACCTCTGAAACTCAAAAAGGCCAAAGTTCCAAAATTTTAGAACTTTTGGGTTTCAGACTTCGGAACTTCAACAGATAAAATATCTATGAAGGTGACATGAGACTCTGAAATCTGAAAGTCTGAAGTTTTGAAATTTTTGAACTTTGGAGTTTCAAAGTTCATAGACTCATAGTGGAAAATAACGATAATGCCAAGGAGAACTCCGAAACCCAAAATTCCAAAGTTCCAAAATTTGAACTTTGGTTTTTGGAGTTTAGAACTCTAAACATAACTCTTTCTTTGCAATCAACAAAAATATGAAATAAGAAGACCTTTGAAGTCTGAAAATTCAGACTTTAGAGTTTAGAAAACTTCAAAATTTTGAAAACACCTTTAGGAAAGAAAACTCTTCTACAGGTTCAAGGAATTTGACAATTTTTTGAAAGCACCTTCCTGTAGAGGTAATTTTAAAGGTTAACATTTTTGGTGACATCCAGGGAATGCTTTCCTACTAAGCCTTAGGCTAGTAGCCTTATACAAACCATTGGGAAAAAGATTCCTAAAAAATAAAATATTCAGAACACACACCAAATGAAAAGAAACAGAAAAACAAACATCACAATGTGTGAAGCACTTGGAGGAAATGACAAAACAAACACTGTACAAATGTAAAAACTGCTATCAAAAGAAATCTTTGAGATGAATCCCATTCACATGGATGGGAAATTATTCTCCATTGAGTCTTGATAAGAAAAATGAGTTTGCTTCTTTGTAACTTGTGATAATATATGGTCTGCTCCAGAGGGAGTCAAATTTAGCATGCATACTCAGCTTGGCTCTGTCAACATCCCATTTGAGAACCAAATATCCTTCATGGAACTCTTTGTTGGATGCCCTTTTGTCAAAATATCTTTTAACTTGAGATTGATGTTTTTCTAGAGTCTTCATTGCTTTGTTCCTTGTTTCTTCTAGCTCCATTAGTTTGGAATACCTAATTGTCATTGAATCACTTTCCATGAGTTCCAGTTGATGTGCTAATTCCAAAGAAGGAAGTTCTAGAGATAGTGGGAGCTTTGCTTCCCTTCCATATACTAGCATAAACGGTGAATTTCCTATTAGATTAGGTATTTACCTTAGCTCATGTTCACCTAGGTACTTTATTTACCTTTATTGTATTTATCCTCACCCACTTATGTGTGTGGATATTTCTTTTATCTTATTTAGCTATTAGGAGATATTATGTAGTTGTTAGGTATAGTTCTTTCCTTGATCTATGGTATTGACTAGATCCTTAATGTCTAGTTCTCTCCTAAATCTATGATCTTGACTAGTTCTTTGATGACTAGTTATTTCCTTGATTTATGGATTGATCTATGACCTTGACTACTTCTTAGATTGTTATTCCTTGCCTATTTAAGCAAGGCCCATTCTCAATGTATTGCATTGAGTTTCATAATAATATATGATATTGTTTCTCATTTATTTGCAAAGGTTTATGTAAAGTTATTCTGGAAAATTGCTTTCATCTTATTAATTGTGATGTTTGACTAGCATCTGTGTTCTTGGCTTGGCATGATCTAGTTATCATTCCTTTCATGGTATCAGAGTAGGAGATTGCTATTGACATCCGTTTGTAAGTTTTATTTTGTAAATAAATTATTTGTGTATTCATATATTTGGGATTTGGTCATATTTTGTTGTTGTGTGCATTTTTATGCAAAACAAAGGCTTCCATTGGATCCGGAAGGCGTGAAAACCCTAAGATCAATTGTAAACTTGACCAATTAGGTAGTCGTTTTTGTGGTTTTTTATTTTTGTAGAGAAGCACACAGTGTGCCTCGGGATTTGAGCCAAGGGAAAAAAACATGATTTTATTTATTTGGGTTTGTTGGATTTCTTGAGATCTCAGATCTGTCTTTTTTTTTCTGTTGTAGCATATGTGTCTCGGTTTGTAATTTTTATTTTGCGAGAACAAACTTGCTAGCCTATAGCATCACCATCATATTATGGATAACCATATCCATACTCTGGTCCACTTACGAGTATTGCTCCCAACCCACCGACATTGATGTGTCGGTCTTTGAGTCTGTTCCTTCTCTTGATGCTCATACACTCTCGAGACTTGTTACTGCATGCTCTTCCACATATGTGCCTATTACAGTACCACATGTTGTGTATCCTACTTCTGCTTAACTGCATGGATTTTTTAAGAAGCATACCACTGCATTCAATTCTCGCATGCTCCGTTCTATGGGTCTCACTAGAGGAGTCATTGGCAGACATTCATAGGGTATTGTTTCCTCTATTCCACATGTTAAGTGGAATTCTCGTCATGACATTGGTTTTCAAGCAGATACTTCATTGGGATCACACATTGATAGAGCTCCTTTGTTTGTTCGCTCGACTCTTTTTGAGGATCATGAGCAACACATGAGTTCTACATCTTCACTCAGGCTTGAGAAACTTGAGATTTTAGTTGTCAGACATGATCAACCTGACACACATTCTGATGTTCTTTTGCATGCACCCATTGTGCATTTTACACCAAGTCATATGTAGGCATCTTCTTCATCCATCCGTGTTGATTTGGGGTGGATATCTGATCACTCATGGTGGTAACATAGGCATTCGTTGAGAGGACTCTATAGGTATGGCTCCTCCACCATTTGGCCTCTTGCTCCACTTTCTATACCTTTTGCATTGTGACGCTTCTTGTTTTGAGCACTTTTTTAGCGGGTGTAGTGTATCTCTCTTGTTTGTTGAGAGATTTTTGTATGTATATTTTTGAAATTTTTGGCATGTTGACAGTCTCTCTTGCGGGGAGCTATTCTGGTGGAGCCCAGTGTTAGTTTGTCAGTTTTCGAGTATTTGTTTTGACAACTCATACAAATTTGTAGCATCACTCCACCCATTCAGCAGTTGGGGAGAGTGTGGTGTTGATCCTGCTTCTTTGGGTTTCGTGTCCTTGCCTTGTTACCTTGGCTTTTCTTGGATCGTGACACTCTAGATTTTGTGTCCTTGCCTTGTTGCTTTGTTTTTTTCTTGGATCGTGGCACACCTATTTGCAGCAGTTGATCAAATTATGTTTGGTTTTTTTTTTTTTCCTTTCGACATCACTCTGTTGACAGTATCCTTGTATGGAGCTATTATGGTGAAACCCAGTGTCAGTTGTTTTTGAGTTTTGTGATCGAGCAGTGGATTCAGACCATAGTACACACCAAACTTCTTCAACATTGTACAAGTTTTTTGAGCTAAGCTTCTTGGGATGCCTTGGAGTGGGTTTTACTCTCTTTACTTTGTTGTTACTAGTTTTGGGTACCTTGCAGTGTCCCTTTTTCCCAGTTATTATACATGAGTACCTCATTAGGCCTAGTTGCAGGACTCATACTATGGACATGCCACTTCTATTTTGGCCCCTAGATTCACTTGAGGGGGGGTGTTAGAGTAGGTATTTACCTTAGCTCATGTTCACCTAGGTACTTTATTTACCTTTATTATATTTATCCTCACCCACTTATGTGTGTGGATATTTATTTTAACTTATTTAGATATTAGGAGATATTATGTAGTTGTCAGGTATAGTTCTTTCCTTGATCTATGGTATTGACTAGATCCTTAATGTCTAGTTCTCTCCTAAATCTATGGTCTTGACTAGTTCTTTGATGACTAGTTATTTACTTGATTTATGGATTGATCTATGACCTTAGACTGGTTCTTAGATTGTGATTTCTTGCCTATTTAAGCAAGGCCCATTCTCAATGTATTGCATTGAGTTCCATAATAATATATGATATTGCTGCTCATTTGTTTGCAAAGGTTTATGTAAAGTTATTCTGGTGAATTGATTTCATCTTATTGATTGTGATGTTTGATTAGCATCTGTGTTCTTGGCTTGGCACGATCTAGTTATTGTTCCTTTCATTTCTAATATCCCTTTTGGGTGTGATCTGGTCCACCCACAGGGCGGTTTTAAGATGAGTGTGCCAAGTTATTCTATTGGTTTCCATTGTACGCTTGATGATTCGTATGATATTTTTTTATTGGACTTGGCTAATCCATTTCCCTGTGGGTAGTAATTTGATGAATTTTTTAGATAAAACCCATTCTTTGAAGCCCATTTAGTTAATTTCAAACCAATAAATGCCATTGCATTGTCTGAAATTACTTGTAAATGGAACGCCAAAATGTGTCATTATCCCTTCCGAAATTTAATAATGGCCTTATCATTTCCTTCTTTCAGTTCCATGGATTTCATCCAGCGAGTGAAATAGTTCATTGCAGTGAGAACCCATTTATGTCCATCACTAGATGGAGGATTAAGCATTCGATGAAATCCAATCCCCACTGGACAAAAGGTTGGTCAACTTGAATTGGGTGAAGAGGAAGGGATGCCAATCTTTGTTTTCCTATGAAAAAGCACATTCCTTACATTTCCTTACCTAGAAATGAGTATCCTTGAATAAATATAGCCAATAGTAACTGGCCCTCATGATCTTTACCACAATAGTCTTTGTAGAGTAATGCCCTTCGAAAAACCATTGTGAAATTCTTGCAAAATCCTGTCTATCTACCTTGGTCCTATACATCAAAGTAGAACACCATTTAAATCTCTATGAAAGAGAACATTATCCACCAAAACATAAGGAACGGATTGAAGATGGAAGCTTCGTCTTTGAGTTTTATCCATGTCAGTAGGATATACCCCTAATAGGAGAAAAAAATCATCTTTGACAACCAATCAACCTGGTCATTTTCCTGAGGTTCATTCAGAGCACTTGTGTCTTTTTCAGCCTTTGTCTCCAAATCTATAGCCAACTGTTGACATAGACCTTTACCCCTAACAAGCTTAGTGACCTTAATGTGTACATCATATTCCATAACTTTAGTAACCCATCCGACATGTTTTTCATTCATGTCTTTATTTAGAAAAAGTCTTTAACTCGGGATGAGACACCATCAAATGAATTTTGTTATTGGATAACATATGTCTAAACTTCTTCAAATCTGAATGACAACAAAGACTTATTTCTCAACAAATGAATATTTTAGCTCATAATATTTTAGGGATCAGCTAAATAAGGCAATTAGTTGTTCCACCGATTCATTACTTTGCTGGGTGAGGATACCTGATATGCTCTCTTGACTTCTAAAAGCATAAATAATAAAATATTTATCAAACTTGGGGTTCATTAGTGTGGGAGTTTGAGAAATTGTTGTCTTAAAGGCTTCAAAACTCTCGTTCCCTTCCTTTGTCCATGAGAAAGGCATATTATTATTCAAAGATAGTATCGGTGGTTTATCCATGCTCCAAATTGAGGGATGAATCTTCACACAAAATTTATGGTTTCGAGAAAACTTTGAAGACCCTTCTTGTGACTTGGGAGAGATAAAGACATAATCAAACAAATCCTGGATGGATCAATTGACAATCCTTCCATTGAAACAACATGCCCCAACAACTTCCCCTCATGCACTATGCAAAAATACATTTCTTAGGATTGAGTGAAACCCCAAATTCCCTACACCTTCGGAAAACCTTCCTTAGATGTGTGATGTGGTCTTCTGCATGCTTAGAGTATACATTTATATCATCAAGGTAAACCAAGATGATATCGTTGATTAGTCCCTTAAATTCCATGTCCATGGATCTTTGGAAAGTAGCACCAAAATTGGATAATCCGAATGGAATTTTACTATAGGCATACATACCCCACTTAGTAGTGAATGTTGTCTTGAACTGATCAGATTCTTTAACCAAGATCTAATTATATCTATAATATCCATCGAGCAGTGAAAATATTTGCACTCCTACTATTATGAGAATATGCTCCATTGATAGAAGAGGATAATGATCTTTCAACAAGGCACGATTCAAATCCCTGAAATCCACACATAGCCAAATTTCTTTGTTCTTCTTCCTTATAGGGACCAAATTGGCTACCCAAGATGAATGCTTGATAGGAAAAATTATACAGGCCTCGATGAGTTTGGTTAGCTCCTTTCTCATTAGTGGCTCAATTTTGGGATTAATTGGCCTCTGCTTTTTTCACGAATTGGCTTTGCATGAGGATCTAGTTCGATGGTATTTTGTGCTAGATCTCGGACGAAAACCACGCAGATTCTTTATATCTCCACACAAAAATGTCGTGATACTCTTGAAAAAGTTTTATGAAATCTTCTTTTTCTTCGGGAGTGCATACTTTTCTAATCTTCAGAAACTTTTCATTTACTACCTTAACTTCCTCAAAATCTTCTTCTTTGACCACCATGTTAGAGATTTGTCTTTTGGATTGATCATCTGAATTAAATATGGATTCCAAAGTAACTAATCCTTTTAGTATCTTGTTTCTTTTCAATTGTATGATTTGATCACTTTGTATGCTTCTTGTAACTTTTCTTTACCTTTCGTAGCAAACTCTTCCTCTTCTTGTAGAAATAGAACAATTTTTTTGTCACCATAAAACACTATCCGACTACTCACATTATCGGGAATTCAAACCGAACCACCTTTTTGACATATTGCCACCCTTCTTTCATGATATCAATAGGTATGTCATATTGCGAGCCAATCCTAACAAGTTTACTAGCATCTTGATTTTGATTTAGGGAACCATGTAGATCCCAAAAGCTTTGAAATCTTCAATCAAATCCCAAGCTCGGATCTTGTATGATAGTAAAAGATCATTTTGGATGCACTTCATGTCATTACTTGATGAACAAATAACTCACTATCTCCAAAAATAGTTAGGATTTGATTCCCTTCTTTTGGGTTTGGTTTAATTCCCACACAGGGCCTCGTATTCAACAACATTGTTAGTGCAACTGAATTACAACTGAAAAGATGAGAAGTACTTATCTCCTTCTAGAGAAATTATCCACACACCAGCAACATTGTTAGTCCAGCATCGAATATGGGCTTCATCAAAGGTTTCTTATTAGGGGCCTTTAATCTTTCCCAGAAGTCTGACATATCCACTTGTCCAAGATCAATATCTCTAATATTCCCCAAATCTGAAGATAGGCATGAGTGAGGAGAAACTCCTAAGAATGTGTACTTCATTTTTCCTTTCCCTTTGATGAGGAAGTTGACATGAATTCGAATTGAATCCAATTTATCTTTGAAAATTTTATAAGAAACCTTAAAGGTTCTAATTTATCGAAGTCCAAAATTCTGAAAATAGCAACTTTGAAATTTTTTCAAATCTGAAGTACAAACCTCTAAAATTTCAAAGACTTCGCAGTTCCTAAACCCTAAAAAGTAAACCTCTAAAAACTGGATCTCCAAAAAGAGACCTCTTAAAGTTTGAAAGTACTCACAACTCGAAACTCGGACCTACGAAACTCTAAAAGTGAACTTCAAACTTCAAAAAGTACGATTTGAGAGAGTGAAAATAAAATATTCTAAAGATCTAAAAAAACTTGTTGCACAATCCTTGGATTTGATGTTACTAAATTCCTACATGAATTGAAGTTTGCAATATTGAGAAAAGAATCAAATGACATGGTTAAAGACAAACAATGGATGATAGGAGATTTCATGACAAACAAAAAAACAAAAAATGATAAAAATAAACAAAAAAGAAAAACCCTAATTAATCATAAACCAAAAAGAAGAAAGAACCTAAAAAATTACCTTAAAATCGATGCATTGAAAGTGTAAAATGATGCAAAGTAAAATCATTGTGTCGAGAAAAAAAAAACCAAGTGAAAATGATAAGTAAAATTTTGAGTTTATATAGGGAACCCTAGAATTATTTATCAAAATCTGACACATGTTAGGGTTATTGGAAATTAAATGTTTTTGGAAGGTCAAAAATTTCAAACCCTGAAACTCTGAAAAATTGATTTACGAGATTACAAAGACTTTGCAGTTCTGAAACTCTGACCTCTGAAATTCCTAAAGGTGAACCTTTAAAACTGCAAAAGGTTGAAGTTATGAAATTTTCAAACTTTAGGATTTAGGAATTCAGAGCTTTAGGAACAAAAATATCCATGAATGCAACACGAGACTACGAAACCTGAAATTTTGAATTTATGAAATTTCAGAACTTTGGAGTTTTGGAGTTCAGAGATCGACAACAGAAAATAATGAGAATTCCAAGGAAAACTTCGAAACCCGAAAGTCCGAAATTTAAAAATTTCATAACTTTGGGTTTTTTGAGCTCGAGAACTCTAAACAATTGGTTTTCTTTGCAATTGAAAAAACTCCAAAATAAGAAGACCTCTGAAGTCCAAAAATTTAGACTTTAGAGTTTAGAAAGCTTTGAAATTTTGAACACTCTTTCGGGGAATAATTTTTTTGCAAGTTCATGTTTTTGACAATATTTTGAAATTACTTTCTTGTAGAGGTAATTTTAAAGGTTAATAGCATGCATGCCATATATTATTAGGGGATGCCTTGAAATATGATAGAAAGGTTACGAAGATGTGGGGAAATATACTTATAATTTTTTGATGGATGTTGTAAAGGTGGTCTTGTTAGCCTTCAGGAAGAAGAGAAGAGTGAAGGTTTGTTAGTTATTGAAGTGTTTATTGTAGAAATAGAAGAAGGTTGTTGTTTTTATGCACTGATGTTAAAGAAGGTGGAAATAGAGGCCTTTAATATATCTGCGGCAACAACAAAGGTACTAAAATAAAAAAAGATGTCATACCGGATGAACTATTAGATGGGTTACCTCCAAATTCGGACATACAAGACCATATTGATTTGATCCCGGGATCGATCCTTCCAAATAAGGAAGCCTATAGGATGACTCCTACACGGCTTGTGGATTTGAACAGAAAGTGAAAGATCGATATAAAAAGGGTTGGTGAGAAAAGAATGATTCCATATCTAAATCCAACACTATTTATTCCCAAAAAGGATGGATATTGGAGAATGTGTGTGGAAAGTAAGGCCATAAAAATTCAGAATTAAGTATCGGTTCCTAATTCCAAGATTGCATGATATGATGGACGTCTTAGTAGGACCCCGGTCTTTTAGTAATATTAACATGTGGAGTGGATACTAAAAAATCCAAATTTGTGAAGGGGATGAATGGAAAATGGATTTCAAAACAAATTATGGATTGTGCGAGTAGATGGTGATGTCATTACTGTCTATCTAATGCAATCGGTACATTCATGAGGTTGATGAACTACAAGAATACAATGGTAAGTTTTGGTTCGTATTTTGATGATAGTTTGATATTCAATAAGACAATGGAAGAACACTTGTTACATCTTAAATTGGTGTTAGAATTTTTATGAAAAGAGAGTTTGTATGCAAACTTAAATAAGTATAGATTTATTTAGAAAAGTCTAGTTTTTTGGGGGATTTTCATCATTGAGGATGGAGTGAAAATGGATGAGGAAAATGTGAAGTTGATTTTGGAATGGTATATTCCAAGGAATCACAGAGGTTCCTAGTTTTCATGGATTGGATTTTTTAAAGGAATTTCATTTGGAATTTCAGTAGCGTTATTGCACCCATAACAAAGTTTACGAAGGGAAAGGAGTTTGTATGGACCAAGGTAGAAACATATAGTTTTGAATTGTTGAAGAATAAAGTGTCAAAGGCACCTGTTTTGGTATTTCCAGATTTTAGCAAGGTCTTTGAGGTTGATTGTGATGCCTCACATGTCGGGATTGGAGCTATACTAAGTAAAGAAGGACATCCTATGTCATTATTGAGTGAAAATATAAATGAATCCAGGAGAAAATATTCTCGCTTTTGATGTGGAATTTTATGATATTGTTCAGTCATTAAGGCATTGAAGACATTACTTGGTAGCTAAGGAATTTTACTCTTTACTTGACCATGAAGCATTGAGTTATGTAAACACATAAAAGAAACTAAATATTGGGCATGTAAAGTGGGTTAAATTTCTGTAACAATATACTTTTTTTTAAAGAATAAGTCAGTAAGAAGAATCAAGTTCCTAATGCCTTGAGTATGTGTGTGGCACTTCTCATAACAATGGAAATTGAAGTAGTAAGGTTTGAATAAGTTAAGTAATTGTATGAAGGTGATCCTAATTTTAGTGATGTTGTGAGACAATGTAAGAACCTATAGTGGGTAGTGTCTCCTTTCATTATTTGATGCAGGATGGTTATTTATTCAAGGGAAAACAATTGTGCATCCCTGCTGGTTCAATGAGAGAAAATATTATAAGAGAATTCCATAGTTGGGGATGGCTGGAAACTTTGGTATAAGTAAGACAACTACTCTTGTGGTAGAAAATTATTATTGGCGAAGGTAAATAGGGACACAATTAGGATTGTAACAAGATGAAGAGTGTACCAAATGGCTAAGGTTCATGCACATAATACTAGGATATATATGCCACTACATGTCCTGTAGGACCATGGGTTCCTTTCGATGGATTTCATGTTAGGACTTAATAACACATAACAAGGGAATGATTTTATCTTTGTTGTAGTTGATATATTCTCTAAGATGACACATTTACTTACTTGTAATAAAACTAATGATGATTCCAGAGTTGCAGATTTGTTTTTTCCACAAGTGGCTAGGTTGCATGGAGTTCCCAAAACAATCACCTCGATTGGGACAAAAAAATTTGAGTCACATTTGGAATACTTTATGGATGAAAATGGGGACACAACTACAATTCAATAGTTCATATCATGCCTAAAAAATGTAGTGAATAGAATCTTGGGAAATCTCCTACATTGCATAGTTGGAGAAAATCCAAAATAATGGGACTTGGATTTACCACAAGTTGAGTTTTCTTATAATAACTGGTAAATAGGTCAATAGGGAGGTCTCCTTTCTAGATTTTATATGGTGGGAACCTCGAGGGATTCCTACACCTAATTTTGCTACTTAGTGAAGATAAAAATAATAATGATGCAGAAGCATTTGCATAACACATGCTACAATTGCAGGAAGAAGTGAGGGAAAAGATGAAAGTTAGTAATGCACAATATAAAATAGTTGTTGATGTTAGTAGGAGAGTAAATGTATTTGAAGAAGGAGATATGGTGATGGTTCATCTAAGGAGAGGTTTCCAAAGGGACATATAATAAGATTGGGCCATGTAGGATTATGAAGAAAATGAGTGATAATGCCTATAAGGTTGAGCTACTTGAAAACTTTTCTATTTCACTAGTTTTTAATGTTTCTGAATTATATAATTTTCTAGGTCATGAGGAAAATTTAGTGGAGGAATAAATAAAATGGTAGAAATTGATGTTGAAGAAGAAAAATGAAAGGGTAATGTCTGTCTTGGAACAAAAAACAATCACTACTAGACATGGGAGCTACAACAAATATTTGGTGTAGTGGGAAGGTTTGCAGCGGGAAGAAAATACTTGGATTCCTAAGTGGGAGTTGAAGAATATTGACATGGAAATTTTGATGAATTCAATCAACTGAATTTGTAGGAGTAGAATTCTTTTTATCTAGGGGATAATGAAGCGTCAACATAACTTGTGAAGGCCATAAGTTTTGATCCGACCATTGGATCATCTTAAAAGTTTCCAGGGTGGTAGATATTGATTAGTAATATGATATAACAATCTTTTCCATGAATTTTGGTTCCATTTTGGCATATTTTCAAGGTTGTATTCCTTCATCTAGTGGTCTACAATTGGCTCCAAACATTTTTTTACTTTTTTCTAGAACTTAGAGTTTTAATAACTATTTCTATGATTTATATAATACGAGATACATTTAGTGTTAGCCTTTATTTATGAAGGCATATTTTACACAAAACGTTTGGGGCCCATCCGAGGTGTTTTACTAGTAGGTGAGTTATGGCATTTTAGGGTTTTTAGAGATAATGTGAAATAAAAGAAAGATTGCAATGATGTAAACGATTTAGTTTGTATTCCGGAATGAGAAGAAAACCATTTTGAAGCTTCGGTTTCTACAAATATTTTGTGTGTTTTTAGGTATTTCAACTTCTTGTAACTGAATCCACATCATCAATGATGCCCTTTATTTTATATGGGAAATCCATATCAAATAAGATAAAGTATAACCATATTTCTTAGAATGTATATCTAGCTTTGATGAAATAGAAATAACACTCATTTCCTAACTATTATTCTTTGTTAGTCTTTGAATACCATGATATAGTTTTTGTCATGATTATAATTTCATCCTTTTCATGGGATATATGATATACTAATTTTCTTTTCTTTTCCCTTTTGTTTGTAATATTTCATTATTTCAATAACGATTCCACTTTCATGTAATATTTGTTAGGATGGAAAGTAAGAACAAATGAAAAACAAGTATATTATTCCTATCCTAGAGATAGGAGAGGATAAAAGTCAATTATCCCGTAAAGAATTTGAATCAACCCTAATTAGGTATGACCCTAACATCGAAATTTTAGATGTCATCCCTCTCGAAAGACTTGAGGCATTTGTAAAGAGATAAGGTTCCCTAGAAAGTGTTAACACTTATTTCATCCACAAAAACACATCTTTGATAAAGTTTATAAAAATTAGCATAGAATGAAGACATATTCTTTGTTCTCACCTTCCGTAACATTTATGTGACATAGGTTCCCGGAATAGGTGACACTTGGCCTCTCCTCATGTGGTGAGGCTTATTAAAAATTTAGTAGCTTCCTAGGTAGTTAGCGGAGTCTTTTAAATTTGGCAGGTCTTCTAAAGGTTTAACAACTTCTAATCAAGATCGTTGTTCATGTGTGTATGTGTGTGTGTCTATATATATATATATATATGTATGTATGTATGTATATGTATATATATGGTGAGTTTAATAAAATTGAAAAAATAATAAACATATCGACAAATGAGACCAAATGAACATGAAGGTTCCATAGATTTCTTGGTTATTCATAAATGTTTTAAAACCCTAACTCATCTATCACATGGAAATTAAATAAAATATATATTGGGATTAGAGATTCATTGGATATTGACATGGGCAAAAAAAAAAAAATTTGGAAATTTTGGATGAAATGTGGTCACTGCCATGGTTGTAAAAATAGCCAAATTCATATTCCAGAATTCCTACTTTTAGCCAAATTACAAATATTAGCCACTAAAATTTTCCCTGTGATTTGATCAATTCATGGAGAAGATTTCTCTCTAAGTGATTTCAAAATCACGTCGATGATTCCATTAGCATAAACCTAAGGTACGGGGGAGAGTGACCTATTTTTCTTCTATTAACAGCTCTAAGAGATAAAACATTCAATTCATTATGGAGTTAAAAACACCATGGATGTGTGAGGTAATGGCACAACATTCACACAATTCCATACCATAATCTCCATGGATTAATAATTTATAGAAAAATAATATGGTATCGAACTAAGGTATAAAAGGAATGATAACTAGATCGTACCAAGTCAATAACATATATGCTAATCCAACACCACGATCAATAAGATGAAAGTAATTCACCATAATAAATTTACATAAACCTTTGTAAACAAATGAGTAAAAATATCATATATTATTATGGAACTCAATGAAATACAATGAGAATGGGCCTTGCTTATATAGGTAAGGAATAACAATCTAAGAACCATCAAGGTTGTAGATTAAGTCATAAATCAAGGAAAGAGATAGTCATTAAAGAACTAGTCAAGACCATAGATTTAGGAGATAACTAGACATCAAGGGTATAGTAAATACCATAGATCAATGAAAGAAATAGTCAATACCATAGATCAAGGAAAAAACTATACCTAACAACTAGATAATATCCCCTAATATCTAAATAAATAAAAAAAAATATCCACACACATAAGTGGGTGAGGATAAATACAATAAAGGTAAATAAAGTACCTAGGTGAACATGAGATAAGGTAAATACCTACTCTAACACCCCCTCAATTGAATCTAGGGGCCAAAATAGAAGTGGCATGTCCACGTATGAGTCTCGATAATTAGGCACGATGAGGTACTTATGTACAATATATCCATGAAGAAATGTCAAACCAAAAGAAGGAAAGAATCTTGCTAGAAGGAAAGAGAAAGAAGAAGAATAAGAAAGATGTTCTCAAGAACACCCCCAAAAACAAATTCTAAAACCCCAAGCATTCCACATAACTCAAGGTAATGAGGTGATGAAAAAGGCTTCATAAATATTTTTGACAACCTGCTTGAGTCGAATGTACTCCAAGAAAAGAACTCCATCTTGAATGTGTTGATGAATGAAGTGGATGTGTATCTCAATATGATTGGTTTGCTGGTGCTCAAATGGGTTACGAGAAATGTGAATTTCACTTTGGTTTTCACACCAAAGTACAATCGGTGAATCCTGTGGGAATCCAAATGCTTTGTCAATAATCGTCCGAAGCCAAAGAATTTGAAAACTAGTTGTAATCAAGTACCTTCTACCCTTCCTCTGAAGATGAAAGTGCAATAGCCTATTAATTTTTTCATGCCCAAGAAATTGGAGAAGAACCAAGACAAAAAAGATAGCTAGAAGTGGAATGACTGTCATCAATAGAAACTACTCAATCTGAATCTGTATAACTAACCAATTGAGTAGAACCCCTAGTATAGTGTAGGCCAAAGTGGGAAGTGTCATGTAAATAGAAAAAAATCCTTTTAGCATCCTGTCAGTGACTACTCGAGGAGAATGTGTAACCGGGATACAAGCCCTAGTGCAAATGAAATATCAGGCGAGTATGTGTCAAGTACATGAGACTCTCAACCAACTATCTATACAATGTAGGATCATAAAGTGGTGTGGTACATGTGGAAGTAAGAGTAACTCTAGACCGAAAAGGAGATGGAATTGGCTTGCAATAAGCCACATCAAAGCACCTAAGAATATCATGGGTGTACTTTTGCTAACTCAAATGGATCCTCGAATCTATCTCGAGAAATATGCAAACCAAGGAAATAATAAAATATCCCAAGATCTATCATGTCAAACTGTGTAGAAAGAGCCCTCTAAATAATCTGAATGTGGGAAGAAGAGTTTCTAGTAAGTAACAGATCATCAACATACAAGACAAGTATCACAATATCCTCACCAACATGCTAGAGATACATTATATGATCAGAGTGGCAATGAATAAAACTAGTAAATATAATAAAATAATCCATCTTCTCACACCAAGCCCGAGGAGCTTGTTTGAGACCGTAGAATACCTTCGAGCCTACAAATAAGATAAGAATCCTTAACAAATCCAGTTTGCTTCTCCATGTATATTTCCTCTTGTATATCTCCATGTAAGAAGGTACTCTTCACATCCATTTTGTATACTGAGGCCACCCCTCTAATGCAGCAATAGCATGTATAAGGCATACATAATCCATCTTTGAAATGAGTGTAAAAATATCGAATAATCAAAACCTTCAACTTGTGAAATACCTTTTGCAACAAGATGATTCATATACTTGTCAATGGACCTATCAGCTACGTATTTGGTTTGGTATACCCACTTACACCTAACCATATTTCTTCCTCTAGGAAGAGATACCAAATCTCAAGTATGATTCTTCATCAAAGAAGAATACTCAGCTGTCATCACATCATCTCACTCATGTATCCAATGAGCCTTTAAAAAAGACTGTGGATCTTCGAAACTACCTGACACAAAATTCCGAACCTATAGAATGTGTGTGATGATGCCTAGTAAGTGGAAGATCTGTATGAAAGGAGTTACCTCAAAAGCCGTAATACGATCCTACTTAGATGTCACGCCCAATTTTTCACACACAAAAACAATAGTAAAAATACCAGGATAATTTTTTTGACATACATTACTCACTACACAACGCCACAAGGGCTCCAAGTAAAGAATACTCAAAGACGCATACGAAAATTACAAGTCATCAACTCACATACACACATGACAACACCATAGACATGTCGATGCCACACTTTTCCCAGTGAATGAATACTAGCAATGACCAACCACAAGAAAAGGACTCAAGGATTGGTAAACCCACAACACATCATTTCTTTAATTGCATTTTATTTACAATTAACATTCCAAGAACATTATGGTGAAAGCAAAATTTAATCCTTTCTCCATCTACAAATTCTTAAGTTCATTCCACATTTAATTTACGGTTTGACCATTTTAAGTTGGATTTTTATCCTTTACGGAAATTTTCATAACTTACATACTTATTTAGCATAATTCAAATTGCATATAAAGTCCTTAATTATCTTTTTCTTATGTTAAGAATATTCTTTTGAACATTTATTCTTCTCCAAAGCATTTATTCGATGTCTGCATTTTACCCTTACAACTCAAGTGAATCGAGACTTGATGTCCATAAAGCAATATTAGGATTTAAGGGAGATTTAGATACAAGATAGCTTTTTCCCAAAAATATTCTTCAATCATGGTTTATATATTTCCCTACCATAGTTATTCTAATTCAATGACTTGTGGAATTCCATTTTGATATGTGTGTGTGTGTGTGTGTGTGTGTGTGTGTGTGTGTGTGTGTGTGTGTGTGTGTGTGTGTGTGTGTGTGTGTGTGTATCTTTTGTTTTCTCGAAGTTTGATCACACCAAGGCAATTCATATTCTTTGTAACTCATGAAAATGTTTAATTAAGTTATAAGGACTCCAAGAGTGGCATTATTCCTAACCTCAAATATCATTTTTACTCTTCTATGCTTTACTTTTTTCATCGCATTAAGGTCTCATTATTACCATCGCATTATAACAAAAGAGTTACGAAAGTACTTGTCTGACATCTTAAGGAAGTACATGGTTAGAAGCATTATAAACTACACATGAACCACAAGTAATTTTTGTTCAAGGTAAGGTCCCATGTTTCTACATTTCACGATTCCACATGTGAAATATTATTTATTTCTTAATGTCATAAAAATACATAACAAGGTATTATGGGACAATATTTCAGTTTCTTGGGTTCTCTAAAGTCAACATATTTCAAATAAATTTTGTTTGCAAAGAGTTACTTATAATTTTCTACCCACATGTTAACCTCCTAATCAACTAAGGTTTAGTTTAATTCCAATTTTCACTCAGGCTTTAATCCCTATTATAGATTAGATTAAGGTTAAAACATATTTACCCTATAAACCCTTCATAAGAGATCAAGGCACTATATTGTCACAAGCCAAAGATAAGACATTTAGCTGTGAGGGACTAAAGAGTTCACTAACAAGAATGCAAGACATAGAACAACTATATCACAATCTCCATTTATGTCATTTGAATCCAACAAGGATTTCATTCGATGAAGAATTTTAATTTTAAATCTATCTTCGGAAGACAAGGTAGTCCACTAGGATACGAAGGAAGAGTTAGCTCTACTTACTCCAAATAAAGTTTGACTGTGTCACTCCTATTTGTCAGGTTTATGACAATGTCACTAAACATACCGACTAAGACAATAAACCCATTCTTGGGCTCTTGTTTACCCAAACTAGGAGGTTTCATTGAGTGCAGATTTTAAGTTCGTTCTATATTTTTCAATGTCTTCTACAGTAAAAAGTATCACACATGAAGACAAGGGTTGAGTGTTTCAATTAAATCTCTTTATTATGTTTACAAGGTAAGAATACAACAAGCTAATTAATTAATCATTAATTGAACACTGAAAATGCAAAGACAATACAAGATATTACTTCAAATTCGTTTATATATATATATATATATATATATATATATATATCAAACATTTTACCATACGTACAATGAATCAAATTGAACCTATGATTAAATACACATTTCCTAGATGTCCCTAAAAACTAGCATCTCATACATATTAGCAAATTTTCAAATATAAATTTTCTGTAACATGAGACTACATTATAAATATATTCATTTTCAATGAACTATATATATATATATATATATATATATATATATATATATATATATATATATAATATATTAAAATGATAATTAATGAATTACACATCACCTTTTCACCATCATTCTTGCATCCTACAAAACCATGTGAGGATGAAATCAGTGATAAATCGCTGGCATGGCATCCACCCTAATCTAACATAATTATCATTGTTCAGTTTTCCCATTTACATATAATAATAATTACAATTTGCATTCGAAAGAAAAGGTTTAGAGACATGTAATCATTTCATTTCATTTCACTTCATTTCATAACCAAGGAGAGAGAAAGAGAAAGGAAGAGAGAGAAACACCATTTTGTCAAAAGTTCTATTTCACACAACAAGTTACACTATAGAGTTTTCAAATAGTTATTTACATGTGTCAAAAGTTTCCACAGTGGTTTGGCAAACCCGATGAGGGTCCGACAACTTTCTATTTTTACATTTTCTTGCTAGCTACAAAAACATTCAAAACAGGTTTGGAGGCTAAGAATCCACTTTCAAAAGTTACATTCCGATGAACAAACACACCACAGTTAAATTTCTACGTGTACGCTTATATACCAAGAGTTCATAGCAACTAAAAAATTTAGAACTAGCAAACGGTTTACATTTGGCAACTAGTTTTCTGGGGTCATTGGTCGTAATTGACCTAGTTGCAAAAGAATAAAAGTTAGCTTGAGGGCTCAGAAAACCACATCCAAAACTAATGTTCGATGGATGAACGTGCAACGAGAAACTTCCTACAAGTTCCCCTATATAAGGAGAATTCAACAGAGTCGACAGAACTCAAAACTAGAAAACAGTCTTCAAACAACAACAAGTTTTCTGAAGCCACCGGTCCTAATTGGTCTAGTTTGACCTAGTCAAACTATGACCAGAGGCCTACAAAATGCCATTTCCAAACTATCCAGAAAATTGTTTTTCCCTAAACTGAAAGTTCCATGTAATTTTCTAGTAAAAACACTAGAGGTTTACGAAGACGGATAATAATTTCTCTATCCAGGTTTCAAATGGCGGTTCAAAATGAAAGCCAACTTTATAGTTTTAGTAGCTTCTTACAACTACAAAATGGTGTAACATTGCTCCCAGTATGGCATCAAAAATATCACAAATGTTCATTCGGGTCAAACCAAAGGTTAAGGTGACTCCTCACATAACCAGGTACACGAATGAAGCTTAACATCCCATTTTCAGAGTTACAAAGGGTACTTAACGAGTCTCCGAAAAATGCAAAATTATCTATTTAAACAAGGAGATGGTCAACATTTTTACTAGGAAGTCAATTTCATCTTGTCGATAAAACAATATTGAAGTGATCTAGTTGGGTAGGAAGTTTTCTAAATCACCTCAGAATGAGGGTTGAAGTTCATGGTTTAATACAAAAGGGTTATTTTGATTTCATGAGTTACGACACAACATTTTATTATTTTGCAACAAGTTAATATAAAACAATTAAATGTATTATAATCCTAATATTTTAAAATTATATTAAGTTGCAAATGAAAAACTAAAGTATGAGAGTTATGAAAGATAAGGGGAGATGAACCATGCCTGGGAATGAAGCTGGTCGAAAACCGTGGATTCGGTTCAAGCATCTCCCTTAAGCATTTTGTCAAACAGATCATGAGCATCCACAATTTTACCATTTCACCTTTGCTCGAAATCCTCAAGCTTTCCCAACGAACCCATTTTGCACCGAACCAACAATAAAACCACATGTTTAAATGGTGTTGGACAATAAAGTTTGGAGCTCCCTCAAGATAGCCAGCATGACTAAGAAATCCATACATACCCGCAGACAATCTTATTATAGGCACAATACAACAAGAGTTGGTCATGCAAATACTAGAAATCCCTCCATTGGAACTACAAGATTCTATCTAATACAAGAGAATAATCTTACATGTTTGGTATATTCCATATGACCACATCTCCCGAGGCATTTTTTAGACAGATCACGCATCCAGCTAGGCATCCATAATGGCAAATACCTTCCACTACAAATCCCAAGGAAACTGCATCAAGTAGAGGGGGCGAGCTAAAAGAGGCTCCCAACACAATCCTAAAGATCCCATTTGACATGACACAAAGCTAAGAGTATGCGGGTAGGAATGTTATCATTAAACTTTAATGTTTACAAAATCATTTCCTGAAGGTTTCAAAAATATTCTCATCTAACCAATCAACAAAAATCCCTTAATGAAAAGGAATTTCATAGATTCACATCTCTGCAAGGCATTTTGGTCTATTAGAAATGGTGGAGACAAGCTCCCAGTTTACTGATCCATGTTAGCCAGGGAAACTTGCAATACAACATCTGATAAAATTCCTCTATCTGGTGTAGGCTAGGAAGTTGGCAAAGGGTAGGAGGCTCTACACCTGTGAATGCATTTGCTTGAAAGTTACTAAAGCCTCTTGAAAAGACAAAAACACGCTTTCTAAATTTTCTACGGTTGATGCAGTCCACAATGCCACATTATTTTTAGGCATTTTGGTGCACTGTTCACATGCCCTACGCATGCATATCATTTCTGCGAGAATGTTAACCAACGCACCTACAACCAAAACACCAAAAATTCCTCTGCCTTTGTGCTTGGCTAGACGTCTATACCATGTTCTTGATCTCAAGTTTTTGGCGCAGTCTAGAGTAAATCGAAGGAGAGATCTCTAGCCGAGAGGAATGCAATTGCTGAAAGTTTCAACGCCTTACCTCCCAATCCTCCAGTCTGCATTTTTCTCCACTAAGGAATCCAATGCTTGTAGGAATAAGGCATGTGCGCCAACAAAGAATAAGGGTAAGTGTTGGTAGTTGGGGTTAATAATTCAAAATTAAATTTAGAATTCCCCACAAGGACCAGCGCCACTCAAAGACCCGTCTCTTTCCTCCCAGCCTCTCCCACGCATTACCATTTTGTAATTATTTTGGTCCTACTTTTGGTCAGCACTACATTTCCCTCCCCTTAAGGAGCATCATCCTCAAGGCAACACAACACTGAAACTCAAAGGATACATAGGAATGAAGGTTAAAAGTGACTGACAAATCAACTTATCGGTACAACATGACCACAAGGAAGAAAACTAAATTTTAAAATACCTTAAATTTAATGTTCTGTGAAGATTGGTACTTCTAGTTTACCTTATTACTTAGTTAGTCTTCCTTTACAATATTTCTTATCTCAAGATTATAATATTCATTGTTTAGAATTTTTCAATTGTCTTATGTTCATGGGTGCCCAATAGTAACTAACATCAAGATGTCACACAAAACTTAACACAACACAAACAACCCACGAGACACCTTGCTACATACTTTCATGACTGTAACACATCACAAGACCTTTAATTCCTCCATGGAATGACAACAAGTAGTCCACATAGCAAAGAATTTCCAAAAATTATGTCATAGACATAGATCCAATACACACATGTGACTGACAAACAAAAACATCATGTTGATAACATATACAACAGGTATCACATGACCCAAAAATCCATGACTGTACCAACATAGTTCCAAGTCAATATCCAATAGTCCATACCAATGGGAATGTCAATCCTCAAACATAACAATGTCTAACCAGACCCACAAGAGTACACATAACTCACTATACCAACTCCACACATCACAAGACATCACGAAACAATCTCCAAATATCTCAAAAAGCACAAAATATAATTGATATACCTCCCCAAAGAATCACAAAATAATCTGCATATACCTCCCAAGAGAAAGAATCATAGTGATAAAACCAAGTCTGGGTCACTCAACCATAGACCCCCATCAAGAACATTGGGTCACTCAACCATAGAGGCCCATCTCCTTTCTCCTCTTAATGAGGTCGGGTCACCCTATGGCCCTGGGCACATAGAGCCCCATCACCCCCACCCAAGTGGTGTAGTGGCCTATAGTTCAAAAACTACATGACACTATGACCTCCTTGGGACATACCCCCATACAACGAAGTGGGCCCATAGGTTCCACCACCCCATGCTAAATCCCATGACCCTATTCCAAAACATTACAACATTAGAACTAGCATAACAATCCATTCAAATGTCAAGTGGAAAAATTATAAGCCTTGGGCTAGGCTACAAAACTTTTAAATATGAAAAGAAAGTTTAAAACTAAGAAAAAAAAATGGCTAATTAGCCATGGTTAGTACAAAATCTGAATGTTAATGCAACAACCAAATAAATGACCAAAATATAAGAACATGTCAATCAAGAAAATGGTTGGTTCTAGTAGAAAAGAGATGATGATCAATTTACAAATAAAATACGTATTAAGAAATAGCACATTACAATCACTATGTGGCCTCATACCTCCACCAAAGGTGTACTCATCGAGTTGCTAGCACCCCGAAATCGAGCCTTAGCTCGTAAAAATATACATGTAACCAGAAATGAGTATATAAAATAATGTAATTGTCATCATCTCTGCCTAAATCATCCCTCCAAACTCCCACAAGGATCAACATAGTCAAAATTACATAGGATTGTTTAATGAACAAACCAATAGGAAAGATCAGGGAACTCTAGTTGCATAAGTTAAGCCTAAGGTGGTGCACACCCACAATATACTGAGAAAGCTTGAAGTATACTAAATAGATAGAAGTGGTTTTTCAGTTTATATAAGACTCCACTTCCTGAATCGTACTCAGCTCAAGATTATGAAAACTTGGTCCACGCCTCCTCTCTCCACACATACACTCTTGAAAATTTCTCCCCTTAGGTTCATTTAGTGAAAGGTTCACAACATACACATTCACATAAATTAACCATAGCATCTTACACATGGTATTAATACGGGGTATAATACAATCATTAATTTTATGAGCTACGATACATCACATTACCACAATTTGCACCCAAAGTGCAATCACTGTACAATAGGGTTCATACACTCACCATATGCCCCTAAATCATGACATAAACCATCACATATTACAAAAATCACACGTATGATGAACACAATGTCTAACATTACAACATATAGTGAATTGTAATTACAACATGGTGACACAAACAATTCATCACAACACAAAGACAACATCATGATAAAATCCATTTAACTTTATAGCAATTTTGTCATGTAATACATCAATACACCTTCATATCACATAATGCCAAAATGCTCCAATACTCTGTAATCCACAATAACATTCTTTTTCACACACAATAAGGTGGTACATCACACATGGACTCTTCATAGAATATATGAAAAGGAGAGAGAATAATCTCATCACAAGCACATCAACATGATAACAAATATGCACTAAGTGACATACACAACATGTGCGTTCAAAATATCACAATTATGACATATTTCACATCACACTTAAATCACATTACTCTTCCAATATCCACCACCATCATGCAACACCATCAAAAATTCAATCCATCCTAGAGGTTCAAGAGCATGAACCTCCACTCTGATACCAAATGTCAAACCCCGATTTTCCACACATAAAAATAACAGTAAAAATACTAGGATAATTGTTTTTGACTTACATTTCTCACTACACAATGCCACAAGGGCTCCAAGTAAATAATACTCAAAGACACATATGAAACTTATAAGTCATCGACTCACATAGACACATGACAACACCATAGACATGTCGATTCCACACTTTCCCTAATGAATGAATACTAGTAATGACCCAACCATAAGAAAAGGACTCAAGGATTGGCAAACCCACAACACATCATTTCTTTAATTGCATTTTAGTTATGATCAACATTCCAAGAACATTATGGTGTAAGGAAAACTTTATCCTTTCTCCATCTACAGATTCTTAAGTTCATTCCACATTTAATTTACAGTTTGACCATTTTAAGTTGGCTTTTTATCCTTTACGGAAATTTCCATAACTTACATACTTATTTGGCATAATTCAAATTGCATATAAAGTCCTTAATTATCTTGTTCTTATGTTAATAATATTCTTCTTGAACATTTATTCTTCTCCAACAATTATTTGATGTCTACATTTTACCCTTACAACTCAAGTGAATCAGACTTGATGTCTATAAAGCAAAATTAGGATTTAAGGGAGATTTAGATACAAGATAGATTTTTCCAAAAACATTCTTCGATCACGGTATAGTTATTTCCCTACCATAGTTATTCTAATTCAATGACTTGTGGAATTCCATTTTGATATATATATATATATATCTTTTGTTTTCTCGAAGTTTGATCACACCAAGGCAATTCATATTCTTTGTAACTCATGAAAATGTTTAATTAAGTTATAAGGACTCCAAGAGTGGCATTATTCCTAACCTCAAATCTCATTTTTACTCTTCTATGCTTTACTTTTTTCATCGCATTAAGGTCTCATTATTACCATCGCTTTATAACAAAAGAGTTACGAAAGTACTTGTTTGACATCTTAAGGAAGTACATGGTTAGAAGCATTATAAACTACACATGAACCACAAGTGATTTGTGTTCAAGGTAAGGTCCCATGTTTCTACATTTCACGATTCCACATGTGAAATATTATTTATTTCTTAATGCCATAAAAGGACATAACAAGGTATTACAAGACAAGATTTTGGTTTCTTGGGTTCTCTAAAGTCAACATCTTTCAAATCAATTTTGTTTGCAAAGAGTTACTTATAATTTTCTACCCACATGTTAACCTCCTAATCAACTAAGGTTTATTTTAATTCCAATTTTCACTCAGGGCTTTAATCCCTATTATAGATTAGATTAAGGTTAAAACATGTTTACCCCATAAACCCTTCGTAAGAGATCCAAAGCACTATATTGTCCCAAGCCAAAGATAAGATAGTTAGTAATGTGAGGGACTAAAGAGTTCACTAAAAAGAATGTAAGACATAGAACAACTATATCACAATCTCCATTTATGTTTTCTCGTATCCAACAGGGATTTCATTCGATGAAGAATTTTAATTTTAAATCTATCTTCGGAAGACAAGGTAGTCCACTAGGATACGAAGGAAGAGTTAGCTATACTTACTCTAAATAAAGTTTGACATGTGTCACTCCTATCTTTCAGTTTATGACAATGTCACTAAACATACTAACTAAGACAATAAACCCATTATTGGGCTCTTGTTTACCCAAACTAGGAGGTTTCATCGAGTGCAGATTTTAATTTAATTCTACGATTTTCAATGTCTTCTATGGTAAAAAGTATCACACATGAAGACATGTTATGCTTAGATATTATACAAGGGTTGAGTGTTTTGATTAAATCTCTTTATTATATTTATAAGGTAAGAATACAACAAGCTAATTAATTAATTGTTAGTGTAAAATCACAACATCCCCAAATGAGTTCTAAAAATATGCTTTTCTAAAGCGCACTCATCCGGTGTGATTGCATAACATTGAACTTTCCCCAAAGTGTGGGACCTTGTAAAAGTGGGGAAGATGTCTAGATTAAAATGTCGGTTCCTTATTCCTCCTGTCTGGTGCATGTGTGGGAGCTTGCAGAGGATTTATCTCTATACTTAGTCTAAAACTTGCCAAGGAGACATGGGTAAAAGAATTATAAGAAATAAGAAATGACTAAACTACTAGGTGATGCACCAAAGGAATGATGAACACTTATTTTGCTAATAGACACAAACCAACAAAATGCATACAATAAACAAGCACATATAGCTAGATATGTAATGGAAGACCAGATGAAAGCAAAAGAGACAAGAAAGGATCTAAAATCGATCACAGACGTGTTTTATTGCTCTGTAGATTGATACAGTCCATTACAAAGTAGCCAAGAGGCAGAAACATAATGCAATTTTGATAGAAGGCCTGAACCCCATAGATCCCTTTGCTAGAAGGAGAAGGGAGCCTGCAAAAAAAAGAATGTCCAACCCGGAGTGATGAGACCAGCTCCTTCTTTTATAGATGGGATGAAGAGGGAAGGAGAAAAGAGGCAGGAGACTTGATTCAAAGCTTAGCTACTGGCCGAAAATGCCCCTACAAATCCTACCCACGATCCATCGAGCCTGGTTCCCCATGCCTGCTTGTTGTATGAGAGAAGATGGCAGGCCAAAATCTTAATATCCGGTAGTGGAAGCCATCGATCCCACACTAATGGAGTGGAAGACGTTTTTTGACTTTCTCCCTCAAAATCTACTAAAATTATTAATTCACATGTCCATGACATAGAAGGCTTTGAGATGCTTCAACGACCTTCATCACCCTTTTGGTTCTTAGGAAACGTGGCGAGCCCGCACTCATTAAAGTCTCTCGCTTGTACTTCTACACTTAGCCCTTTTCTTTTCCTTCTTGCTCTTGGCTCTTTTAACACTGTTCCTCCTTCCTGACCCTATTATTCTATTTCCGAGCCCACCTGTAGATTTTTTAAATAGATTTAAGGCTCAGATTCACTCGACAGAGCTATTTCTTCTCCATTTTTATGCACATGGCTATTTAATCCCTCTCAGCCTTCGCCACTCCATATTCGAGTCCTTCTACGAATAATTTGTAGGTTTTGAATGAGTTTTCTCAGATTCCTTCTATGTGGGGTCTTGACTGATCCAATATTTGCACGGTGGGCAAATATGGATAACATTAATCATTTATTGAACACTGAAAATGCACTACAAGATATTACTTCAAATTCATTTACCATATATATATATCAAACATTTTTACCATATGTACTATGAATCAAATTGAACCTATGATTAAATACACATTTCCTAGATGTCCCTAAAAACTAGCATCTCATACATATTAGAAAATTTTCAAATATAAATTTTTTGTAACATAAGACTACATTATACATATATTCATTTTTCAATGAACTATATAAATTACAATGATAATTAATGAATTACAACTCAGCTTTTCATCATCATTCTTGTATCCTACAAAACCATGTGAGGATGAAATCAACAATAAATCACTAGCATGGCATCCACCCTAGTCTAACATAATTATCGCTTTCAGTTTTCCCATTTACATATAATAATAATTACAATTTGCATTCGAAAGAAAAAGTCTAGAGACATGTAATCATTTCATTTCATTTCACTTCATTTCGTAACCAAGGAGAGAGAAACAGAAAGGAAGAGAGAAATACCATTTTGTCAAAATTTCTATTTCACACAACAAGTTACACTATAGATTTTTCAAATAGTTATTTACATGTGTCAAAATTTTCCATGGTGGTTTGGCAACTGTTATCCAAAATAAGCCCCTTTCTTATTTTTCGGCTAACTCCTTTCATTCTTTCCTCCCTTGTGCCTCAGTCAAAACTTTTTATCTTTCAAGCACTCAAAACCTTCTAGAAATGACACCATTGGATAGAGATCCTTCTCAAATTTCTAGAAAGGTAAATTTTTCCTCCTAACTCCATGTATTTTTGAAGTTATGACTCGGCAGAGTTTTTGTGGGAAATTTTCCCTAGACAGTCCCGCCGGCCAATCAGAGAGTGCCACATCACCATCGGAGCATCGGGAGGCGGGAGAAATTTTTGAATTTTTACCAAGTATTGGCGCAATGGGAAATTTTCCCATGGGAGTCCTACTGGCCAATCAGAAAGTGCCACATCAGCAAAGGGATGGCGGAAGGTGGACAAAACTTGGAGAATTTTCCGAAGTGTTTAGCGGGGGCACAAAGGAGAAATTTTGGCCCGTAGGCCTGCCAATGAATAGGATTGTGCCACGTGTCTAGTTCGAGTAGGGTGGTCAAGTGGCAAAAATTTGAGAGCAGAGGCCCACGACAAATCACATCATGCCACGTGGCCTCGGAGCTTCGGCGGCGAGAAGTTTTGGAAAATTTTCCAAAGGCCAAAACGATGGAAAATGAAGCGGGGAGAGCCCGCAACCAATCATAATGTGCCACATGGCACTAGTATGGCAGGGCATGGAGATTTTTGGGAAAATTTCCCAAATGCAAAAAGGTGGGAAAATTCAAATTTTTGTCCCGCCAACCTCGCTTTTCAAATACTGTTTTGCCCTAAATGTTCAGAGGGGCATAACTTTCGATCCAGAGCTCAGTTTTTCATGTTCTTTATATCATTGGAAAGTTGGTGAAATTATCTACATGATTTTAGGCTCAATTTTTTGTTTTAGTGGGGTTTGGAGAGATAAAATTGGAAAACTTCTTTGGCACATGGAAATAGACAAAAATGACATTTCAACCACCATTTTTAATAAGGAATGGCTTACATTCTCTCCCAGCATGGTCTAAAACATTGGGAAGTGGATTTTTAAGGAAGTCCATGCTGTTTTTATGAATTTGGTTAGTGGTTGAAAGCTCCTCTCACGTTTTCCCACATTTCTCCCTCCTGAGCTCGAATTTGCATTGTAAAAGCCAAAAATGAGCTCATTTTGAGAGTTGAACATTCTTGTTTTGCTCCTCCCTTTCTCCTCTTGTCTGTAGGTGGATTTTGTGGAGTTAGAACCTCCCTTTTAAAACTGTAATGCAACCTTGTCTTTTGGCATCTTTGTAGTGTATTGTATCAATTTTGGAGCAAATAATCTCTCTGTGTTCATGCGCATCCTCCTAATCTTTCACTACAATTTGGTCATCTGTGTATGATATTGTATTACATTTTAATAGTTTGTGTTCATTGGCAAGACAAGTGTTCTTCATTCCTTTGGTGCATCACCTTATTAGACTAGGTTCATTTTTGCATTTTCTCAACCCTGCCTCCTTGGAAAAGTTTGATTAAGTTGTAGGTAAATCCTCTACAGAATGTTATGCACACTTGAACAGAGGAGTTGAGGAACCAACCTCTAATCTGGAGGATCTTTTCCAGCTCTGTAATTCCCACACTTGTGTGAAAAGATCCAATGTTGTGCAATCACACTGGATGTTAAAATGTCAAACTAGAAATCTGATAGAACATCTAGAGGGTGCTGCTGATTTGCACTAACATTTTAGTACACTTGCCCGAGTGGGACCTTAGAGGTATTCATCTTCATTGCAACAAAATTGATGTGCATTTTTACAAGTTTCTTGTTGAAAGAGGCTGAATTACACATCCGGTGACTCCAAATAAGAAGAATCAACTGGTTTTAGTAGTCCAAACTGTAAAAATCATGAGAAGAATCTCTAAAAGGTCAAGAGTTGGAGAAGAAGAAGTGTTTTTGAGTATCCGTAATTATCTCCAAGAAGAAGAAAAAGAGGGAGGAGAATTCAAAGGTATCCATCTCCACCAAACAGAACTCTATCAACTCCTCCACCCGGTATACCTTTCATCCAATCAACAAGAATTCGAAGGCCAATCGAATGGCACAACACAACCCATATGTAAAATTCACTGGTAGTAACCCACTTGCTCTCAATGCACAAATTTCCAATCCCAATTGCAGCATTGAAGAACATTCCATACTTTACTGGAGAGAATCAGACCACTCCTAGTGATCATGTCAAGGATATTGCTAATATTTGTGCAATCCATGAGATTGATGAGATGCAAGTTACTGTCAAACTGCTGGCATCTTCATTCAAAGGGAAAGCCTTGCAATGGTTCAAGAGCCTTGCTTTAGGCTCTATCCAAAATTAGAACCAGTTATGTATAGCCCTCCATGAGTAGTTTGGAGAAAAGGGAGATAACTTGTCCCTTTTGGAACAATTGACAACTATCAAGAGAGCTCCCAATGAGCAGCTGACTGACTTCAACTTCAGATTTCAAAGGAATTGGGAGAGAATTCCAATGGTAGTAAGGCCAATGGTAGAAGGTTCTTTTCTATATTACCTTAAAGATTTAAATTATGATATTTCTATGTTAATTCAATCCATGGGAGGCACAACTATCCCTCAAGCTACTTATAACACCGCCATTAGGGCAGAAAATTGTCTAATTCAAGGCCGGTAAGCTAGCTCCTACACCTCCAATACCATTGTATCCAAATTTAGAAATTCCAAGCACTAGTCAAGTGTCTAATTTAGCTCATGTTCCCACTCATAGAAATATGAGTTCAAATGCAGCTTCTACTTCATCTTCTAGTGCCTCAAATGAACTTCAAGAAGTCAGGAAGCAATTGCAAAATTTAGGTAATGAGTTGGTTACACTCAAGAGGTAGCAAGCCCAAATTTTTAGATCTTCTTATCAGCCTCAAGCTCAGCCTAACAGGTAGCCATATCAGCCTCAAAGACCACCCAATCCAGTGTAAATCAAAATCAAGCAAGGCCCCTTGCCAACAGACCATTTCAGCCCTATAATCCCAATGCTACATCTGCCTCTAAAGCACTAGTGCTAGTACAAAACAACATAGCTCAAGAGTATGACTGGTGTTTCCTATGCAATGAACCTCACAACCAATCAATGTGCTTCAATGGTGCTCTAAATCAGGCCTTAATGGTAACAACAACTGGTGTGGAGGGTGAAGGGAGTCAAGGAAATAACCAACAAAGCAAAGAAACATCCCAATAATAATCAGCTCCAAATGATACCACATGTTTAAACTGGAAGGCGAAAAGACTTTTGTGGCATGAATCAACCAATCTCTCAATGTGTTGCAGCCAAATGACAACACAAGGTCAAAAAAGAGAAATTTGGGTGAAGGAATACCATTGGCTCCAATTAATGCATAGCCTTCTATCACTCCACGTACTATTGGCAAACAAAATGTAGTTTCAAACATGCAAGGACCGCCCAAACTAGCTCCTAGACCAACTCAGATGCCAATTGTTGCTGCCCATGTGTAAGGAATGAATGTGCAAGCCAAAGGGTAGCAGAGAGATGCTTCATCTCCATTCAACATCATTGATTAGATGAAGAAGACAAATGTAAACATATCAATGTGGGAATCACTATCCATCCCAAGCCAAAGAGATTTGCTACAAGCTGTCATGAAGGACTGGTCAAATTCAAATCAACAAGTCCAAATGCAAGAGAAGGTACTCACAAATGCTACCCAACCTGAAGGGAATCATGGAGGACAACAAGGTAAAATGTTGAAGCCCCCTCCATTCTATGTTTCATTGATCATTGGGGACCAATTAGTGCACAATTGCATGATTGATTCTCGGGGCAAGTAGTTTAGTAATGCCCAAGAAAATTGCTGATCAGTTGGGGCTCCAATATGAAATCATATCCAAAGGGGTAGTGCAATTGGATGGGACAGCAGTGACAATAGTAGGAGTGATTAAAAACTTGATTCTTACTTTGCATGCATGCCCCAACGTTGTTGTTTTGCAAGATGTCTCAGTGATAGATCTTCCACCACTCTTTGCCCTATGTTTGTCAAGGAATTTCACAACTAAGATTAGAGGTTACTTATTTGCTGATTGGTCACACATGTTTTTCAGAACAAGATATGGAACCAAAGCCACAATCAGATCTGATCCTATTGCAAACTTTTACATTGAGCCTCACACTCCAAGCCAAATCAATACCAACTATTCAGCGTTTGATCAAGAAGATTATCCAAGCACCGATGAAGCTGACACCAATGTTGGTAGCATCCCAAATTTGACTCTTGATGAATGGGCAAGCAAGGTGCATGCTTTTGATCCTTATCAAGAAATAGAATAATCTGAGCTAGAAGTCTATTACATGCATGAAGAAAATTAGCCTATTCCTAAAGCATTACCAAGCTAGACCAAAAGGATGACAATGAGGTATGGTATTTTTTATTTGATGGATCAAGAAGTAGACAATGTGCAGGAGGGGGAGCTATGCTTGTTTCACCTCAAGGAGTTAATTACTATTCAACTTTTAGATTTCAGTTTGCATGTTCTAATAACACTTTGTTGAGTATGAAGCTTTGATACAAGGATTACATTGGTCAATCAAGAGAGGAATAAATAACTTTCAAGTCTTTGCGGACAAAGAGATGATTGTCAACCAAGTTAAAGGGAAGAATGCTGCCAAGAATGATCTACTCAAGTGCTACAAAAATAGGGTATGGGACCTCATTGAATATTTTGAGGGCTTTAGCATCAAGTCCATCCCTAAAAAAGAGAAACAAACTGCTAACATGCTTGCAGCAAGAAATTGGGGCAGCCATTGATGTTGTTGAAAGCATCAAGAAAGACAAAGTACAACCAAACATTCATGTGATTGTAAGGCCTTCAGTGCCAGACAACAATGTAAGTTGGTAAGTGTTTGAAAATGATCAACAAATCATCCATTTCTTGCAAGAAGAGGCTGAGTTCTCAGCTAAAAATCAGGAAAATTTAGAACAACAGTATGGTGATCAAGTGGTACAGCTGAGAAACAACAAACAACCAAAGGGAATTATCACTTTGAAGTCCATTTTCAATCCTAATGATCAGTTTAGGAAGGAGAAAGCAAACATCCAAGTCAAGGGAGAAGATTTAGTGCCCATCTTGGTGGAAGAAGGCAAGTCACTCCAAATTGGTAAAGTGACAACTGAGCAAGAAAGGTATGAGTTCATATAGCTTTTTCAAGAATTCCCTAATGTGTTTTCTTGGAGCTATGAATATTTGAAAGGCTTCAATCCCAAGTTATCTCAACACACTATTGAATTGGAACCAAGTGCTAAACCCATTAGGAAAAAACAAAGGCCAGTCAATCCACACATGGAGCCTCTCATGAGAAAATAATTGAATAAGTTGATGGATTCAAGTATCATATTCCCTATCAATCATTCTAGTTGGGTAGCCAACTTGGTTCCAGATTAGAAAGAAGAGTGGAGAAATTAGATTGTGTGTTGACTTCAGAGATTTGAATAGAGCATCTCTCGAGGATCATTACCCACTTTCTTCTATGGAGCATATTTTACATGTTGTTCTTTGGCTCTGAAAGGTTTTCATTGCTTGATGGCTATTCAGTGGTACAATCATATTATGGTGAAGGAAGAGGATCAGTTCAAGATAGCCTTCACAACCAAATGGGGGACCTATGCATATAGAAAAATTCCATTTGGGTTGTCCAATCTTGGAGATACATTCCAAAGGGAAATGGACATGGCGTTCAAGGATTTGATTAACAAAATGGTGTTGATATATCTAGATGACATCACTATTTTTTCAAAAATGCATGTTGGTGCAAATCAATAGCACCCCTAGATGTTGATCAGATTTCTAGTTTGACACTTTAGACATCCAGTGTGATTGCACAACATTGAATCTTTTCCCCAAGTGTGGGACTTGTAAAAATGGGAAAAGAATCTCCAGGTTAGAGGTTGGTTCCTTAACTCCTCTAGATAAGGGGGGTTACTTGCAAGTTATGTAGGTTTTAAGCTCAAAATCCTACTCTAAATTCCAAAGAGGACAGAGATAGAGAATGCAAAATTGAAACTAGTGCTAATAAGGTGATGCACCAAAGGAGTGGTGAGCATTTTTCACTTCTGTAGATTGACACAAATCATGGAAATGCAACAAAACTTCATGCAAAAACTGATAAACTGTAATGGAAGGTCAAAGATGGATCAAACAACACAAACAGAGGATTAAAACTCATTCACAGAGCCTGCATTGTCATTTCCATTACCAAAACACATGCATTACAACATCTGAGAGGAAAAAAATAGGTTGTAGTCTTGGAAAAGGTTTGATATTCCACAAAATCACTTCCAAGGTGAAAGAGGGGGCCTGCAATACATAAAAACATTCAACCTTCCAAAAATGAGCCAAATCTGGCTTTTACAATGCAAAAACGACCCCAGGAGAGAGAAACATGGGAAAACGTGGGAGAGCTTCAACCACCAACCAAAAATGCAATAAAACAGCATGGGCATCCTTACAGGTCCATTTCCTGACATTTTCCACCATGTTGGGAGAGAATGCGAGCCATTCTTCATTAAAAATGGTGGTTGAAACATCATTTCTGCTCATGACCACGTGCCAGAGGTGTTTTTCAATTTTATCTCTCCAAACTCCATAAAAATAAAAAAATGATCCTAGAATCTTGTAGAGAATTTCACCAGCTTTCCATTGATATAAAGAACATGAGAAACTGAGCTCTGGATCGAAAGATATGGCCGTTTGAAATTTTAGGGCAAAACAGGCCAAAATGGATTGGCGGTGAAAATTTTGAAATTTTCCACTTTTGCATTTGGAAAAATTCCCAAAAATCCCCGCACTCCGCCATTCTGGGTGCCACATGGCACATGCTGATTGGGCACGGGCCTTCTGCGCTTTATTTTCCACCGTTTTGGCCATTGGAAAATTTTCCAAAAATTCTCTGTCGGGCCGATGAGTTGAGGACACGTGGCACGTTATGATTAGCTGCGGGCATTTCCTTTTAAATTTTCCATCACTGTTTGACCATTTTTCCTCGTTGGACACGTGGTAAAACCCCATTGGATGCAGGCTTTTCCCTTCGAATTTTTCCTGCGGGCTTGTCTTGAATTTTTGCCGCCACATGGACACGTGGCACGATCTCATTGGCTCGCGCTTAGGGATGGACTTTTCCTTTTGAAATTTCCTTCATTTTGCTTTGGGAAAAATTTCCCAAATTTTCCCCACCTTCCACCGTCTGAGACATGTGGCAGCATCCCATTTGACGCGGGCCCTTGGGAAAACATTTTTCTTTTCATTTTAGCCTTTGGGAAAAATCCCAATCTCCCCCCGTGCTCCGTCGTTCTAGCCCCCAAGGACATGTGGCACAATCTTATTGGTTGGCGGGTTCATGGACCAATAATTTTCCTTTGACCCAACCAAAACACTTCACCAAAATTTTAAGTTTCTCTCCACGGCCCACTGTTCTTCAGACATGTGGCATGAGGCCATTGGATGCGAGACTTTGTGGGAAAACTTTGACTTTGCGCCTTCGCAAAATATTTTGCCAAAATTTTAACTTCACCTCCACACTCCACCATTCCAGGGGACTGAGGACACGTGGTGTAATGTGGTTGGGTACGGGCCTTTCCCAGATATTTTTTCATGGCGCCAACACTTAGTCATTTTTTCAATTTTTTCCCCTTTGGACACGTGGCACGATCCAATTGGCCGGTGGACCTGCGGGGCAAATTATTCCCTTTGAAAACTTGCCAAATCACTTGGTAAAATTTCCAAGTTTACCTCCACCCTCCACCAGTTTGAGACACGTGGCATGATATTACTAGTTGTGGGCCTTCCAGGGGAAAATTTCCCACAAAAACTCCGTCGAGCCATAACTTCAAAAATACATGGAGTTAGGAGGAAAACTTTACCTTTCTAGAAAACTGAGAAAGAGCTCTATCCAATCATGCCATTTCTAGAGGTTTTTGAGTGCCTGAAAATCACAAATTATGACTGAGGCACAATAGAGGGAAGAATGAAGGGAGTTAGCCACAAAATGTGCAAGGGGAACATTTTGGATAACAATGCATAGAGACCATCTCTTTCATTTGAGAAAAGTGTTCCAAAGGTGCGAGAAGATTTGGGGTATCGTTTAATCCCAAAAAGTGTATTTTTCTAGCTCATGAAGGAAATATCCTTGGCCACATTGTCTCCAAAGAAGGGTTAGCAATTGATCCGAGAAGAGTTGAAGCTATAATAGCACTACCATTACTAAGCCACAAGAAATCCCTCCAAAGTTTCTTGGGAAGGATAAATTTTGTTCGGAGGTTTGTCCCAAATTTTACAGCCTAGTCAAGCCTATCACCAAGATGTTAAAGAAAAGCATAGCTTTCAAATGGATAAAGCAGAGGGCAAGGCAAGTTTTGAAGTAATCAAAGAAGCTATCTCATAAGCTCCAACCCTCATTAACCTGATTTCTCCAAGGATTTCATCCTCTATGCAATGGAGGTGATGATACTATTTACGCAATGTTGGTACAACAAAACAAAGACAATGATGAGTAGCCAAATCCTGGAGGACTATGAGGTGAGATATTCCTTCATATAGATGCATGTTCTTACAATGATTAGGATCTTGAAGAAATTTAAGCATCTAGTTTCAAACAACAAGGTTCAATTGTTGGTTTCTCATGTGGGAGTTAAAGAATTCCTCCTCAATAAAGACCTAAATGAAAAGAGATCGGGGTGGATTACTCGTGTCAAACAATTAAATGTATTATAATCATAATATTTTGAAATTATATTAAGTTTCAAATGAAAAAATAAAGTACGAGAGTTATGAAATATAAGGGGAGAGGAACTATGCCTGGGAACAAAGTGGTCGAAACCGCAAGATTTAGTTTAGCATCTCCCTTAAGCATTTTGTCAAATAGATCATGAGCATCCATAATTTTACCATTTCACCTTTGCTTGAAATCCTCAAGCTTTCCCAATGAACCCATTTTGCATTGAACCAAAAATAAAACCACATGTTTAAATGGTGTTGGCCAATAAAGTTTGTAGCTCCCTCAAGATAGCCAACATGACTAAGAAATCCATACACACCCGCAAACAGTCTTATTGTAGGCACAATACAACAAGAGTTGGTCATGCAAATACTAGAAATCCCTCCATTGGAACTACAAGATTTTGTCTACTACAAGAGAATAATCTTACATGTTTGGGTATATTCCATATGACCACATCTCCTAGAGGCATTTTTTAGATAGATCACACATCCATCTAAGCATCCATAATGGCAAATACCTTCCACTACAAATCCCATGGAAACTACATAAATCAGAGGGGGTGAGCTAAAAGAGGCTCCCAACACAATCCTAAAGATCCCATTTAACACAGAAAAAAGCTAAGAGTATGCAGAGGCATGAATGCTATCGGTAAACTTTAATGTTTGCAAAAATCATTTCCTGAAGGTTTCAAAATATTCTCATTTGACCAATCAACAAAAATCCCTTAATGACAAGGAATTTCATAGATTCACATCCTTGCAAGGCATTTAGGTCTATTAGAAATGGTGGACATAAGCTCCTAGTTTACTCATCCATGTTATCCAGGGAACTTGCAATACAACATATGATAAAATTCCTCTATCTAGCGTAGGCTAGGAAGTTGGCAAAGGGAAGGAGGCTCTACACCTGCGAATTCATTTTCTTGAAAGTTACTAAAGCCTTTTTAAAATATAGAAATATAGTTTCTAAATTTCCTACAGTTGGTGCAGTCCATGACACCACATTGTTTTCAGGAATTTTGGTGCATAGTTCACATGCCTTATGCATGCATCTCGTTTCTGCAAGAATGTCAGCTAGAGCACCTACAACTACAACACCAACAAATTCATCTACCTTTGTGCTTGGTTAGACATCTATACCATGTTCCCAATCTCATGTTTTTGGCATAGTATGGGAGTAAATCGTAGGAGAGATCTCTAGCAAGAGAAATGTAGTTGCTGGAAGTTTCAATGCCTTACCTCCCAATCCTCCTTTCTACATTTTTCTCCACCAAATCCCAGGAAACTGCATAAATCAAAGGGGGTGAGCTAAAAGAGGCTCCCAACACAATCCTAAAGATCCCATTTGACATAGAAAAAAGCTAAGAGTATGCGGGCATGAATGTTATCATTAAACTTTAATGTTTGCAAAAATCATTTCCTGAAGGTTTCGAAAATATTCTCATCTGACCAATCAACAAAAATCCCTTAATGACAAGGAATTTCATATATTCACATCCTTGCAAGGCATTTAGGTCTATTAGAAATGGTGGACATAAGCTCCTAGTTTACTCATCCATGTTATCCAGAGAACTTGCAATACAACATATGATAAAATTCTTCTATCGGCAGGCTAGGAAGTTGGCAAAGGGAAGGAGGCTCTACACCTGCGAATTCATTTTCTTGAAAGTTACTAAAGCCTTTTTAAAATATAGAAATATAGTTTCTAAATTTCCTACAATTGAGTGCGATCCACGACACCACATTGTTTTCAGGAATTTTGGTGCATAGTTCACATGCCTTACGCATGCATCTCGTTTAAGAATGTCAGCTAGAGCACCTACAACTACAACACCAACAAATTCATCTGCCTTTGTGCTTGGTTAGATGTCTATACCATGTTCCCAATCTCATGTTTTTGGCACAAGATGGGAGTAAATCGTAGGAGAGATCTCTAGCAAGAGAAATGTAGTTGTTGGAAGTTTCAATGCCTTACCTCCCAATCCTCCTTTCTGCATTTTTCTCCACCAAGGAATCCAATGCTTGGAGAAATAAGGCATGTGTGCCCAATAGAAAATAAGGGTAAGTTTTGGTAGTTGGGGGTGAATAATTCAAAATTAAATTTAGAATTCCCCACAAGTACGGGTGCCACTCAAAGACCCATCTCCTTCCTCCTAGCCTGCCCCATGCATTACCATTTTTTAATTATTTTTTTCCTAATTTTTCTCGGCACTACATTATACATAGTGACAACATCGGTGGGAATAGGATCCTCAACAGAATATATAACCTCCTCATCAATCTCCTCAAATAAAGAATTCTCAAGATTAGATGATGAAGAAGAAGGAGGCATGGAAGCAGATGAAGAATCATGAGGAGTGAAGCACTTATCAAACTAAACATGTGTTTGAAAAATAACATCATGTGTATCAGGATCTAAAAGACGAGAAGCTCTCATGTCCTCACAATACCCTACAAAGATCAAGGGTTTACTCTTCTTATCCAAATCTTTCCTTTTCTTCTTTGGCACAAAGGCCCAAACATGGTTCCCAAAGACTCGAAAAAATGAGCATCTAGCTTAGTGTTGGACCAAAATTCCTTTAGAGTTAAATGCTTAAGTGCTCTATGTGGTGTGTAATTCTAAATGTAGTTGGCACAATTAAATGCTTCTTCCCAATAGATAGGAGGTAAATCTCTAGAATGCATCATATAGTTAGCCATTTCCTTCAAAGTTCTATTCTTCCATTCTACTAAGCCATTCTATTGTGGATTATGAGGAGAAGAATGTTGGTGAATAATGCCTTGAGTTGCCAAAAGTTAAAAACTCATTTCTAAAGTACTCCCCCTTTATCAATATGAAGGTTCTTTATGCAACTAGAATATTGTTTTTCGACCAAATCCTTGAAGACTTTGAAGTGTGAAAAAACATCACTTTTGTACTTGACAAAATAAATCCAAGTACGCCTTGAGAAATTATTAATATAGGTAAGTGCATACTTAGCTCCATTGAAAGATGGGGTTGGAAAAACCATCAAGTCGCTATGAACAAGCTCAAGTAGTGAAGAAGCACTCTTACACAAATTCTTAGGAAACAGATCTTGGTGTTGTTTCCTAATGCACTGACCATAGAAACTCCCTCGAGACAAGACACTCTAGGAAGACCATCTACCATACCATGAGTTCTCAACTCCTTCAAATATCTGGAATTAAGATGTCCAAAGCTTTCATGCCAAAGCTTACTCTCTGAATCTGCATGAGAAATCAATCCTATCCCTATAGAAGAAGTGTCATCGAAACCTCAAAATATATAGTCTAGAACTATGATCAACAATACCTTGAGAAACAAGTGAATAAGGCTCCAACAAAGTTCTTACTTTTTCCCTATGTGGTGTAAAAGTCATTGTTTTCCCTTGAGTAGAATGAAATTTTTGATATACAAAAAACAAATTTGTAGTGATGTTAGGAACATATAGTGCATCTTGGATACTACCACCATCAAGTTGTATATCACATTTTCCCTCAACAAAAGAAAGTAATAACCTCGAACCTCAATTTTGGAAGTAGAACTCAAACCTACGAAACAAAAGACTCCTTGGAAGAATTCATGTGATGAGAAGCACTAGAATCTATAACTCAACCGTCTGCAGTGGTGATGAGATATCCCAACAACATTAAGTGATTTTCCATGTTGATTAGAAGGAGGTGCGGTGGAGATAGAAATTTTGTGTTTGTTGACTACATCTTCTAAGGCTTGCATTCTCTTATAACACCTATGTTCTTCATGACCAATACCCCCACAAAAAGAGAATGAAAGGATAGACTTATTCTTGGATTTAGAAGGATCGTTGGGTTTATAGTTTATTTCTTTGGGTTGAGGAGCACTTTGAGATGGAGAAGGAGTGGATTTGGTTTTACTTTTTGGTTTTCCCTTTCCCTTAGGATTAGATGCAACTAATTCCTTTTGAGATGTAGAAGACTCAAGGTGAGACGATTTGGATTCTTCCCTAGTAATTCTTTCACAAAATGTTTCTAAGTCAAGAATTTTGAATGTGTCACCTAAGGAATCCATGCTAGAGAAAAAGGTAGAAGAAAATATTTTAAATGGTCCTCTCAACTTGGATAGAATTAAGTAAACACACTCTTCATCTTTCTTATCTCTTCTACTCCCTTCAACTCGTGTCAACAAATGCTTGAACTTGGTAAGATAGTCTATAATAGTTGGGAAATATTCAGGATTAAGAGAGGTGATCTCAATGTCAAGTTGCATGGCTCTCATATGATCCACTTTACCAAATAAATCCTCCAATTTCTCCCATATTTTGAAAGGATAGAAATTCTTTCTAAATGAAACAAAAGATTGTCACTTACATAAGTTCCTATCAAACCTATACATTCATCAAATTTGCGTTGGTACTAAAATTTCTCATATTCTCTAGTGAACACTCGTTGTTATGAAGAATTTAAATCCCATAATCCTTTCTTCTTAATTATTGTTTCCATTCTTGTTTTCCATGTGTGGTAATTATGTGTTGTTAATGGCTCAACATGATCTAATGCAAAAGTAGATGCCATCCTAAAAAAATCACCAAAAGAAATGCAAGAACCAAGCAATGCAACAAGACCCCAAGTAATGCAACAAGATCCCCTAAGTTCTTGGCACTTTATAATGAGTGCATGTTACAATATGACACTTTATAATTATAGTGTGATTCTCAAAATAAATATTTCCAATGGAAAGAGAACGAAAAAAAAAAATCACTTTTGCAAAAAATGGCACTCAAAACCAAGTTACCGATCAAAAGTTACAAGCTTTTCAATATTATCTCTACTATTTATTTTAGTTGCCACTAAATCAGAATAAAATGCTCTTTCCTTCACCATACAAATACAATTAAAGGGGACTGGAGTAAAGCACTCACAAGCTTTAAGCCTTATATGACCATACCATATGACCAAGGGCTAAAGATTTCAATGGGTGTGTGCAACTTTCTATTCTCAGGGTGTGTCACTTGCTTTCGAGAAATTCGCATCCAACCGCTTCTTCTACTAAAAATTCTACTTGGATCATGTGTCGAAAATGACCTTTTCGCCCCAAAACAGTAGTCTACAAAATTTCCCGAAATAGAAAATCATGCATAACCACTTGTGGACCCCTTCAAAAAAAGGAAAGAAATGTCTTTCCGGAACTATCTATTACCAACCGAGAATGTTGCACTTACAAACGGATGTCAACAACAATATCCTACTCGATACCATGTAGTTAAGAGTGCCCGACCTAGAGTAGTACTAGGATGGGTGACCTCCTGGGAAGTCCTGGTATCGTTGCCTCCTAATGTCGTTGGGCCTCATTTGGTGAATTCATGGTGGGCCCAGTGCTCACATGGTTGCATCTAGCTCTATCATGTGGGGGTGTGTTGGCGTAGTAACTGGTGAACATGATGAGATCCTCTCCACTACAAGTTCAATCTTTTGGTGTGACAGAAAATCATAACAGAATAAGTAATTGAAATGAATTTTTAAAATATTCATTCTTTTTGTATCATTAATACTCTTCCCTTTTTGTTATATTGCACTCGATGCTAACCTTGATGTCATTTTTCTTGTAGTACCAATTATACACCTTGCTTGTTTTTTATGAGAAAGAAGTTAGGGTGCTGTAGTGGGGAACATTTCAATGAGGAAAATTATCGAATACATATATGGGTGATTAGCGAGAAGTATAGATATGGGGAAAAAATCATCTTCTCGATTGGCATCAATGCCTTCATTATAGATGATGTGTCGGTGAAATCCAAGCCATTAGGCATGTTACATTCCTATGACATATCTCAATCATGCAAAAATCTTAACTTACCAAATGGAAATTTCATAATATTATTCTATTTTATAGGAGTGTTTTTGTATTTCATGTACTTTTATGTCTATGGCATGTGCATAGGGCATGGTTGAAAAATGTATACAAGTATACTAGAAAGAAGTTGAGGTGGAAGATTTTGAGATATTATCTCATGTTATCATATATGGTATCAAAATGCATGAAAATTACACCTTCCAAATGATTCAAGACTTTATTGAAAAATTTAAAGAGGAAACTCATTTCATCGAGTACTTAAAGAAGACTTGGTGCGATAGTGAAGGACAAGTTGGTGAGTAAGAGCCTTCACATGTTATTTTGCTATTTTTCAGCATAAAGGATTACACGTGGATTATATTGTCAAATATTTTCCTTCATTTTTGAATTGATATCCATTTCAAATTTGTGATAAATTTCACAGATGCAAATTAGGAAACAAATGCATCCACTAAGACCTACCACTCGTTATTTGAAGACCAAATACTTATGCAATAAAAGTGTACTTGTCGATGGACCATTTTTGTTGAAAGTAACATGGACTCAAAGGGGGAATTAGTCCTACATTTATTTTTAATTCATTAACCAAACCATACATTCATCAATTATATTGTCCATACATCATTCATAACCATGTATGTTTATTAAGATATGCAACATTAATCACAAGAACATGAAACAAAATACACAACACAAGAAAACCATATGTAAGTGGGAAACCCTCATGGGGAAGAAATATGACTAAATATTTTTGATATTACACACAAAAATAAATTTAGTGAAGCACCAACTTCACAAGGAGAACCAAACCCTATTTTAGTAGAGCACCAACCCAACAAGGAGCACTAACCCCTAATCTAATGAAGCACTAATTCCAAAAGTAGGATACAACCCCATAGGATGACTAAGCACAAACTCATCCATTTGATGATGATGATCTCTAATTTTTTTTTTCTGCAACTGATGGATATCTCTAATTCAATTGACAAACCCTTGCTTAAACCCTCATTCCTTCAACTCACTCTATAGTCTTCCTTGTCAACTTGTCTCAGCTCTAAACACTTACACACATTCTCTCGACCTTCCTCCACCTGAAACACTCAATCATCCTTTAATACATTCCCTTAAACCTGTAAAACACTTCTATATGGGTCACACATTTCCCTCTAGGAGTCCTAATGCACAAATGACCTAAAAACATGATTTTATATGCTTCTTTTAATCTAAACTCAAATGAGGTCAATCCTAATCCTTTTTATGCATAAATATTAATAAAAAAATTAACTCATCACAATTGTCACATATGACCCATATAGGTCAGCTATTCCAAAAACGCTCACCTTGCACTAAACATCCTCAAAACCCATCACTAAGATGAAAAAAATCCACTCATTCCAAAACCATGATTATACAAGCTCCCAATTCACCATACATGAGTTAAAAACATATATACATCATACATGGTCACAAAATTTCTTGGACCAATCAAATATTTTATTAAATGTGAGCACTAGCTCATTTCCTTCACAAAATAACTGTCATCAACAACCTCATATCACCTTTGGGCTTCGAGATCACCCAAGATGATCTCAACTATGACATGTGACCACTAAATGGAATTCCTAGAACCTATAGAAAAATTCTAAACAAGTTAAACATCATTAAACATCTATTTACTCAAACAACTACTTTTTCTTCACCAAAACAAGCTTCTCAAAAACCACTTTTATGAACTCAACTATTTTACACCATTTATGATACTTTCAAGACCTATAAGTTCCTTAAATATATTATCAATTTACCCCTAATCACTTTATAGGTGATATCAAACATCAAATCATCAATTTAATTCTCAATCCAACTCATTCTTTTAGAAAAAGAAAAAAATTCCTGAAATCCGAAACCTTCTTCTAAAATTGACCTAAATTACCAACCAAAAACCTCATCATGAGATAATCCATACCTTATTAGAAATATTTATAAGTTACCTTTCGAGAAAACATTGGGCGCTGCTGACTCCAAGTGTAAGTTCTTCAACAAAGCCAATATCTACAATCTTATTTTTATCCCTTCTCAGGACTAAAAACTAACTATGAGCCCAACATAATCCATCACACAAAAATAGCTTCCACACTTAAATAACTAATGGAAAATTATTATACATAATGTATAAGCACTTATAAACCTTCGCCAAGTCTTAAAAATTTAGAAACATAATCTTATCTCATGTAGCCATTTGTACCCTACTAGAACAAACATCCTTCAACCTTGATCATAAAATAACATCTCATAACTTTTCCATACCTTATCCAATAATCAATTCTTATATACCAATGGAAATATCTCGAACTAGATTAAAAAAACTTGAATGGATTCCTAACTCTTGTTCTAGGTCCCGTAATGGAAATTTTATTACAAGTTTCTTGAAACTACCCCAAAACTAATCTTAACAAATAGGGCACACTTTTCACTTTTTCACCACAACCATGACCTGAAACTAACATGTAAATATTTAATAATTTAGGGATAAAAAAAACGTCAATTTAATCTTTACCTTCTTGGGAGAACATTGCCTCAAACTCAGTAACTCTTTATAAGCAAACATTGTCGTGGGACCCACATATCACCACATGATCTAATATACCTTCCCGAAATATGAAAGAGTTATATAGAATATAAAATCATATATTTTTCAAGACAAATAAAAATAGGCTCTCTATACTCACTTTTCTCCAAGATAATCCTAGTGTTTCGCACTTGCGGAATGTTTCTCTGCAGCAATGACTTGCTTATCCTATCATTCCTTTGAGAAACAGATAAGGGTTAGGGCTAGGAGGAATACCTGTTGAATGTTGAGATGGTGTGTGCATACCGTAGAGAGAGATCAGATCGACTGCGAAGAACTCCTTTTTGTCTTGGAAGGACTACCTGCAAGTAAGAATACAAGACCACAAGATTTTAATTAGACAACAAATGAGGGATCTGCCTTAGGCCCAGGAAATATAAAAACTTCCTTTCGAAGGTGGTCAGTTCCCCTTTTAATACGATTTAACACAAATGATAATATAGAAAGCTATTGCAAAATCACGATTTAGGTATCTCGTTACAAAGCAATAGAAACTAAACTATCAATAATAAAGCGTCACGTTGTTTGTTCGGTTACTGGTCGTTGATACGTTCAGGTTGAGTTATAGGGATAAACCAGAGATTTGGGGCTGTTAGGTGGCAAATAGGCGAGCAAAAGGGTTTTGGGGTATAAGTCACAGTGACCGATGGCGGTCACTAGGTAACCGACCACGGTTAGAGAACCGCTGCCGGTAGAGGATAAACGATACCGGTAGGGGCAGCAATCTAAGTGCTTCTGGATAGAAGTTGGTTGTAAGGTGATTGTGGGGTTATTAGGATTGGTGGATGGCTGAGGGGAATGATGGGAGGATAGGGAAGACTCAGAGTGTGGTAAAATGGCCTTCTGGGCAATATCCAGGTGTGTGGGTGAAGGTTAAGTGCAGTTGTAGCTGGTAGTAGATCTAGGAATAAACTTATGACGGCTGTGATTCAAAAAGTCTAAGAAATGTTAACAAAGAGACATACAAGGTTCTACTTACTGTTTATTGACAAGAATGCAGGTCCAAGAACTGTGGTGATGAAGGTAGAACTCGATAGGACGTCCCGCGATCGAAAGATGAGATGTCTTCCTCATGATGATCACCGAGTGTCACTGGGCTCGGTTATTCGATTGCGATCTTGGGCTTGATGTCCTTCTCTGCAAACTCTTCTTGTTTCTTCACTTGTCTCTGCTTGCCCAGCAAAATCTGGATTCTCTCAATGATTTCTTCTTCTCCGATCAAATGAAAATCTGATCCTTGTTTTTGGTCGGAAGTGGCCATTTACGGGAACCGGCGGTTATCTGGCGACGGCGATCGAGTAGAACCGTATCGGTCCGGCAAAAGCGGACTATTTTTGGTAAAATAGCCACTTTCCCTCCTTTTCTTCCGAGGGATTGGTAGCGAGCTTGGTCAAGTCATTATGAAGTTGGTTTTAGGTGCGGATGAGGAGTAATTAGTCATAGGTGTGGAATCGGACCAAGTTATAGGTCTTAATTAGGTTAGTTTAGGGTTAAGACTAGGTCATGATGAGGTGACGACATGAGGTGGCAGGTATGGTGATGTGGATTTATTAATTATAAGGTAATTAATAAATAATTGTGTAAGGTTTAGGTGGTGAGGTTAGGTTGCGAAATGCGATGAGGGTCACAAGGGGTCGTAAGACACAAATTTGGTGTCTACATTAGCCCCTTATTGTCGTGTAGTTTGTTTTGTAAAGCTGCACGGATACAATAATAAGAAGTGGTTACTCCTGTTAAGGGTATAGGTAATCCCCCTCAAATCTATCACAGATTGAGGTAGCGTGAAATCAGGGATAGGGTTGATAAAGGGTAAATGGTGTTGAGATGAGGGTGAGATGGTGGGGTAGGTCCAAAGAAGCAGACGCACGTTAAAATGCAATAGTGCGACTAGGGTACATGATTTGACGAGCAAACCAGCAATGCATAGGCAAAGGTCGATAGTTTATCCAAACAAGGGTGATATAATCCTGGTATCCAAGGCATAGGAAGTAGCTCCAGGATATATAACAAAGGTACAGAACGTTTAGGCATGTTCGGCAGTACCAAATGGTTGGTTTGGTTGAGATAAACGTCACGGTCTAGGTCTAGGAAAAGTTGGTCGACAGATCAAGTCAAGGACCCTAATCATGCTAAAACACGAACAGGTGCGCTGGATTGAACAAAAGGCTACTGGGTGGATAAAAGTGTATGTTGTTGATGTTGGGTGAAGTAGTTAAGTGGTACGGCCTTGGGTCGGGCTAATGGATGAGTGAGGGCCATGGGTCGGGCCAAGTTGTTGGGTTGCGGCCGTGGGTCGGGCCAAGTTGTTGGGTTGCGGCCTTGGGTCGGGCCAAATGGTGTGGTTGCGGCCTTGGGTCGGGCAAAATGGTTGGGTTACGGCCTTGGGTCGGGCCAAATGGGTTGGTTGCGGCCTTGGGTCGGGCCAAATGGTGTGGTTGCGGCCTTGGGTCGGGCCAAATGGTTGGGTTGCGGCCTTGGGTCGGGCCAAATAGGTTGGTTGCGGCCTTGGGTCAGGCCAAATGGTTGGGTTGCGGCCTTGGGTCGGGCCAAATGGTTGGGTTACGGCCTTGGGTCGGGCCAAATAGGTGGGTTGTGGCCTTGGGTCGGGCCAATGAAGTTAACAAGGGGTTATCAATGAAGGTGGATATAGGCGATGTTGGTAGAAAGGGCTATTAGTAAAGAAGGGCCGCAATTGGGGTAGAGGTGAGATAAAACCGATGTCGATTATCTATGACCGATATCGGTTATGGGACCGATACCGGTTTCTTAGGGCACAATAAAACCGATATCGGTTATGGGCGAAAAACCTATAAAAAGAAAAATACGGCCTGTCATTGTCACTTTTGCAATTTGGAAACCAATTTGAGTTGTCTGACATGGAGAGTGAAGATTGGAGCATTGGTTGCGTGAGGTGGCATTATTTGGCTGGAGGAGGTAGTTGTTAGTGGGCCCGAGTGAGGAGGAGGCAGCAGTTGATTGGTGGAGGACCCAGAAGAGGACATTTGGAGCCATGGCACAACCAGGAGGAGCAGGAGGGGCTGGACCAGCTGGACCACCACCACCCATCCCTCCACGACGACGTGTCGTCGTACGGGTAGGTTCGAAACCCCTCATTGTGTGTATTTTATTGCATTATGCTATATTTGGGATTTTGGGTAGGAATGTACATTTTGGAGAAAATAATTAAGAAATGGAAATGATTTGAAAAAGGGAGAGGGTAGATGGGTTAAATAGGTCAAGGCGGTAGGGTGGGTAGGTTTTTAGGGTATTTGGGTGGGTAAATTGGTAGAAATAGGAAAAAATGTAGTTGGGGGGGCGCGCGGGGTTCGGCTCTAGGAGTTACAAATGACCGATGTCGGTCGCCGCTAAGTGACCGGCGTCGGTCGTCAAGCGACCCGGCGCATCGATCGCAAAATTTCAGTGTGGGGTGTTTTGTTTTTTGACGCCAGGCGTCGGTCCGGTCGTGGACCGGCGCGTCGGTGGGAAGGGGACCGGGGTCGGTTATGGGTGACCGGTACTTAGGCCCTAGGTTATGTTGTTGTTTTGGAGTTTTTGGTGGTGATTTGGGTATGGTTTGGGTTGGGGTGGGGGTGTGTTGTTGTTTTAAGTTTGTAGATGTGGTTAAGGTATTTAGGCATGGTTTAGGTCGTTTGAGTATGGTGTGGGTTGTTTGTTTGGGTGTGAAGAGGGAGGGGGAATAGCGTAGAAGTTTTTAGGGGAAGATAGATGGGCGTAGACGTGTGGTATGGAGTCGGGTTGTGGGCGGGTGGATAAGAAAGGGGATATAGAGAGGTAAAGTAGATGTTGTGATAAAGAGTAGGGCTAATGTAGTGGGTTGGTTTTGCAGGCACGTCAGCAGCTGACGATGCGGGACAGGATGCCCCCACTGTTGAGCCGGATGCGGCCACACGTGTCCGCAGCACACTGGGGTATCATGCGCGAGGTGGGACTCGGCGGAGTCCAGCGGTACAGAGCGATCGATAGGGATCATAGTTTGATGGTCGCCCTCATCGAGAGATGGGATCCGGTGACCAATGTGTTCCATCTCCCGACTGGGGAGATGACTATCACATTGGAGGATGTGTATCGCATCCTTCGACTACCGATTGAGGGAGAGGCGTCTTCCGTGTAGATTCGAGAGACGGCACGGACAAAGCATCCTACACAGTGTGTTCGGGATGCAAAGCGCTTCTCGACATATCACAAATGCGAGCATCGCGTACGGGATATGTACCGTGCCCATCGCCATGAGACACGGCTTGCCGTGCTGATGATGATCAGGATCACCTGCTTTGCCCTCCCGAACTCAGAGGGAGGCCGCTTTCCACGGGCGTTGATGGGGGTTCTACACGAGATGGTGGAGGAGCACACCTGTTATGCTTGGGCACCAAGATACCCGGTACAGAGACGAGAGTCAGGGCTATCGCCGGATGAGGCGATTCGGGATTTGTTCGACGTTTTTGCTGCATTGTTGGGCATATGAGCACATCATATGCCTTAGACCAGTAGGGCTGCCCCAGCAGCTAGGGCCATAGGTCATATATAGATACGGCTTTCAGAGGTGGTTGGGGTCGTGGGTCACCCACGAGCAAGCTTTTGCAAGGCGAGACGTTACTTATTACAGGCATTTATTAGAGGGCTTGACAAAATGCGGTAGATATTGTATGGAGACCGTATAGAGGTCATCACCCTCACGGAGAGGAGCCCGATTATAGTTGTGCTTGATCCAAAGACACTTTGGATAGCAGGACGAGGGCCGGGAGAGTATGAGAGGATACCCCTAGAGAGGGTACGCAGGTAGATGGGGTTGCGACAGGACGAGCCACCTCCCTTCCCTCAGTACCGGAGGGATGATGTAGAGGCTCCACCGCCCGCACCACACCCTCGACCCAGTGGGTTCCGAGAGGCCAGCAGATGACACTGTAGACGATGTTGGTTATACGGGAGCATATATGGTTTGGTGGGCTGGTCGAGAGCAAGCGGATATAAGACACCTGCATGCCACGCAGACTTAGCGGCAATGTGACAAAGAGAGCGAGATCACTCGAGGCAGTGCACGCTTATTATAGGCAGCTTATCTGCTGCACAGGCACAGATAGGTGTTTTACAAGGCAGCAGCTAGCCCAGCTCAGTACAGCACAGCACCACCACCAAAGAGTGGCACACCACGACACAGCACAGTACAGTGCACACATGTTACCACCACCAAAGACAAGAATGCCCCACAAACATTCAGCAGTAAAGGTACCACCACCAAAGCGGCGATGCATAGCCACGCCCAGCACATGTACAGTACCACCACCAAGGTGGCACGGCCAAATGCACTAGCACAGCAGCACGGGGGCACCAAGTAGTGTCGTGACCAGCCCCAGATCCTACGGTGGCTCGAGAGCGTTATACGTGGAGGCTAGAGCGAAGGCCCGATACTATCAGGATATTCTTGATGGTACCGGGGCTGATTATCAGCCCTATGCGGCACATAGAGCAGAGACCTCTCGGAGCCAGAGGTCTCAGGGAGGTGCAGCCACAGCTGGTGGGTCCGTCACAGGTAGGAGGCGAGAGGTAGGACAGGGACCAGCAGGCAGACAGGCAGAGGGAGGTGGAGAGAGCTGAGGGGTCCCTGCACATTTTGTATATTGGACATGGGCACCGGTCTGTGAACCGGTTGTGTTGATAGAGGCCTGCGTGCCTATTTATTCATTTATTCATTCATTTATTTATTGTATATACCGGCTGCGAGCCGAGTACAGGTTGTACAGTTGATACCGGCCTGTGAGCCGAGTATGTTTTTGACAGGAGAGACCGGCCTGCGAGCCGAGTCGAGATTATTGACAGTTATTGCGGCCTGCGTGCCGGCTTTGTTATATTATGAGATTACGGAGGCCCCGATGCAGGGCACATTGTATTTTTGAAACTTTGTATATATATAGATATGATGATTTGACCCACATGCTGTGCGTAAAAAGCGTTAAATGTTTTGTCGATGGTTTGTGATATGTGATATATGATGAGTTTGATTGACATGGTGTTATATATGAATGATGTTGATGTCTTTTGTTGATGGGATGTATATAGATATAAATGATGAGTTTAATTGACATGTTATATTATGAAATGTTGTATGTTTGGTCGCTGGTGTGTGAATATTAAATGGTTGTAGCTGTTGATTTGGATCCAAATGGTGTATAGAGTAATGGTTTTTGATATTGGTTATTGATGGCTTGTTTGTTTTGTAATATAGAGAAATGATGTTAATGAAATTGTAATGAGATGTGGATTTAATGAAAAATATGGATAATGGTGTTGTTCATGCAGGAAAAAGGGACTGGCGCCACATAAATTTGTAAAAAAATGAAGAAAAGGCTTAGGTGTAAACAACAGGTTGGGCGTGACCGATATCGGTTATGTAACCGATGTCGGTAGATATATGACCGGTATCGGTTATGTAACCGATATCGGTTATTCAAGAATGATTTTCCTAAAAATAGAACTGCTGGGTTGGCAACTTAAGTTCTTATTTTTAGCATTCTTATTTTTAGAGACATGAAACACGTTAAATATGTGAATGCGACACTGTTTGACAACTGCTACAGGTAATTGCATGAAAGAATTTGAGTGATAAGGAGGAAAGAGACAGGTGAAGTGAGCGTGGGCTGAGATTCAGAGGGCAGAAAGACAAGTTATATTTGAAGAGGGTGGTGAACATGGCTGAACAAGGAGAAGCATCCAGCAGGCAGGGGCGAGGGGGAAGACATGTTCCGCCCCAAGCTGCTGCATCCGGAGAGGTAAATTGTTTGGTTGTAATGTGATTTTTGCATGTTTTGTGAATAGGATGAGAGAAGTGTAAGTGGTTAGATATGAGAAAGAAAACGTGATAGCAAGGGTTGGGGATGGTATGAGTGCTACGGGGCAGGTACACAGGGTGGGCCTGTATGTTTTTAGGTAAAAATAGGAGTAAACGGGCTTCATAAATATCGAAGGTGTATGTTTGAAGCAGGGTAGGTATATTTTGACAGTGACCGGTATCGTTTATAAGTAACCGGTATCGGTTATGCATAACCGCTTATCGGCATCTTGTAAGGGTTTCCAGATTTTTGAGAAAAAACCCGTAGAGTTTTGTTCTTTGGAATAATTATGTGTCGTTTTGATGTATGCAGGCAGAAGCAAGGTTAAGGATGAATGATACTGTGCCAGCGTTGTTGTCACGAATCCGAGCGGATGTAACACCAGCTGAATGGGCATTGATAAATCGGTTGGGGTTAAGTGGAATCCGCTATTATTCAAGAATTGTGCGTAACCATGCTATGTTGCAGGCGTTGATTGAGAGATGGAATCCAGAAAAGAATACCTTCTATCTACCAACAGGGGAGATGACAGTGACTTTGGAAGATGTGTTCCGTATTTTGAGACTCCCAATGATAGGAAAAACAGTGTATCAGGCGTTGCCCAGATGGGGTGGGCAGCGATAACAGCAGTATTTGGGTCAGCTGCACGAGATTTGACACAGCGAGGTTTATCATTTACGTATGGTACAATGTATGCAACACACCCTGAGGAAACAAGGTTGGCCGTGCTATTAATGATAGCGGTGGGGTATTATGCATTGCCGAGGGCGGAAGGTGGAAGATTTCCCAAAGCATTGATGAGTGTTATTTGGGAAATGATAGAAATGAGCGTGACATTCGCATGGGCACCCGCATATCTGGCAGAGTTATATAGGGGTTTATGGGCATGCAAGCGAAAACACAGGACGACACTGGATTGTTCGTACTTATTACATTGTTGGGCCTATGAGCATATTGGTTGTGTGCGTCCAATAGGCCGACCCATTGAGTCAGGAGAGACAGGAGTGCAAAGGTTGGGATTCAGACGATGGGTCCGACATGGCAAACAAGCGAGATCCCAGGCCGTGATAGATGACATTGAGTATTATAGACAGGTATGGGAGATGGTGACAGTTGCGGATATTTGTTGGAGGCCGTATGGGAACTATATGGTGACAGAGCACATAGCTGAGGAGTTGAGGGGTGTAGAGCGATTGAGGTGGATTGCAGGGCATAGGCCGGGCGAGTACGAGAGGATTCCTCTAGATCACGTGCGGCGACAATTTGGGTTTGTTCAGGATATTCCTATGACATATAGACCATACATGAGGATTGACGCCAAGGCAGCATTCTCACCTCCCCGGCCTACACCTCCAGAAGGGCCAGAAGAGATAGCAGCCGATCGTAGGGTGATGGATGCGGGAACGACGGAGGCCTATAGAGTATGGTGGGTAGCAGAGCTGCGAGGTGCACGTGAGTGCCCTGACATAGCTGTGATTACAGCGGAGAGAGATCGTCTGCAGGATTTGGCTCGCCAGCTTCAAACACAGGTGAATGAGACAATGGGAATGTTAGAGGCTTCACAGTTACGAGTGGAGAGACTGGAGGCAAGATTCCTCCACGCGAGAGGACGTATTTGTATGTTACAGGAGATGTTGGCAGATCAATGGGAGGAACCAATGGCAGTGGCACCTTTGAGGATGGAGAGGCCAGCTGAGAGGCATCGACGATCACGATCACCACCTGATTCGGGAGGAGGTGCAAGAGTCTAAGTGGATTTTATAGGAATATTAGAATAAATAAGGATGCCGACCTGCGAGTCGATGATAGAGAAGATGTATTTGGTTAACATCTAAAATAAAACTAAAGATGTATGTTCTTTTGAGTGATGATAATAATAAGAATGGTTGTGTTTTGGATGTTGTTTTTGTTTGTTTTGAAAAATGATAAAGAGGAACGTTGGCAAATAGAAATACACAAAAAATATTTATATTTACAACACATGATAGGGTATGGTAGGGGATGGTCGAGCTAACCTTGGGAGACCCCATGTCTCCTAAGTGCTGCCTACATAGCCCATTGCACAAAGCAAGGAGGGGCCTCAGACCGATGTAGTTCTCCTTTAGGAGTAGGGAGAGGTGAATTCAGGCAATTTGGTTGTGGTTAGGCAATTTTGTTGGTTAATAAAAATTTGATGTTGGTAGGGTAATGTTGTTGGTGTTGGTAGGGTAATATTGTTGGTGTTGGTAAGGTAAAGCGAATGTTAGCATACCCAAGTAGTAGGGAATCGTGTCCTGATTAAGGTCAACACACAATCCTAGAGTCGAGCAAAAGAGGCAAGAGTGTCCCGTAATTGAGAAGAGCTAAACAAACCACATATTAATGTAGGATGAGCGTGAATCCCTAGGTACCTTGCATAGGCGAGAAGTCGATAGGTGAAAAGAGTGGTATAATCACAATATATCGGATATACATCACGTCCCTTGAGTTTTGTTGTTTTTGACAAATGGTGAGGTGAGGTGGGTGATGTGGGTGAGGGTGCAGAGAACTTATTATAAGATGATGATTCTGACAAAAGAAAACCAAACCTAAATAGACAAGTCCATGACTCAAAAGTGCTTTGAAGTACTGCTTTTATTTTTATTTTTCTGGATATAGACTGATCGATGCGGGAAGTCTACATGGGATACGTAGTTTGTTGTTCTTGAGGTCTTCACGAAGCTGATCAATGTGAGAAGCTTCTAATAAAGGCTAACTGTGTATAGCTGTCCTTCGAGGGAGCAGTCTATTTATAGTAGTAGATGCAGTGTTTATGTATAGCTGTCCTTCAGGGGAGCAGTCTATATATAATAAGAGCAATAGTTTGGCATATAGCTGTCCTTCAAGGGAGCAGTCTATTGTATAAGTTAGAGGTCTAGATGTCCGTTGGGCATGAAGCATCTAGTTTTTTTTTTTTTTTTTTAAGAAGTTTGACTTAAGAAAATCCCATAAGTGTGTAATTAAGAATGTGTCATTTTGATACTTTGAAGTCATGGACTAGACTAAGAAGGGGAAGGCATCTTTTAAGGGGAGGTGATAATCAAACCATGTGAGCTTGATTGGATTTTGAGGTGTAAGAAACAAAGTGTATGCGGTGGTAAATGAGCTCAAGGGACGAGCGTAAGGTAGATAAGCAGTGATATAACACTAATTTCAACAGTAGAATGGTCGAAGATGCAAGGCATTAAGGGGTTCAGGCTCAGGTTTACCATTAAGCGAAGCTAAACGATAAGTGCCTGATCCATAAGTGTGAGTGATAATGTAAGGCCCAATCCAATTAGGAGAAAATTTTCCACGTTTACTCTTTTCTAGTTTGGTTACATGTTGATTCTCTTTGAGGACAAGATCGCCAACCTTAAAAGTACGCTCATGAAGCCGTTTATCATAAGCACGCTTGATGCGTTTTTGGTAGATTTGAAGGTGATCAAGAGCCGTAAGACGACGCTCGTCAAGAAGCTCTAATTGGGCTAACCGCTCTTGGCGGAAATCATCGTTGGTGAGAATATCCTGAAGAGATATTCTGAGGGAGGGTATTTGTACTTCGAGAGGCAAGACAGCCTCGGTACCATATACCAAAGAAAATGGTGTGGCATTAGTGGAGGTATGAATGCTAGTACGATAAGCCCAAAGGGCAAAGGGAATGTGATCATGCCAGCTTTCTTCCTGACTCATTGACAACTTTCATGAGGATTTTGGTTAGGGTTTTATTAGAATATTCAGCCCGACCATTGGCTCATGGATAAGTAAGGCGATGAGAAACTAAGTTTGATACCAAAGTTGTCACAAAGGTCGTGTAACAACTTATTTTTAAAGATTTACCATTATCATTATTAGGCGATGAGGAATACCAAAACGACAGATAATGTGATGGTTAACGAATTCAACAATTTTTTCTTTTTTGATTGAAATGAGTGGAATGGCCTCCACCCATTTTGTGTAATATTCGGTTGCTGTGATAATCCATCGGTGACGTTGCGAAGAGGATGGATGAATCTCACCAATAAGGTCTAAACCCCATTGTGAGAAAGGCCAAAGATCTCGTGCGACCTGTAGCGGATGGCTAGGAGTATGTTGAAGGTTGGCATGTTGTTGACACATAACACAACGCTTAACATATTCGTAGCAGTCGTTGTTAAGAGTAGGCCAATAATAACCTAGGCGAAGGATTCGTTTAGCCACGGCAAGGCCACTAAAATGTCCACCACAAATCCCATCATGGACTTGTTGGATGGTATAGGTGACCTCCGCGCCGGTTAGACAGTGAAGGAGGATGCCATCAAAGCCACATTTATAGAGGAGTCCCCCCATGACAACATAATGAGAAACACCTTTAAGAAAAGCACGTTTGCCGTTACTAGTAAGGTCAAGTGGGAGAACAGAGGTTGTGAGGTAGTCGTGAAATTGGTGGTACCAGGTATCCTGCGAATTAGTAGACACAGTATTTATCATACAAACTACCGGGGCTGAGTAGGATGGGGCAAAAAGTTGTTGGACCAAGACGAATATGTCAGAGTCAGTTGGTGAGGCAGGAATTTGCGAGGCTAAGCAAGCCATAGTATCCGCAAATTTGTTAGTGGAGCGGGGAATGGTCTGGATAGAATAACGAGTAAATGAGGTCAAAAGTGAATCCACGTAATGTTTGTACTTTTGAAGTTCCTCATTCTTACATTGGTAGATGCCCATAACTTGATTGACTACCAATTGAGAGTCACCAAAAATATTAATAGATTTGACACCTAAGTGTAACGCAACCTGGAGACCCAAAACAAGGGCCTCGTATTCCGCTGTATTATTAGTGCAGGGGAAATCAAGCCGGAATGAAAGAGGCATAGGTTCAGCATCAAGAGGGATGAGAACAACGCCGGCTCCTCCGCTGCTACTGGCATTTAGATCCATCAAGAAGAGGGTCATTTGATATGACTCTTCCCTGAGGGAAAGAGTGGCAATGAGTTCGTCAGGGAAATTAAAATTGGTGAATTGTTCCCCAGGTAAAGGGGCCTCCGCAAGTTGGTCTGCAATAGTTTGTCCTTTAATTGACTTCTGTTGTACAAACTCAAGGTCGAGGTCGGTGAGGAGCATAAGCCATCGGGCGATGCGTTGGTTTAGATGTGGTTTGGCATACATATAATGAATGGGGTCCATGTTGGTGATGACAAAAGTTTTGTGATTCAGGAGGTAATGTCGGAGTTTGGTGGCTACGAATGATAGGGCTAGGCACAATTTTTCTACATGTGTATACCTAGTCTCGTAATCCACGAGAGTACGACTTATATAATAAACGGCTTGTTCTCGATGTGCCGAGTCCCGATGTGCGAGCATAGCTCCTATAGCATGGTCAGTGGCAGAAAGGTAAAGGTAGAAAGGACGATCATCCTGAGGTGGAATAAGCACGGGTGGTTGCAAGAGATAGGATTTAAGAGCTTCAAAGGCTTGGTGACACTCTTCACTCCATTGAAAGGCAATGTCCTTTTTAAGAAGGTGATGAAAAGGGTGACATCGATCCGAGAGTTGGGAGATGAAACGCCGGATGGATTGAAGTTTACCCTGCAAACTACGCAATTGTTTGAGGTTTTTGGGTGGGGGCATTTCTAGGATAGCTTTGACTTTAGATGGATCGACCTCAATGCCACGCAAAGAGACGATAAAGCCAAGAAGTTTTCCCGAAAGAACACCAAAGACACATTTCTTTGGTTGAAGCCGGACCGAATATTGCAACAGGCGATCAAAAATAATGGTTAAAACATCGAGATGTTCACTGCGATGTTTAGATTTGCCAAGAAGATCATCGACATAATCCTCAAGGATAGTGTGCATAATGTCATGAAAAATGTAAGTCATAGCCCGCTGATAGGTAGCACCAGCATTCTTAAGGCCAAATGGCATGACACGATAACAGAAGGTTCCCCAAGGAGTTATGAAAGTGGTTTTATGTTGATCGGCCGGGGCTACCAAAATTTGATTGTATCCCGAAAAGCCATCCATGAGAGAAAGCATTTCATGGCCCGCAGTGAGATCAACAAGTTGATCAATACTTGGGAGGGGGAAGTCATCCTTGGGGCAAGCGAGGTTAAGGTCTCGGAAATCCGTGCATATCCGCAAATTCCCTTCGTCGCTTTAGTGAGCAGTGTACGATGTTAGAAATCCATTGAGGATAGTCAATAGGCAAGATGAAGGACACAGAAAGAAGTTGTTGAAGCTCTTCTTTGACCAAGAGGGCGATGCGTGGATGCATCTTTCTCATTTTTTGTTTGACTGGTTTGGAATCGGGGTTTAGGGTGATGTTATGGACAGCAATGGTAGGATCAATTCCTGGCATGTCAATAGGGACCAAGCGAAAGCTTGGTTACATGTACGGAGAAAGGTAGTAAAGGCGGCTTGTTTTGATGTGTTAAGGGATTGTCCAATCTTCACAATGTGAGGATCCTCCGTTTGTGTGGATGTTGATTTCTATAGTCGACTCATTCAACATGGTTTGAGTTTCGAGGACGGTAAGGCGCGCGTTGAATATAGGAGTCATCCGCCCCAAGGTAAGTGAGGATGGAGTCGTCATCCCGCACTCAACAACATTAATCGAAGGTGAATCCTCTTCGATCATGTCCGATACGAAGGGGAAGAGAAGATGGATCCTCATTATCGCGTTGATAAGTGAGAGGACCTATGAAGATAACATTTATGAAAAAAAAAAAGTTAGGAGGGATAGATTCAGAGTCTATCGATTACTGTGGTGATGATGGCAAAGTGGGTGATAATGGTTTGGTAGGGGTGACGCGTTCTTCTTCCAGATACAACCACACGAGGTGTCTCCCGTGTAGGTGTTTCAGAAAATCGAGACCACCGCGATCATTGTGTTTGCATGTGTAGTCACGGGAATGAGTGAATGTCGGCCTTGTTTGTAAAGACAAAACCAAAGCCTTTCCAAGCACAAATGAGTCAAGAAGGTGAGGGCGAAACGACGATTTGTCAAATATTGAAAATCGGATTGGAAGGGAACCACACCAAGAGGAGGTTCGGGGTAATGGAGGATGCGTCAACACCCCCATACGTTAGGTTAGTGCGGTAATGGGGTGGTCCGTAGAGATTACCTCCCACGTGACGGCCATGGTGGGATGTGCATGTAATCGTCCGTACTCTGTGGGTATGGAAAGAACTAACGTTATATAGGCGGTACTCCCAGCAGTAAGGCGTTGAAAAACATCTACTAAGGGGTCGAGGTTGGGATGTTATTTACGGAAAGGAAGTAATATTTCAGAATGGCGGTTTCATTAGTTGAAGGTGTAGGTGCATCAGAAGTGGATGGCTGGGTTGGATGAATGGGTGTCTTGACTGGTACAAGCACATCATTAGGGCGATATAACATATTGCAAGTTTTGAAGGGGGGAGGATCAGCTTTTACGGTGTAGGACTTCCCCTCGTACTCAAATTTTATGCATCTATGTAAGGTGGAGGGAACGCATCCCATAGCCCGGATCCAAGGGCGGCCTAACAACATGTTGTATTAGAACTCTCCCTCAAGGACATAGAAGAGTTCGGGTAAAGTACGTGGTCCTACATGAATGTTAAGGATCACGGTGCCTAAAGTAGAAGTAATAGCATCATTGAATGATCGCAACATGATGGGGTTGGCACACATGCAACTAGAAGGGATATTCATTTGTTGGAAGGCTTTAAGAGATGATGTTTAGGCTAAGGCTGGCCCCCGTCAATCATAACATGACGTACCCGAATATCCCGAACGTACGCTGAGATGAAAAGAGCAGGGTCAGGATCTTCGGCACCAAAGTCGATAATTTCATCTTCAGAGAAACTGACAGCAGCGGCTTGCTGTACAGAGACAGAAGTGGTTGGGGAGATAGATTGTTTGGTGAGCGAAGCAACATGATTGGGTGTTAGAATAGAGGTAACAGAAAGGTTTCATTAGGTAAAACCTCTATCCCTTGAAGGATCTCAACGAGAGCTTGTCGATGAGATTCAGAAGTCTGAATGAGATCATACAATGTCATTTTTACAGGCGATTGGTGAAGCTGTTTGATCATAGTTCGATGGGCAATGCCATTAGAGATGGGATAGGTGGGTCCGCGAATAACCACTTTAGGTGGTGGTGCAATCGGGATGGTGGACGGAGAAAGAGATGCCGCAGGCATGTTTTCTTTCGCTTTCCTATTGTTTTTCTGCCCTCGAGTAGCAACACTAATCATATTGATCTCGTGAATACGAGAGGAGGAAGATGGTAGGGATAGGTCATGGTTTTTGAGAGGTGGGGCTGTAATAATGATAGATCTTGGTGAGGCGGGGACAGTGGTATAGGAGAGGGAATCAAGCTAAAGGTCTCTCTCTTCGTAAGTTGTCTTTCTTAACTTTTCTATCTGAGATAGGTGATGGATGAAGTATGGTTTTCAACGCTTTGCATCCCTCTACATCATGTCCTGGTGTGCGGTGGTAAGCGCAGATTTTAGACTCATCGTAACCTATAGGTCAAGGTTTAGACGGATCATAAGGTCTAAGTGGGGGTAGGGAAATGGTCGCATTCTCCACCAACATAGCAAGGATTTTGGCGTAAGACCCTTTGAGTGGGTCAAAGTCAGAGGAAAATGAGGCTATTGACTGGGTCGATTCTGGTGATGATGTGGTGTGGTTGGTTTGTATGGGGGGTGGTTTAGCCAAGGAGTTTTGGTAATGGGTTTTAACTAACCATGGTTTCTTTGACGTAGAGGCTATGTTTAGCTAGTTGGATGATGAGGCCACAGATGATGTGGTATCAGAAAACAACCATGGAGAAATAGGAGTGACAGAAAACAAATATTTTGATGATGGAATTTGTTTAGGGTTGATAGGTGGACAGGATACGCGGGGTGACGGTGTTGCTATACCCTTGGATTTCTGTATGGGTGCAGAAGGCGTAGGTCGCTTTAAAGAAAACGCAGGAGGTATGATATATTGATGTAAGGTAGAGGGATGGGGTCCTAATATGGAAGGTAGGTGTGACGACGAGGGTTTTAGTTGTGTTAACGGCATAGATTGAGGAGATTGAGTCTGTCTCCTAATGGGATGGACGGCTTTATTTTTAGATAAATCAAGCCGCTTAGGTGGGTGTGTTAGACTAGGTATGGGTGAGGTCCCAAGCGTAGGGGAAGATTTGGCTAAGTTAATAGAAGTGGACAAGGTATTTGGTAGAGATGAGGGGGGTGAAGATGAGGACATGGGCATTTTAAGCTTCTGTAAACACTTCGGGTATATGGTGGAGGCATCAGGATCGGTCATTTGCATTTGAGTAGAATATGGCGTACTCAAACGTTCCCACAGGACCTGTCTATCTTCTGGGAATGACAGTCCTCACATGTGAATAGGAACTTTTGTATGGAAGAAAGGTGGGTTGTGATTCCGGTCCACTGTGGGTGTGATACAAGGGGTATATGAGGCACTGTATCAATGGGCGTTAAGAGGTCAACCGGTTGCTGAAAAGATTTAGGTGATGAAGGACTAATATGTAGGAGGGCGTGTTTGAGAGGAACTGTCATGTTTAAAGAATGTGGTGATGTCGGTTCAAGAGGTTTCTCGTCTAAGGATGACAAAAGAAGTGGCGAGCCTTCCTCTTGTCTGACAAAGAAGAATGGTAGAAGGAGACGTCTGGGAAATAGATAAATTAGATAACATCCGCTCACAGTCTTGCAAGGACGTGGTGTAAGAAGGCTCATTTGTGAGAAGGGAACTCTGGGCAGCTAATTCCTTGATGGGTAAAGGAATGGCAAGGATTTCAGTTTGTCTTGATGACGAGGAAGGGGGTTCGTTTCTGCGTTAGTGAAGAGGCTTGATTCAGAATTTGTTCGATAGAGGTCTTTGGCTAGGAATCGAAGACTGCATGGATCTCATGAACACTCTCCTCGGCTAAGATATCTTGGTTTAGTTTACTGTTAGAAGAATGATTCGGGAATGGTTTGTTGAATATTTTCAAATTTCGGTTAGCAGGGGCGTTAGGATTATCGAGGGCTATATCCCCTGCATCAACCATTTCCTGCACTATGTTTTTCAACATCTTGCAGTTCTCATGACTGTGTCCCTTCACGCGGTGGAAGTTACAGAAGTCATTTTCTTTGTACCAGGAAGGTATGGCGCGAGTGGAATCAAACCCGGAATGAGGTTTAACAGGAGGTAAGGTAATGGCTCCTGCTTTGAGCAATTTTTCCAATATCACACCATATGTTTCTCCCAAGGGAGTGTAGTTGATGGGTTCTACTTTATACTTATAGGTGGTTTTTGGCGGGGTATTAGATGGTGGTTGGGATTTTACCATCACCGCGTGCACGGCCCCTTTTGATTTCGAAGTGGTCGATGGGTGAGGATTGGTGGTGTTAGGTTTGTTGGTGGAATCTTGGGTTCGGAAAGTGGGGTTTTTGTTACGCAACCGCAATTTCTCTTCCTCTAAGGCTCGAATCTCTAATTTTCGAGCCATAGTAAAGGCCTCGTCAAATGTACGGAAAGTTTGAATTTGGAGGGTAGGGGAGATGTGCTTAGCGCAGCCCACGTAAACAGTTCGATAAGTTCGGTTTGAGGCAAGGCATACGTAATTTGGTTGATAAGGCCCCGCCATCGTCCAACGAAATCTGCGATAGATTCGTCCTCAAATTGTCGATGGCATAGAGGTCGGTGATAGATACTTTCTTGCAATGTTAATGGAGAAATGATCCAAGAAAGATTGGGCTAGCTGGTTAAAAGAGAAGATTGAGTGCTTTGGGTTAAAGCACTGTACCACTCCAAGGCGGGTCCTGATAAGGACATGGGAAAGGTGCGGAGTAGTAAAGCGTCGTCGTGAGCAATCAGATAGCAGGCATGTCTAAATGATCGCAAGTGTTGTTGAGGGTCCTCCTTACTGTTAAAACGGGTAAATTTTGGTAATTCCCATTGAGGAGGATATGAATGAAGGGGGACTGAAGGGTGGATAGGCTCCCGACAAACTTGCTCGTATGTCAAGGCGCTACGACTTCCTGAAATAGAAGCCTCTAGATTATGCATTTTGTCCATCATTTGTTTAATTAAATCAGTAGTTGGTTGAGATGATGGTGTGGTTGTGGTAAACGGAGGTAAATTGGGCCAAGGGCCACCGCTAGACAATGGTGGGGTTAAATGTTGATAAGGTACGGAGGACGACTGTGTTGAGGCAACCAAATAGGGATGTCCTATGTAAGCTGTTGAGGTTACCGGATATGTGTGTGGAAATGAAAAGGTGGGCGGAGCTTGAGAAGGAAAGCTCGTGTGGATAGGTGGTAGAGAGCAAGTCATGAACTGAACAGTCTGCAAGAGAGACGAGGTAAGAGCAATTGGCGGTAATGACATGTTGGGCCCAAGATTAACCAAAGGAAAGCCAATCTGTGCCGTATGGACCCCTGAAGCTGCTGAGGTACACGACGAGACTAAGGATGCGGAAGGCAAAGCGGAGTTATCAGGTGGGGAAGGGGATAAATGAGCAGCTATAATGATAGGCATGCCAACAAGGAGTTGACCGTTAGATGTACGGTCAAGGGCATGAGACAAATAGTACTGTATAGCCCTAGGATTAGCATCCAGAAATTTGGCAAATTCTTTATCTCCCACAAGAATTTTAGGAACCTCGCTGGTATCTATAGGATTCCCCACAGAATGTGAAGGGGGTGATTCAGGCAAAGAAACAGAGCAAGCATGTGAAACCATGGCGGCGGCTTGCTTTCGAGTGATAACAACCATGGACAGGAGTTCACAGTAGGGTTTCAATCTAGCAGAATGTAAACCGACGCAATGGTGAAATTGGTAGGTTCTTTGTTTGTTAGGAAATCAGAAAAGACAAGAAACGATATCGGTCTAATGTAACCGATGCGTCGGTTATACTATAGCCGACGCGGCCGATTAACCGATGTCGATGTAATAAGACCGGTATAAGAAAATATAAGAAGCTACTTGATTTGCTCAAGATATATTTATCAAATTGTTCTAAGGTAATCACGCGAGAAAGTGTATAACAGAGAAAACAGAATCGAAAAAAACAAGATGCACACGCAAATCCGAGACTAACCCTAGGGTCAATTTTAATTATTGTGGGCTTATGCCTTTGGACGCAGAATGATGTCAATCCTAAACAAAAGACTTAGGGGAAATGTCAAGTTGTTTTGGCTTATAAGGTTACCTCAATCGGGTGGAGGAATACCGTGGAAAAGGGGGGATGTTTTGAGCTGTTGTGTTAATTGTGAAGTGATTCGGTATGTGTTGTGCAGTGAAAGTAAGATTAATTTCTTGTCAATACCATGGAAATCACCCCCACATGTACGACCTATTACTTAGTCTATGTTCACTAGAATTGAAAATAGTAAGCAAGAATGTAATGCACGTGTTTTAAACCCAAATCGAAAATGATATTCGATGAAGCAAATGAGATGACTTTCACTAATGCAAAACTGGGAAAGCAAGACAAATTCTTCACTAAATATAACAAAAACAGCAACAGCAAGTATGCTTCCTAAAATGAAAGCAAGCAAGAGAAACAGAAACCCGAAATGGGTCCCACCGGGCGTGCCAAAATGTTTCGCACGGAATGTTTCGGCTCTGCAGAATAGACTTGCTTCTATCCTATCATTCCTTTGAGAAACAGATAAGGGTTAGGGCTAGGAGGAATACCTGTTGAATGTTGAGATGGTGTGCGCGTACCGTAGAGAGAGATCAGATCGACTGCGAAGAACTCCTTTTTGTCTTGGAAGGACTACCTGCAAGTAAGAATACAAGACCACAAGATTTTAATTAGACAACAAATGAGGGATCTGCCTTAGGCCCAGGAAATATAAAAACTTCCTTTCGAAGGTGGTCAGTTCCCCTTTTAATACGATTTAACACAAATGATAATATAGAAAGCTATTGCAAAATCATGATTTAGGTATCTCGTTACAAAGCAATAGAAACTAAACTATCAATAATAAAGCGTCACGTTGTTTGTTCGGTTACTGGTCGTTGATACGTTCGGGTGAGTTATAGGGATAAACCAGGCTAGATTTGGGGCTGTTAGGTGGCAAATAGGTGAGCAAAAGGGTTTTGGGGTATAAGTCACAGTGACCGATGGCGGTCACTAGGTAACCGACCACGGTTAGAGAACCACTGCCGGTAGAGGATAAACGATACCGGTAGGGGCAGCAATCTAAGTGCTTCTAGATAGAAGTTGGTTGTAAGGTGATTGTGGGGTTATTAGGATTGGTGGATGGTTGAGGGGAATGATGGGAGGATAGGGAAGACTCAGAGTGTGGTAAAATGGCCTTCTGGGCAATATCAGGGTGTGTGGGTGAAGGTTAAGTGCAGTTGTAGCTGGTAGTAGATCTAGGAATAAACTTATGACGGCTGTGATTCAAAAAGTCTAAGAAATGTTAACAAAGAGACATACAAGGTTCTACTTACTGTTTATTGACAAGAATGCAGGTCCAAGAACTGTGGTGATGAAGGTAGAACTCAGATAGGACGTCCTGATGATCAGAAGATGAGATGTCTTCCCTCACGATGATCAGCTGAGTGTCACTGGGCTCTGGTTATTCAGTTGCAGTCTTGGGCTTGATGTCCTTCTCTGCAATCTCTTCTTGTTTCTTCACTTGTCTCTGCTCGGCCAAGCAAAATCTGGATTCTCTCGATGATTTCTCCTTCTCCCGATCAAATGAAAATCCGATCCTTGTTTTTGGTCGGAAGTGGCCATTTACGGGGAACCGATGGCGGTTATGCAACCGACGGCGGTCGAGTAGGAACCGGTATCGGTCCGGTCAAAGCGGGCTATTTTTGGTAAAATAGCCAGCTTTCCCTCCTTTTCTTCCGAGGGATTGGTAGCGGGCTTGGTCAAGTCATTATGAAGTTGGTTTTAGGTGCGGATGAGGAGTAATTAGTCATAGGTGTGGAATTGGACCAAGTTATAGGTCTTAATTAGGTTAGTTTAGGGTTAAGACTAGGTCATGATGAGGTGGTGACATGAGGTGGCAGGTATGGTGATGTGGATTTATTAATTATAAGGTAATTAATAAATAATTGTGTAAGGTTTAGGTGGTGAGGTTAGGTTGCGAAATGCGATGAGGGTCACAAGGGGTCGTAAGACACAAATTTGGTGTCTACATTAACAAATCTTAACAAATAGGGCACACTTTTCACTTTTTCACAAAAACCATGACCTGAAACTAGCATGTAAATATTTAATAATTTAGGGGATAAAAAAAACGTCAATTTAATCTTTACCTTCTTGGGAGAACATTGCCTCAAACTGTAACTCTTTATAAGCAAACATTGTCAAGTGGGACCCACATATCACCACATGATCTAATATACCTTCCTGAAATATGAAAGAGTTATATAGAATATAAAATCATATATTTTTCACTACAAATAAAAATAGGCTCTCTATACTCACTTTTCTCCAAGATAATCCTAGCTAGGATTTTGCTAGGGTTTAAAACCAACTTACCTTCTTAATGATCGTTCATAAAAATGTTATGATAAAAGCACCTCATTATTTTGGTGAAAGATTAATAATTTACCTTAGAGTTTATTCCAAATATCTCATGTCCCCATTCATAGGATACAATTCACAACGAGCATCAGAAGGTTCAACTTTGTCCTAAATAAACATCAAACTTACTCGATTTTGCTAGAACTTGCATAACATATCATTCCCATGTAAGAATGACTCTGAAACTTGTCATGAATTATCATGACAACAACCTATAACTTTTCATACTCACCATATGATCCAAAAATCTATAAAACTCTCCATCTTTAGGGACTTACCTGTGCTTACTCCGCCTATTTCTCACCTTCTCACCTCCTAAGGACCCTAAAACACAACCAAACCATATAAGATTGGCTTAAAACTCACCATACACCTCTAGTACACTACCATTATGCTTATAACATGCTCGAAAAATACTTATTTGGTCCAAATCTCATACCTCAAATGCATTATGCATGCTCCAGGATAAAACAAACATAAAATGACCTAACTCAACACCGACAACTAATGAACCGACATACCGAAAGACACCCATGACACATCTTACCAACCATGATTATCCTCATGAAATCAACCAATCATATCAAGAAGACTCATATAATGACATAGCTCACTTGTCCATGCTTTAGGACAACACTTAACTCATCAAACAAGGATGTTGCTAATCAACCTTCATGTTTAACAACCGATTAACATCTCGTGGAGACTAACAAGACCTATTGACATCTTTTTCCAGAAATTTAGTTTACATCAATGAAAACACTAACACACAACAACAAACAATCTCCCCTTTTCATTGATGGAAACCATGCTCGAAACATTTATAGAAACTAACATGACCAAAACCTACTTGGCGTATTTTCCATTATTGTAATATCTCTCTCCCTTTTTTCCATCTATGAAAAAGGATATTATGATGAAACAACATGGAAAACGAAAACACATGACAAGAAATAATGAAAACAATGTATAAACTAGCATATTTAACTTAATAGCTCCCCGACTCAATTCTCTTCACTTTGACTCCTTTAGTAGTATATGAAGATCCATGGAATTTTAATGATCCAAAAAAACTACACATGAGTCTATACACATTAATTTTGTCTTCATTAATGCAATAATCCTATTTCTTGGTCTTATTTAAGCTCAAAAACACAAATTCTTCCTTCAAAGTAATCAAAACATTGTTTAGAGCCATATACCCTAATTTACCTCATCTTCAATGCAATCTTGTCAAACTTCTCCAAGCTATAATACAAACCCAATATTTCAAAGCAACTTCCGCATGATCCCCTAGGATTATACAACATATATCTCACAAAAATCACAAAAATAAGAGATTTTTACCTTGAAATCAAGTCACGAAGATACTTGAATACTTTTAACAAATCCCCGATACTTTTTTGAGACTTTTAGACCTTCTTACATGCTATTATACATGTTTAAGTTATAACACTAATAGAACCTACTCAACAAATCCATATTACTTGTCTCACTAGGTCTCTTTAGCCATCAAAAAGTTTGAGGACATCAACAAAGTAGGCTCCCCTTGCCTCGAAGAATCCTCTGGACTTATAACATTTAATCTTATATTGTTTCTCCTTGATGTACCCGTAGCTCTTCATGATAGACAATGTACATTTTCAAACATAGATAACATTTCCTTAACTTTCTTCTTTACACCTTCACATATTTTTCAAGCACTAAGAGGTTTTATTTTCTTTATGAATGCATGTACATGGTTACATCAAATGATTTCATAGCCTCGAGACCATATCCTATTCTTCTTTATACCACTCAGACCTACCATTATCCAGGTGATCTGCTATAATACCTTTACTAATGTCCAAGAATTTTTTCAATACCCTCACTTTCCTTATATGACATCTTCAAGGCATAGATAGAATGGGAAACTCATAGTTCATTAAAAACATGAGATACATAGCCTTACTCTGTCTTTATCATGCTTTACACAAAGTCTCATACCCAAATTGCTTCTACTAAGACTCATAAACCTCATCATACTTAAAAAATATTGATCAATTCATTTGAATACAACTTAGATAAGATATTGATCCACTGTATCGATCAGGTCATGACCTTAACTCACTTTGTAACCATAACATAGTCCCTATACTTTAACACTTCTAAACTATTATAACATGAATACCCAAGATCATTTATTTAAGTCTAACTATTTTTAACCTCTGCTATTTTGGATTATGTCCTCATGTAACAAACCATTAAATACTTTAGAGACACAATAGCCCTTCACATGACCTCCTCATAACAAATTTCAGGCTCATAACCATACCTTGATAACATTAACTAACACACCTCCTTCATCTTCAAGATACCTTATGACTAATATAATGTACCTTTTTCTTAATCTTATAAAAGCTTCTATACCATCAAGATTCATGGTTGAGGATACCTTTGTAGATCTATAAATCACTTTTATGTTTCAAATGGACCTTCCAAACCTTCCTTGGAGCTAAACTTAATATTAGTAATATTGACTTATTCAAACACACCTTGGCACTAGATCTTGACTTGTGACATTTTCTTGATAGACCTTGATAATCACAAATGAGCCCTTATAGTGAAGAACTAATACAAATTATATTACTTTGTACCAATAAGAGTGATTGGTTGATCTCTAATTAACTTGAAAATTTTATGGAACAACCCTAGTTTTCTATCTCTATGACAGGAATCACATTTGCTTCGTAATTGGTAACCCTCTAAAACTTTTCCAACACCCAAAATATCTGCAATCACTAATTACTCTTCCTCAATACTAATTGTACCTAATTGTATCTCTTTCATTAATTTCCTTGAATTCTTGATACTTCCCTTGAATTTTATGATTTCACAAATTTACATAGATCCCTTATCTTATTTATTCACACACATTGTACCATTACCTCTTCCTCTCGTTCACATAATTGGAAGATACTCAATCTCTCTAACTAACACCAAGTCTCAAGCTTCAATAATGTCACACATAGAATTCTTTCTCTATTTTATACCATCTTAGAATTTCACTAAATCTGCCCCCACCTCTTCCATACATAATTATAATTTCAACACTATACACGACATACAAAGAACATCCAAACATACTCATTTGAGTCTTACTCTTCCATGCCAAGTCTCTCAATGACTTATTTTACTAGTTTTTCTTCTAATCCACCATTTACTCTTTGAATCATGTTAGGGAATGTGTCATAGTTTTTAATTACTACTAACAAAAAGTACGGAAATACCATGATGATCTAGAGTATCAAACATTATAAATCTCATAAAAGAGGTTTCAAAGATCATACCCTAAAATTTTCATTATGTCTCAAACTTTATACTTAAATGTTGATGACTAATCTATACAAGGGTAAATATGAGTAACTCATTCCAATTGATACAAAATAAAACAAATGATGTTCATGTCATACCCAAGGGTTTAGACATGAGTCTCTGATAACATAGAATTCAAATTAATGCATAATATAGATGAGTACCTTGTCTCCCATGGATACAACTCGCTTATTCACTAATTACTCATGTTCATGCATTATTACCAGACCTATTTCTTTATTGTAATATTTTCCTTGAATTCATGATAAAAGAAAAATCCTTTCGAATGATTAGCATATCCCCGATAGTGTACAAAATCAAATTGTAATTTCTCGACTGGACTCAACGTTTAGGTCCCTCAAGATACCTCTTTCATGATTGGATGATTTCAAGATTTTGGTCCTTGTATCTTGGCTTACTATAATACTAAATATTCACTCAATACACAAATAAAAACTCTCTTTTCATAGTGAATACATGTTATCCTTATAAGATCATGAATATGCCTAATCCAAACCTCATACACAAGTGTATAACTTCTAAAACATGTGGTCATCATATTGTATGTACCTTTGTACACTTAATTCAAGGTATAATAACACAATATATGACATGGAATTCTTTTAAAAATTTCACATGCTACTCATGAAATGAAAGATTCAATTATTGGGACGCCATATTCACATGAACTCTTAAGAATAACAAATAATTATCATACTATGACTCATACTCATAATTTGAATGAAATAAATGATAATTATCATGATGTGTCAAATCATAACATTGAAATCTTTTAGAAGACCCTATACCTCAGACTTATCATGACCATTTCTTAAGATAGACCAGATATATACCTCTTAGATGCATCTAGGACTAATTTGGACTCATCCTCATTACTACAAACTCATACTTTCATAAATGAAGGACCATAAACAAAAAAAAAATGATACTAAGACATAGATTAACACTAAAAAGAAACTCATCATAGAGGAATAATTCAAATTTTTAACAAACCTTGCTCAAACCAATACCTATTTTACAAGGAAAAGTTACAAAAATATTCCAATAGGCCATGGAAATGCCAAACTTCCTATTTTTTAACATTGAAACACAACATAGACTCAAATGAGCTTCATACCGAGATAAAAATCTATTGATACATAACCTTGTAATATCATCCCTCTTAACATGACAAACAAACTAATAGAACCATGATAAATGATGCACACTAACAAACTTAGACACATTACAAAGACAAGATCTCAATAACAACATGAATAGTTCTTGAACATGCCTTATAACCCTTGAGGTGTCCCAAAGACACAATTTCTTCAAATTGTTATGCACATGATTCTGGATGACATTCAAACACATGAATTTATTGAATCTTTAAATTTGGTCCATCCTTCTTAACATTATCATCGTGATTTGATTACTTGACATCCTTGTTTGATATTGAATTTCTTTCCTTAAAAGAATATGATTTATCGTTGACTAATTTAGGAAACCAAACTTCCTACATCTTGTTAGCTTCAACTTTATTCACTTACTTAGATGAGTCATGAGAAAAAAACATTGTAATATGATGATTATTATGACAGTTTTGACAAAAACAACTCTTGTCATTCCCTTGACTAGATCACTCTTGTTGTCTTTTCCATTTCCCCAAAGGTATACAAAAGTGAAAAACTTCCTACAATCCCTTGCTCTATCACCATAACCATTGCAAGCATAACAATAACCATGAAAATTTGCATACCTCATTGCATTTTGATGTCTAATTAGATTAGGTATTGAATGAACCTTCTTGTCTTGAACACTGTCATCTACACTTTGTTTGGAGCTTGGACTATCTTCTTGATTTTATAGATTAGGATTTACATCCTCTTTGACATTTAGGGTTTAGTTATCTTCTTTTAAGTTTTCAAATTATTCTCCCTTGGGCATAAGAGAATATGTCATACCTTTGATTTTAGACTTCAAAATGATGTTCTCCTTCCTATGGAATTCCAAATATACTTGTAGATCCATCACCATCTTTTTGAGATCATCTTACCATTCAAACACACCTCACAGGGCTTGTTTTTCAATATATCACAATCTTTTTATTTTGAATTGGAAGATAAAATATCTTTCTACAACTAACTCTTGAGATCTTTTATGGTTTCTTCATCCTTCTTGGACATGAATTTCAACTCCTGATTCTTCCTTCATATTTTCTTATCCATGTTATGCTTCTAGGATTTCCTTAAAGTGATTAAATTTTTTTCTCAAGGACCCACTTTGATACCTTATTGTTGGAAGCACAAGGGATTGAGAGGGGGAAATCAGTTCTATAATGTGTTTTAATTCATTAACCAAACAATACATTCATCAATTATATTTTCCATACATCATTCATAACCATGTGTGCTTAGTAAGATATGAAACATTAATCACAAGAGAATGAAAACAAGTACACAACAAAAGAAAACCATATGTAAGTGGGAAACCCCCATGAGGAAGAAAAACCACTAAATTTTTTTTTATATTACACACAATTTTTTTTTTTATTGAAGCACCAACTTCATAATGAGTACCAACCCCTAGTTTAGTAGAGCATAAACCCTACAAGGAGCACCAACCCCTAATTTAATGAAGCACCAACTCCACAAGGAGGCTATAAACTCCTAGAATTACTAAGCACCAACTCAGCCACATGATGATAATGATCTCTACATTTTTTCTACCACAAATGATGGAGATCTCTAATTCAGCTCACAAACCCTTACTCAAACCCTCATGGCTTCAACTCACTCTATATTCTTCCTTCTCAGTTTGTTTTGGCTTTAAACACTTGCACACATGATATATAACCTTAGTCAACCTGAAACACACTCTATCATCCTTAAATACATGCCTTCAAACCTGCAAAACACTTCTACATGGGTCACACTTTTCCCTCCAAGAGCACTAGTAGACAAATGACCCAAAGGCATGATTTTATATGCTTCTCTTGATCTAAAATCAAAGGTGGTCGGCCATAAACCTTTTATACAACCCATAAATCTTAATAAAAATCAAATACACTCATCATAATGGTCATAAATGACCCATATAGGCTAGCCATGCCAAAACCTCTAACCTTGCACTAAAAATCCTCAAAAGCCCATCAATAGGATGAGAAACATCCACTCATGCTAAAACCATTCTTAGTAAATCTCCATAATTAGCCATACATGAGTAATACAACATATATGCATAAAAATGGTCACATATTTCCTTGTAAAAATCAAATATTTCATTAAATGGGCCCACTGGCTCATTTCCTTCACAAAACAGATTGTTATCAACAACTTGATTTCACCTTTGGGCCTCAAAACCACCCAATATGATCTAAAATATAGTATGTGACTGATAAATGAATTTAAAAAACATGTATAACACTTATAAACAATTTATACATCATGAAACATCCATATACTCAAACCACATTTACTTTTGTCTTTACCAAAACAAGCCGCCCAAAAATAAATTTTGCAAAATTAGCTTATTTTCACCCTTTCGATACTCTCAAGACCTCTAAATTCCTTCAATAGCTTCCACACTAACCTATGTTCAATTTCTTGTTGATAAAAAGAATCAATGCATCCATTTGATGCTCCAACTAACGCATTGTTTTAGAAAAAGCAAAATGGCCATGAAATCCGACATACATTCTTATTCACAAATTATCCCGAATGACCAGCCAAAGGACCTCATCATGAGACAATTCATACCTTGTTGTAAATATAAATTATTTTTCCAAAACACATCGTAAATCCTTCCAAATCCAAGCGAGAGTCTTCAACCTAGCCATCTCTACAAACTAATTTTTGTCCCTTCTAGGACTCAAGAACTTGCCATGAGCCCAACATACTCCATCACTCCAAAACTCACTTCCAAAATTTAAAAAAAGATGGAACATACTTTGACATTATTTTTAAGCTCTCAAAAACCTTCACCAAGTTTGAACATCTCAAAAACATCATCTTATCTCATGTAGACATTTGCACCATGCTAGAACAAGTATCCTTCAAACTTGATCCTAAAAGAACAAATAAGAAATTTTTCATACATTAACCAATCATAAAGTTTGATATACAAATGGAAATATGTCTTAACCATCTTCAAAAAAATTAATGGATTCCTATATCCCCATGTAGCTCCCGCAATGATATTATTTTTACTACAAGCTACTCCATACTTTAACAAAACCAAGTCTTCACAAATAGGGAAAACTTTTCTATTTTTCACCAAAACATGACTTGAAACTATCATTGACATCTAGAACTAGAATATTTCAAGGAATAAAAACAATTTCATTTCAATCTTTACCTTTTTTTGGATAACTTTTCCTTAAACTAAAACTCTTTAGAAGGAATCATTTTCAAGTGGGGCCCACATAGCACCACTTTCTCTCATAAACATTTCTAAAAATATGGAAGAGTTCTATACAACATAAAATCATAAATGTTTCACTAACAATCATGTAAGGATCACCATACTCACTTTTCTCCAAGATCCTCCTAGCTAGGGTTTTGTTAGGGTTTCAAACCAACTTACCTGCTTAATGATCGTTCATAAAAAAATGACAATCAAGAGACTTAATTATTTTTTTGAAATATAAATAATTTACCTTAGAATATATTCTAAGGATATAAGGTCCCCATGAAAATCGTACAATTTACAATGAGCATTAGAAGGTCCAACTTTGTCTAAAAAGCACACTTTGAAACTTACTCGGTTTTTTTAAACATTACATAGGTTATAACTCCAATATCGAATTACCTAAAACTTGTCATGAAGCATAAAAAATCTTATAAGTTTTCATACTCATGAAATGATTCAAAATTTACTAAACAATCCAACCACAATGACCTACCTATGATTATTTTCATGTTTCTCACATGCTTCCTTCCCAAGGACCTTGAAACACCACCTAACCACTAAATATTGACCTAAAAATAACCATACACCTCAAATAAACTACCACCATGATGCTACCCTGATCCAATAATATTTATTTTGTCCAAATATCACACCACCAACTCATTCTTCATGCTCCAAGGCTAGAAACAAGCATGGAATGACCTTACTAAACACTAAAAACTTATGAAATGACCATGTTGACCTCATATAGACCCATAGACACCCATGAAAAATCATACCAACCATTTTTGACCTCATGACATCAACCAATCACCTCAAGAAGACTCATACCATGACTAAGCTCATTTGACCATGCTCAAGGACAACACATAACTCACCGAACAAGGACACTACCAATCAACCTTCATGTTTGACCACTGAATAACATCTCATGGAGAATCACATGACAACATGACACCATTTTAAATCAATGCATTTGCCATCAATGACAACAATAACACATAATGGAAAAAAAAATTCTACACACTTGTGTATAGGGTGGAACCATTTTACAAACACAAGAGGAAGTTGCAAAAATTTGGCTTCTTGGATAACTTCAAAAACAAAGAAAACTATTGACATTGGTTGAGAGGGGAAAAAGTATTATGGATAAAAATTGTATTGCACTTCATCCTGGTGGACATGAATTGTGGGGAGGATTCAACCAACAAACATGACTTGGTATTTGGTAAGGCAATGTGGTTCCTTCCACGTATGTGAATGTGTCTAGGCTAACAAAAACACATGTAAGAGTGTGTTGAAGGCATTGGAATTTCATATGAAACATTCTTCGGTGAAATGTTTTCAATCACTAGAAGTGTAAGGTAATTCAAATATACCATATGTACCAAGTAGTTATGTCAATTGCTAATCATAACTCATAAGGACATAAGAATCATTTTATACTTATGTTACATTAACTTGTAGGAACCATACATATGTGGAGACAAGAACTGTAAATGAAGACATGTTCCTTGACGTCCCCACCATGCCACATCAACAACCACTGACATGGATGATAGGTGGTTTTGACCTAGAGGAAACTTCAAAACCACAATGTTTTTGAGCTTTTATTGTTAATGTTGTTTTAATTTTCGAGGTTGCGTAGTGGAAAAATAAGAATGAATTTTTTTACATTCATGTGTATGTGGTAATGCCTATTCATAGTCAAACACTTTGATTGAGTGTGGTAGCAAAGCATTTATAGTGTCTACGAAAGAGCATCCAATAAGCATTTATTTGATATAACTTATTTTATGTTGTACCATTCTTTTCAACACATTAGTTAATTTTATTTGTATTTATAGTGTTGTTTATTGTGTAAAAAAGAATACGACTTTATGATTCATTCATTTGTAGGTGAAAATGTGTATTTATAGACTTCCATGTTACAAATGAGTGTAGTAGACAAGATTTTATCATGTCTACACAACATAATTCAACATGCTTAGATGGTATGAGGGTGGTTTTGAATTGTAAAAGGAGTTAGAAAACCTAGTGTATTTTTAATGTCCATATTTATTCTCAATATTTTGTTTATGTAGGGTACACTAAATAGATATCATAAAATTTGGTGGTTTTTACACTAGAAATGAGTTCAAATTTTAGGATAAAAAATGCAAATAATTCTTGAAGTTAGTGTCGAGATACACCAATGAGGAAAGAGGTAAAAACTAGAGAAATATATTGCATGTAATGATAGGTTTCGGACAAATCTATAAGCATCGAATGCACTAGATTTTACTCTCATTTAAGATGTAAATGAGACAACCATCCTCAACATGCGTCCCTGGTTTAGTGCTAGTAGAAGATGTCACCGCATTGCGACTTAGAGGCCAACCCATGTAGAAGATTTGAAAAACCATGTTGAAGACTACAAATTATTCAAATTTCCTAACACCAATCGTGCAAAGAGGAGAGAAATGCAACACTAGGAACATACAGTAAAACATTAAATTATTGTTGTGAATGTGGATTCACAAGAAACTTAAATATGTTATGAAAATACCAAAATATTGATAATTTATTGTTAATGTGTAATAACAACACCCCCTAATTATTGCAACATGATAGATTGAAACTTTCAGTGTGATTACATAACATGGATATTTTCCTAAAGTGTGGGACTTTTTAATCAAGAAAACTCTCTGCATGATGGTCAACTCTTATTCCTATATTCTTATACACACTCAAATTGTAGAGGATCTATTCTAAAATCTACTCTAACTTTCCAAGGAGACGTGGTTGAAAAATATTGCAAGAAATTAAACCTAATCTATAGGAGGTGTTACACCAAAGGAATGTTGAACACATGTTTTTCCTGGAGATGAAAATTTTGAAGGGGATGAATACACACCATAATTCAACCAATTGTTATGAATTCATTCACCATTAAACATGGACCATTAAATATGCAACACAATTTAACATGCACAATTAACCAAAATTGTAATGAGAGATCAGGAGAATGCAATAAACACAAGATAGGGTTGAAATTCATCCACATACTGATATTATTCCTCCACAAACTTGATACAGTGCATTATAATGGCCAAGAGGCACTAATTTGCATTACACCTTAAATGGGGGGTTTTAGCTCCATAAATTCACTTACGAGAAGAGAAGAAGAGAGGGTGCATAGCAAGATTATCTAACCTTTTGAAATTAACCCCTCACAATATATAGAAAGAATGAGAGAAGGGAGAGAGAAGGATATGAAATCCTACTTCAACCACCCTAAAATGCATTCAAATTACCTTCAACAATGATGGGCACCACTATAAAACCCATGCCTCCTTGTACTTTGCCTTTTTTGAGAAGAAAGGAAACCCATACCTCATCCTTTGGGTAGGTGAGGAATCTAGAAACACCCTCTAAAATTATAACTCATCCATTTAGAATAATGATTTTTGGTATATGAAGCACGAGTTATTTATATTCCTTTCTCCATTTATGCACTTTAAGAAAACACTTCATTCTCATTTAAATTTTTGGAATTTTAGATATTACACAAATTTTCCTTATTTGTGTATCAAATTCAAGTGAATTAAAAGTATATGAGCCAATATATCATATGAAAACAACACAATTAATATGCTGAAAATGGTACATGAAATATAGAATAACAAATACATGAACATTGACATTTTATTACAAAGTTGTTTATTCATTTATCAACTTTGTCTTTAGTGTGAGTGACTGGTACATTTTCAACAGATACCCCCTTGGCCTCCATATACAACTTCTTCCATTCTTCCTTGTGACGTTCATGGATTTTAAGAATAGAAGTAAAGCTTTCTACTTGATTTTCAGCCATTATCTTGTTTGTTTCATGAATTATTTCCCAATTATTATTTTCTAGTTCCAACCTTTGGAAATCAACCTACAGCTCCATATTCTTCGAAGAAATTTCTCCAACCCTATTCAACAATTCCTTATTATTTTTATCCAAAATTAAATTATCCAATGTAAGTCTCTAACACTAAGTTTTTATAAATCTTTCTTCTTTGCAAAAAAATTGTATTTCTAATTACATGTTGAATGGTGGGGAAGTCTCACCTCCTTTTTCAACACACCCATCTTCAGGTGTATGAATCCTTGCATACTTTTGAAACCCAAAACTGATAGAGTGTCAAATGTTTTATACGATTTCAAATCCTCGAATTTTTATCCATGCATTTTCCAATATTATATTCTCTAGCCATCTAATTATACCTTCAATTTTACACACAATTTATATCTATTATCACCAAAAACAACGCCCTCTAATTTTCTTGAAATTAGTTTGAATAGGAAATTAGTGTTTTTGGAAAACATGGAATTATATCCATGTAGCGGACCATGAAACTGATATAATTCTCTAGAGAAGGTTGGCTCCTCTTCCTAATATGATGTTAAAACTGCTCCTAATGTTCTAAATACGCTTATCTAATCATATCCTATGATTTGAAGGGACCGTGGAGAGAGGAAAATACATTAAAATAAATAAATCCTACAATAAGGAACTAATAACACCAAGATAAGGGTGGTTGGGATACTCTCTAATGAATATAAATGAGAAGAAATGAAGATAGAGAGGGTATGTAGAACACCACATTGTATAAACAGACATTCACAACATCATTTCCATTAAACATAGCCATTTAGAGTTTGTAAGAAATTATAAAATGCACAAAATACTTTCAGCTGCAATATAGAGGCAAGAGAATGTAATGAAACACAAGAAAGGGTTGAAGATTAGCCACAAAACTTGATTTTATTGCTTCATAGAATTACATAGTCCATTACAATGAAATATATAGGCATGAATTTCATGAAAAATACCCATGATGCAGGCTTGAAGCTCACAAAGAACTCAGTAGACGAATGAAGAAACAAAAAAATAATGTTAACCAACAAATTTTAAAGAGCTCTACATTTTATATATATAGAAGAAAGAAAAGAGAGGAGGAGATGTAAAATCCCAAAATATAGGATTTACCCACCAAAAATGCATTAAATGGCTGCAAAACATCATGGGGATCCCTGAAAATGCACACCTTCATTATACTATTGCTTGCTAGAGAAGAAAATTCCCATTGAGTTTTCTTGTATTTTCCCCACCATCCACACATATGTATAACAATTTATTATTTATAAGTGTATATTTTGAAAAAAAATGAATCTAAAAATATAATTTTGTTAGATTTTGTGGTTGGTGGAGTGAGTTATGGAAATGTGGGCAAGGGAGCTCCTTTTGACTCATTGTGTAGCTCACTATGTAGCTTGGCGATCTATACCTATGTCGATCCCTTCTACATTTCTCAACAGCTCACCCGAGTTGACTTTGTTATCCCTACAGGTTCCCCATTTACGTCCCATGACAGATTGTTCATCCACATGGCCACTTGAATCAACCTAGATCATCCACATTTATGATGCGTTACCCTACTTCCCCTTGCTTGAGCCTGTTCTCTTCCCCTCGGCCTTCAATTTCAATCTTGAGCTCAATCGGGATCTCGTGTCCTCCTCTACATTATATTACACCGACCGGGATTAACTTGGCAAGTAACTTACCATGACCCTCATGACTAACTCCTTATGCCTCCCAACCACCATGCCTTGTGTTGCGGAGAAATCAACTATGCAGTAACTCTCATTCCTATAGAACATTATTCCTTCTAGGACTTACAAGCCTGATACCTCCGTTGCAGCTGAAAACAACTCTCTTAATCCTCTTATAATTCTATCCACTTCATATTGTATCTTCCCAACCCATTCGGGAAATTTTCCTGTGATGCCTCATTCCAAGTGGGTTGTACGGGCCCAAAAAAGATGATATTTCCGCATTGCATTCGATTGTGGCAATGTCGGGCATGTGGGGAACTCATGTCCCTACATCCTATGTTCATCTTGGGCCTTGTAGACCCAAAACGTGTACATCACATGCATACCAAATAACCACGATGCCTAACTCCTGCTTCCACCAAACAAAGTCCATGTTGACTCGTCAAGTTGACTTAGCCCTCCAAATATGTTATCTTTCCCGCAAAACCAAAGGATGTTGGACTCTCCATAACTTCACTAAGATCGGTGACCAACTCTCCTATGAGCTCGATACCTTGAAAAATTCACCCACAGAGTCAATTAACCAGCTCACCCACGCTCTATCTGGGATCACCAAGCCACTCCCGGTTTGTGCATGAGTTTGATGAGCTATTTTGACATTTTATTCATTTTTACAATTTTCTCATTTTTACATCCACCTTTTCCCGAGTTCTTGGATATGATAGGAAAGGAGAAAGGTCTTGAAGGCCCAAATAAATGATCCAATTAAAATAATACCTCCAAAAACTGGAGTCACCGAGTTTTCCAATTTTCTTATAAGGCCCCCTATGTTAAATATTAAGCCCCTCTTCTCCCTAGTTACACCATTTTTTATAGGAGGGGAAAAAATTCTCAACATTTTACCGAATCAATGGGGATATCTACCATCGGATGAAGTGACCAATGACATTACAACATCCATTAGGCACAAAGTCATTTTAGTAGCCTACGGTGATATGGATTTTAAAACTCAATCCACGAGACACTAGAAGAATCATTTAAACTTGGAACTAATATCCTCTTTTTCCTTCTTTTCTCTACAAACTAATCTAAAAAAATGTCTCCCACATCTTGATCCTTCCTGAAAAACTACCTGGAGTTGAAGATGACCTCAAACTTCCCAAGTTTCTCATAATTTCATAAGATTTTTTCTCTAATAAGATTTTGTGAGGATGGAAAAATTATTTAAGGTTGGTCTTCTACTCCAAACCTGGGATAAAATTAAATAACCAAGCAGTGTTTCCAACTGGACCGAGAACATGTAAGGTGATATGAAATATGCTCTCTGAAATTCACCTAGCTTCCTTGAAATTGATTTTATGATAAAGGAAGACCTTAGATGCCCAAACTAAAACTGATCTCGAAGAGACAAGATAATAAGAAAATTGAAACTCTCTCTAAATCTTATTTTTATTTTCTCTGCATTTGATACATCTTTGAGATGGAAAATGTTTCTTGAAACCTTGAAATTCCTTCCATAACACCCTTACAACCTCCATGAATATGTGCAAAGAAACCATCTAGTAGCAATAAAACTTGTGAAAAGCACATAGGGAAGGGAAACCTAAGCTATCAAAATAGTGTGGTGAATGCACTTAGAGGAATTAGAAACTTTAAACTAATATGTACAAAGATGATATTTTACTTTAATAATAATGCTTCAAATAGATTCCATTGATTGGAATATGTAGTTCTTCTCCATCCAACTTTGACAACTGGAAAGCATTGTTACTCTTGCAGCCTGAGATCATATAGGGACCACTCCATATAGCATCAAAATTTGAATGTTTACCTAGTTTAGCCCTATTAGCATCCCACTTTAGAACCAAATGTCCCACTTAGAAGCACCTGAATTTTTCTTTCTTGTCAAAATTCCTTTTAATCAATGCTTGATCTTTCTCCATGGTTTTCATTGCTTTGTCTCTTAGTTCCTCCAACTCCATGAGTTCTGCATATCTAACTTCCATGGCTCCAAACTCAGATAACTCCAATTATTTGAGAATATCCAATGCTTTAAATTAAAGAGATATGGTTAGCCTAGCTTCTTTTCATAGACTATCTTGTAGGGAGAATTGTCATTTTACCTCTTTTTGTGATCCTATCAGCCCACAAGGATGATTTAAGCTTGGTGTGCCACGTCCTATGATTTTTGTTGAAATTCCTTCTTATACTCGTCAAAATATTCTTGTTCGTGGATTGAGTTTGTCCATTACCCTGATGGTAATAGTTAGAGGAAGTGCTCAGATATATCCCATTTTTAACATCCCATTCAAATATTTTGGTGCCAAGGAATGCTAGAGCATTGTCAGATATGATGGTAGATGGGACACCAAACCTAGGTTACAATTCCCTCATAGAAATCCAATATATTGGACTAATTTTCTTCCTTGAGTGCCACCGCTTGACCCAATTGGTGAAATAGTGAGTTACTTTGTGAGAATCCACTTATAGCTGTGGCTTGAGTTTGGATTGATGACCCCAATGAAATCCTGTTCCCACGGTATGAATGGTTGATCAATCGAGCTTAGGTGGAGTGGAAATTCTACCATATTTTATTTTTCTCGTGAAAATGCACATTTATTACACTTCTTGATCCATGCATATCAATCAATGAATATAGTAGGCCAGTAGTAACTATCCTTCATGATTCTAAGGGTGATTAATCATGGATTAAAATGACCTCCATCTTCCCCAACATGGAACTCATGTATCATTCTCTCAATTTGTTAGTTCCAATTCACCTTAGTAAGACATCGTTCACATATTTCTTAAACAAAATGTCATCAATAAGAACATATGGGACATATTGGAGCTTGAAATAACTGATTTTAAATTTTCTTAATCCTTGAGGGCACTAACTCGTTGGAAGGAAATGCACTAAATCCTAAGTCCAACAAGGTGTGGATATAGCATAAGTTGTTTTTTCTTGATTGTCTTGGAGCACTAGAATAGACCCTTCCTCATACTTTGATTTTACATCTTGATTTGAAGCTAGTTGTTCACATAAGCATTAGTCTCTAACCAATTTAGTTACCTTGATCTCTATGTCAAATTCCATTACAGGTTATCCAACGAACTATATTTTCATTTAAATCCTTCTTCAAAAGTAAATATTTCATGCCATCTTGTGACACTAGGAAGTGGAATTTGTTGTTAGAAACCGATATATCGAACTTCTTAAGCTCCTTATGACAATAAGAACATGATTTTCAATGAATGAGTATCTTACCTCATAGTCCTCTAAGCCCTGACTGAATAATGCAATAGGATTCTCGATCCTTACTTGTTCACCCTGCACGAAGATTGTAGATATTGTGTCTGAACCACCAAAAGCATAAAGAACAGAGTATTTTGAGAAGTCTGGATTGATAAGGGTTGGAGCTTATGATATGGCTTGTTTTATGATTTCAAAACTCTCTTTATCATGATTTTTCCACTTTAATTCCATGTTTTTCTTCAACATAATTGTTAGTGGCTTAAAAATATTAGAAAAATTAGGCATGAACCTTCTAAGAAATTTGATCCTCCCTGAGAAGCTTTAAAGAGTTTTCTTATGACTAGGCAACAGTAATGCAAGGATGTCTTCAAATCTCTCTGGATCAATAATAGATCCTTAATTATACACAATGTGGCCTAGAATTTTACCCTCATGGGATATGAATATGCATTTCTTCATATTCGTAGACAGTCCCAAACTTCCCATCTCTCGAACACCCGCCTAAGATGGGAAAGATGATCATATCCATTCTTGGAAAATACTGTAATTTCATCAAGGTATAAAAGAACCATCTTGTTGATAAACCTCTTGAACAACATGTCCATGGCTCTCTAAAAGGTTAATCTAGATTTGGACAAGCCAAATGATATTTTCCCATAGGTATATGTGTCCCATTTTATGTTGAAATTTGTCTTGAACTTATCCTCTTCTTTCACAATGATTTGGTTGTATCCTAAGTAGCCATATAGAAGTGAAAACCTCTCTCGAACAAGCTACTACTTACTGCAGAATGCCTCCATTGAGGGAAGTGGGTAATGATCGATGTTCAAATAAATCACATTATTTACTTTGTAATTCACTATTTTACATGGAAATTACTAAAACATCTATTGATTACAATTAAATATTATCATGTTTGATGATATTATTGTGATAATTTTCCTCCCTCATAGATGGAATAATGTTTTCCTTCCGGTCATGAAGTACCTTACCTTAGAAGGAAAATTTAGAAAGATATTTTCCTACCATTTGTCTATCCTCAACTACCTATGTAGGAATAAAGCTACGAGTTTAACTGTCTTTTTCCTCGGATCCCTTACATCCTCTATGAATGACTACAAAAATTACATAGTGGAAAATCCATTAGATCATGGGTTGATTCTTCTTATGTACCATAAAGGTAAACCCATGCTCTCACCCCAACCTTGTGATTATATGGAGGTGGACTCGAACAATGAAACCCTCACTTATCATTTGATTCCCATGAAAAAGGGGGAAATAAAACAATTTGGATGGCATAAGAGTTAACATCCTCTACAATATGAAATAGGGATATAAAGCCCTTAGGGAAAGTGTTCTTATAAAGAAAGAAACGAATGAAACATGATTGATTGGGAAGCTTGGATTATTAGGATTGAATCTATGGTGGATACAATCCTTCCGGTAAAAAAACCTTTCTCAAGAAGTTAGGAGTGTAAAAAATTGAGGTGAAAAATAAGATAATAGGTGGGTTGAATGTGGAAATCGTTATGCAGAACAAAGAATTTCTATCCTTTGGGACAAAATTTCCAAATGTGAAGCTATGGAAGGAAAGAGAAAATGCGTCTGGAGATGAGAATCTCAGAGGATGATGAGATCATGGAAATGGAAGGCAAGGATCCTACTGAGAATGTCCCTAAAAATGTCACTATCTCATGGAAAGATGAACTCGGGGAGCCATTGATAGATTGCGTAGTGCAAGAACAAGAAAAAGAGCCTCCTCGAGAAAGGAAAATTAATGGTGATCCTTTTTGTAAACTTTGGTTATGGATTTACGATAGGTGTTAAAAATATTTTGTCTATGGATTTTATGATGTATTTTGTAAAACAATGTTACTTTGTAGACTTGGTGTGGGTTGTGATTTTCTCGGGGTTTCATTGTTGGTCGATTCTATTTGACTTTGTGCCCTTTTTTATATTTGATGGATTTTTTTTTTGGCCTCTATTTTGTACGGGGTTTTTGGGTCCCTTAAAAACAAAACTTTTTTTCCTTATCTAAGAAAAAAATTAAATATATTAAATTTCAACTACAATATTTTCAATTAAAATACACACCTACGTAACACTTGTTAAATACATAGTGTAACATTTTAATCTATCATATTAAATGATAGGAATATTTTATATAACTATGAGACACCCATTCTTGAGTCTAAACGTATACATTAAATAAATAAAAATATAACAAATGTATGTAATGTTATAAAGTGTTCAGTACTACACAGTTACCAGCCTTATAAAATTAATTAAGGAATCATAAGTCAATTGTTTGGGTGCTTAGAGATAAGGAAATTTTGAGGAAAACTTATTTCTTAACATGAATTTAAGATGCATGAAAGGAATCAAAACAAACTAACTGTGTCTATAAGTAATAAATGTGGAAAAATTACTTACGAGACACATAATAGAGTTTTTGGTACTTGTTGGAGCTCAAATGTGCACTCGTTCCCGAATCATAGACAATTTTGGATTTGAGACAACATGGGACTATCTCCAAGTTGTGGCACTCAAATTGAGATAGACCTCCGAAGAAGGTCGACTTCCTCTACTTACTCCTAATGCCAAACTACTCCTAGGAATTGAAATGTAACTATATAACTCTACTCTAACTTTCCAAGGGAAAAGGGTGAGAAGGAGATGTTTGAAACAAAAAGATGAACTAGAGAGGTTATAACACCAAAAATAATGGGATGAATACTTAAACAAGAGTGAAAATGAGAGAGAATGATGAGGAGGAGGACCAAAATGAAATCCATAGATCAAAATCATGTCCAGGGTTCCACTTTCATAATGCACAATAGGAACAGACCTAAAATACACATATAATACACCTACAAATAAATAAGAGGTGAGAGAATGCAATAAAACAATATCTAACACTGAAATGAGCCATGAAACTAAATATTTTATTTCTTAAAGATCATAATCATATCATTACGATACATAAGGAATATGTAAAAATTTACAGAGATATAGGCCAAGGAATGCACCTCTTAGAACATTTCTACAAAGATAAAATGATGCCCTCATATTCCCAAAGTATCCAATATTAAAAAAGACATCACTTTACAATGTATAGAGAAATTAAAGGCGGAGAGGATAAAGAGTGGGAAAATTCAAGTTTTCCTTCCACTAGCCGGCCATCTTCATTTCTTTATTTGAAAATATCTTATTATATCTCCAAATTATGCATCCCCACACCACTTTCCTTGTTGAAGAAGGAATAATGCCCATACTTTGCATTTAATTCTTATAGTTTGGCTCACTAGAATAGACCCTTTGTGTGTTGGAGATGTCTCGCCTTTGTTATGTCCACCTAACACCTTCCCGATTCAGAAAAAATCCAATCTTATTCCATGTAGGAACCCTATATTTCTTCAATAATATCAAATCTACAAAGATCGAATCATCAGATTTCAAATTCATGTTCATTTAAGCAATCTGCAAAAAACTTTTGTTCTCTCGTGTTACACTACTTTTTCCTTCCTCATTTTGTGGTTCCATCATCTCTTCGCTTGACCCACGGCCTATTCATATATTGCGTGGCTGTGTTCAACATCCATGGACTTCCTTTCCTTCAATCCACGGTCCACTTGATTTTCTTATACGTGTGGTTTTCTTCTTTAGTATATCGCATCTTGTTAAGACATGCACGACCTCCTTTTAACCTTTCGCAGCACAACTTAGACCCTAGCGGTCCTACTTTTCCCATGGCTTCAATAGAGAAAATCCTTATTCTGTGACATTCATTCCTTAACTTTGGTATTTCCTTTCAATATGTGGCATGCTAAAAGACTTCCACAAAATCAATCTAAGTCCATGGAAAACCAAGTTTCTTTATTTTGCAAGGGGTGTAAAAATAGACAACATTTTTGGCAACTCATAGGGGCCATTTTCCTACTAGATGAGATGATCGGTAGCCTTAGCATCCATTGGGCATGGATTAACTCGAAATCTTTTGAGTTTGATTTAGTTGCTTTGCATTTGATTTTCTGAGGTGATTATAACTAATCCTTGATATTTTGAACCTCCCTCCTTTTGGAAACCATTTGGAGAACATGATGAAATAGTGCACAAGAACATCTTAAAGAAATAGGATGCGTAAATCACTTAGGGAAAGAAACCTACACTACCAACAAAACAATTTTCTAAGAGCACTTACAGGAATTGAAATTCTAATCTACTATATATACAAGATGAATGAAAAATATTAATGAGAATGTTTGAGAGGAATCATATTGACTGGGATTTGAATCATATTCCCATCAAGATCTGACAGATCAAACTAGTTGGTCACCTTGCAAGCGATGATTATACATGGTCCACTCCAAATAGAATAAAATTTGGAGTCTCTCCCTGGATTAGCTGGATCCACGTCCCACTTCAAAACCAGATCTCTAACCTTGAATGTTGGATCTCTATATTTCCTATGAAACCATTGTTTGATTGAAATTTTATGTTTTTCCATCCTGGCTATGGTGGAATTTTTATTTTCCTCCAATTCCATCAATTCTTCCATTTTGAATTCCCTTTGATCTACGCCTTCAAATTACAGCTGCTAAGCTAACTCAAATGAAGGAAACTCAAGTGACAATTGTAATATTACTTCTTTACTATATACCAATTTGTAAGGAGAAGTATCAATAGCCTTCTTCGTTGTTACCCTATCCACCCAAACAACATTTTTACCTTTGTGTGCCACTGTCTTTGATTGATGTCCATTATCCTCTTCATGATTCTGATCAGGTTCTTGTTAGTAGACTCTACCAATCCATTACCTTGGGGGTAATAATTGAAAGAAGTTTTAGATAAATCCCAAGTCCCAAAGCCCAATTAAAAATCTCGGATCCCATAAAATATTTAGCATTATCAGAAATGATGGTCTGATGGATGCCAAACCTTGTAAACATTTTTTCAAGATATTCCATGATGATTGATTTAGTGGCTTCATTTAATGGCATGACATCAGTCCACCTCGGTTAAATAGTCTATCACCGTAACGAACCCATTTATGACAAGCGCCGGATGGAGGATTGATCATAACAATGAAGTCAAGATCCCATTATGTGAATGGTTGATCCATCTGGATTGGATGAAGTGAAAAAACTACCAATATTTTCTTTCTAGTGAAGAGTGCACATTATTTTTACTTCCTTGCTAATCTATGAGAATTTGCGAACAACGTAGGCTAGAAATATCCCACTTTTATGATATCCATAGTTGTAGCATTAGCAAAGAAATGTCTCACGTATGAGAAGCCATCATGGTACTCGGGGTAGAACCTGTCACATTGCTCACCTTAAATACACCTAAGCAACAATCCATCTATGTTTCTTTTAAATAGGACACCATCAACTAATGCGTAAAGAATATATTACAACCTCAAATGTATTATCGTTGCTTTATTCAAACCAAGATGGTATGCATTAATAGAAAAAGACTTTTACGTACTAGAAATCTAGTTATAATCATTGAAAATATAACTTTCATTTTGCTTCTATTCAATATTATGTGACAGCTCGTCATTTGAGGGCACTTCGTTCATGAGGGTGGTTTCTTGAGATTCCACATTATCTAGAGCCAAGTGCTCATAAAGTGATCTTACCCTTACTAATTTTTTAGCCTTAATGGTCACATCATATTCCATTATTTTAGTCACCCATCCAACTCATTTCTCATTTATATCTTCTCCCATAATGAAGTCTCTAATGCTAGAATGTGATACTAAAACCTTTACATGGTTCGATGTAATCATGCATTTAAATTTATTTAAAGCTCTCATGATAGCAAACACTTGTTTCTCAATGTGATTGTACTTGAGCTCATAATTCTTTAGTGTTTGGCTGAAAAAGTCATAGGTTGTTCAATTACTTGATCATGCAACTATGTAAAAATCACGGTCATACCATATTCTTCCCCATGAGCATAAAGAATGAAATCTTTGGTGTAATATGGATTAATCAATGTTGGGGCTTGAGAAATATCTTGTTTTATATTTTCAAATATTTCTTTCCCTTTCGTGGTCCACTTGAATGTTGCATCCTTCTTGAGCATGAGAGTAATAGGTCTTACCAAACCCATGAAGTTAGGAATGAATCACCTAACAAATTTTATTTTCCCAAGGAAAGATTACAGAGCCTTCTTGTGAGATGGCAAAGAAAGAGCCACAATAGCTGTAATTATTTCTGGATCAATGGAAATGCCTTCTTTTGAAATAACATGCCCCAAGAGCTTACCTCTAGGGACTAAAATTTTTCACTTATTAGGATTAAGGGATACACCAAACTCCCTGCATCTTTTAAATACTTTCTCCAGGTGCTTCATGTGATCCACGCTCTGCTTGGAGAAAATAGTAATATCATATAGGTAAACCAAGATGAATTGATTGATATACCCTTTGAAAGCTATATCCATTGTTCTTTGGAAGGTAACACCTACATTTGATAGATCAAAAGGAATTATTTGATACATGTGTGTTCCCCATTTGGTGGTGAAATTATTTTTTTACCGATCTTCCTCCTTTACTTTGATTTGATTGAAACCCAAGTAGCCATCAAACATTGAAATTTTTCGAACTCGCCACTGTTTGCAAAGTTTCCTCCATGAAGGGAAAAGGATAATGATATTTGAGAAAAGCCCTGTTTAAATCCTGAATATCCATGCATAGCCTGATTTATCCAATTTATTTCTAACTAGGACCATATTTTCCACCCAAGTAGAATATTTAATAGGAAAAATTATTTTGGCCTTAATAAGTTTGGATAATTCTTTTTCATGAGGGGCTCAACCTTGGGGTTAGCTAGCCTCTATTTTTGTCTAATTGGCTTGATGTTGGGATCAAGATCAATGGAGTTCTCAGTACTATATATCAATTGAATTCCTTTAAATATTCATAATCCCATGAAAATATATCACTAAAATTTTGACACAAGGAAACAAAATCTTTCCTTTCATTTTCATCACATACCTTTCCTAGAAGAAGTTATTTGACTAGAACAATTGAAACTAGTTAACACTGTTCTTTCTTAGCCACCACGTTCTTTTCCCTCCTTTGAATTCATCTTATGGACTAAAAATATGCCCCACCATGACTAATCCCTTTGGAAATTTGTTTGTTTTTAGTTAAATAATTTTATCCCCATATAGTTTTTACAAATCAACTTACATCTTCAAGGAGAAGTCTCATTTAATTTTGGATGAACTGATAAATTATGTTGATCACTATAAAATACCTTCCAAAGAAGCTTTGTTTGTCTAGAATAGATGGCCAAGCCACCATTTTGATATATTTGGCATTCCCTTTGATAAATCTTCAACAATGGAGAATTGAGAGCCAAGGGCTGCCATTTGGTCTACATCTTTGTTCAACTTTTTGGGCACAACTTGTAGGTTAATGACATCAAATATTTCTAACAAATCCCAAACTCTTTTTTTTGTAAGCTTTCAATAGCTTATTCTTTGTTGCACATCTTCCACGACTTGGTGAATGACTAATTCAATGTCTCCAAAGACCTGCAACTCCTTGATTTTTCTCTTTTCCGCAATCAACAAACTATGCACTAATGATTCATACTCCGCCACATTATTAGAACAAGAAAATTACAAGTTGTGAGAAAAAATAAAATTTTCATTTTTGAGAGAAATAAGCATAACACCCGCTCTGTCTCCATTTCGCTTCTTGAACCAACAAAGAACATCCACCATAGTCCAGAAACATTTTTCTCTTCCTTTTTGAATGTCGTGGGTATCATAGATTCCTCTTGGAGAATGGAGTAAGTTCCTAGACCAGTCTTAAATATTTTAATCTCCTCATGATAAGGATCAAACTTGTGGTCTCTCTCATCCCATTCATCTAACATCAAATCCAATATGGAAAGAGGAATGACCTGCTCCTTTGGAGTTGAATCTTTCTCATGTTATTCTTATATTAGTAAATTTGATTGTATGGGAGTTAGGTCATATGACTCAATATGGTAAGAAAATATAGGATCAACTTGTATTGTAAATCGGGTACCATATCTAGTTTCTTGAAGCATGTGAGTCCAATCTGAGGATAGATAGCCACCTATTTTAGCAGTGAGTTCTCTAGACAAAGAAAAACATGGGAGGAAGGTCAATTACTAAAATATCATGGATTATGGTGAGGATTGGGAAAGCATGAAGTTTCAACTCAAGGTATTTTATTACTCCCAGACATTCATAATTGACCCATCAAGTTGTAAAACTCCCCTAGACACAGGATTATATTTGAGACCTAAAATATTAACAATTTTCTTGGGCATTATAGAGGTACTAGCCCCTAAATCAATCATACAGATTATGAACTAGGTATTTACCCACAATTATAGACATATAAAAGGGTGGGGTCTTGATATTTTTACTTACTTGATCAACCCTTTCTTGACAAACATGAACTACAAAGCATGAGTCTTTTGCATTATTGGGTCCATGGGAGGTAGTTGCTTGAGGGCTTCACACATAAAATCACGTTTTGATGGAATAGCAAGCTCATCCCACATAGAGACATTAACATTGGTAATTTTCATTTTATCAATGATGTTGAAAGGATGACATGTATATTTTTGCATCTGTAACAGGCTACCTTCTTTTCTTTGTGATGTCGCATTTGATTTGGTGGCTTTGGTTGAGTAACAACCTCTTTATTCGTGGATTTGAAAGGAAGCTCATGAAGATTTATTTTTTTCACTGTGGATTCCTTTTCCCTTCTGTGTCATTGGATTGATCCACGAAAGGTGAAGATTGTAACTCCAACATTCTTCTCTTATACTTTGCGTGTTATCAACAACATTTATTTATGGTTTGTTATAACTTCCTATTAATTTCTTAACCCCGCAAAAATATTCAACTCCAAATAACACAAGGTTCGTGTCATTATTTGTCTCTTGACTTGATTCTATGGATGGATTTGGATCCTCCATCTTCGGTTCCTATTTGAAAGGAGCCTTGAACCATGTTTGCTTGAATATGCATTCCCCTTTCACCAACAAGTTGGTTATGCTGAAGATTACATGGAAAACACCACTTTATTTCCTATGCCAAATTATTTTGTGCAGGAACTAAAGCCTGACTTGTACTAGGGGCAAGAAGTGCTTGTGGAGAAGGGATTGTTGCTAATAGAAGAGGATGGATTTGAGTGTGTCATCTATTATTCTGTTGGTTATGTTCATATCTTTGACTAAGTTGTTAATTTCTCCATGGTTGATTCCCCTAGTTAGAATACTACCCTTGATTCTAATAATTTCTATAGGATTGGGCTTGATTTTTCTCTAGGGATATAAATTTATTTTTCAAGTTTCTAATCAGAGCCTTCATCTCTTCATCCTCCTTTTTCTGAGCAAGATTTTGTGATTTGGAAGTAATATGCTATGAATTAGGCTTAGGGATAAGTGTAATAGAAAGTTGAGACACTTTAGGTGTTTGAGGATACAATGGCATGGGTGTTCTAGGTGCTAATTTCCCAACTTATATTAGACTATTTGCAGCTCTGATTGCAATTACATAGGCACCTGGTAGAGTTTTTCCTCTCATAGATTGTATCATAATAGATACATCAAACTTAAGAGATTCTAAGAAGTAAATAAATGCACCTTTAGTTATAGGGATGACAAGAGATGAAATTTTGTCCCGGTTCTCTAGAACCTGAAGTTAAAATCTTCCACAAGTTCACTTGCGGTGCTTTTGATGGCGATTAGCTGCTCCAATAGAGATAAGTTATCTGCTCTTTCTCCAAAATGGTCACAAAGGGCTATACCCAATTAATCCTAGTTTTGAATTGTTTCATGGACCTAGGCTTCTAAAGTATTAAAAGACGTTTCCTTTAAGTGATGAAGCCAAAAATTTTACTACCATAGCCATCTCAACAATTACATGAATAACGTATACATTTTCAATATCTTGAATGTGATCAATTGGATAGTGTGATTTTCTATAGTAAATTATCGTATATTTTTAAGGAAATTACTAGAATAGGATTTTGAGAATTCAAAGCAAGAAAATTGCTTCTTGTGAAATTTACAAATGGATTTTGTTGTTCATGAGCCATTCTGATAGGTTTGAGAATTCTTGATGTCTACGAGAAGGGTCTTCTAGGTGGAGGTGTTGAAAGAGGTTGATTTGGAGGATATGGGGATCTTAAAATCTGTCTTCATCTTTTGCTTCTTCCCGAGGATAACTGAAAAATACTCAAACACACCTTCTTCTAGTGTTCTCGACCATGTTTAGATCCTTCTTATGAATCATGGACACTTAGATAACTAGTACTAATGAAAACAATATATGATTTGAATGGATTCACCATGGTAAGTGCAACAAGTTGGGGGACCAAAAAGTGGACATCAAATCCTGAATTTTACATTAAAAATAACAAAACATCAAATTTTCTCTTCCACGGACTTGAACCATGCCAAAAAATTAAAAACATGTCACAAAAATGGTAGCATTTTATAGGGGATACTTTTAGATTCGTAGAAATATTGATTAATGAATTGAAATATAATGTTGGTATGGATAAAGAAATTGATGTGAATCAAAATTTTGAACCTTTACTTGGGAATCCAAATGTTAATCCTAAAATTTGCATGAAAATACTGAATGAAGAAAGTAACCTTGTTATTAATCTTCACCTCTAAGAACACCTCATTTCGTTTTGTGAAGAAAACCCATTCAATTAATTGAAATTGATGAAAACATTATAAAACCAATGCTACAAATTTTTCTGAAAGAAATGTGAGAAGAAAAGCTAGGGAAATTTTTGATAATTACTTTGAGAATTTAAATGGTACACAAAGATGTCAATCATTTGTTATATTGATGAAATTAATTAATATGGGACCTACGATGAAGACCGTAAAGTTAAGAGCATCTAATGTTATTGATCGAATCTGTCAATTGTTGAGAATATATATAAAGCATACCAAATTGTAGGTGTCAACGGATGCACCAAAGATAGTAATGCTACACGACGTGTACTTACTAATTGCATAGTAAGTGATAAAACTGTTAATAAATGCTTGATTAGAAAAACAAGTAGAGATTTGAAGCTAAACAAAAAAATAGTAATGAAAGCAATAGGGAAACACAAAAGTCTTGAGTAAGCCAATAATAATGACTAGTGGGCATTCTCTAGTAGAATCCCATGAAAATACAAGGATACATATGATATTCTAAAATAATTACTTGTAAAGTTTTGAAATGAGAACACAAGGATGTCATTAAATAGAAGAGATATAGTAAAAAGAAGAATAGGTTATCGTAACCATGAATCATGTGCAAAAAAATTCTTGGATATGACTCAAACATAATTGTTCTCTAAGTATAAGAATGAAAATATATAATTTTAAAAAAGGCCAAATATTTCTTGAAATGAACAAATCCTTTTATGTGAAAATCAATTACTTACGTACCACTTGTTGCTACAGTATCATGTTGAGCTTTCAATGCAAGTATGATGTTGTTTGTCAAGTACGTTGTGTTTTCTATAATGACATCATGTTGCAAGTGTGGATTTAATGTCCTGTCAAAAATATGTAAGGGAATTTTTTCCTACGATATTTTGTGAAAAATCAACTTGATAATTTTTTTATAACAAAGCATGTTTGGATGGAATGTGCAACGTATATGGTGTCTTACCAAAATTGAAAATTTGTATCCATGAGTAGAGTACAGATTCAATAGGAAAATAATTAGTTTGTTTCAAAAATATAAATATGTATCATATCAATTAAAATATGGAAAATAATATAAGATATGTGAGCTTGTTATAGAACAATTACTTGCATTAGAATATATGGTCAAATTCGAGAGAAAATTATTTATGAGTATGTAAGGCACACACATAGAGCTCAATTATTAGATGAATAATTCAAGTTAAGAAAGGACACATTCCCACTTGGTACTATTGTTTCAGTAGTTCACTTTGCAGAGAAATACACATTGAGGCCACAAATGGATGTTCAATCTCAATACTATAACTTAGTACAAGTTGTTATTTTCATGCATATAACATTCATGCACTCTCCGTAAAAAAGCCGAGAAGGATAAAAAAATTAAGAGAGTATCCTTTCTATACCAAAGGTGGTAATCGACACATTCTACATAATATGTGCAAGGGTATTTCTATGTGTTTTATGTGAACTTGAATGAGAGGAACATTTTTTCAATCAACATCACATTTGGTCGGACAACTGCACATCACAATTCAAGAATACACAAATGTTTTATTGGCTAACCAGGATGCACAAAGAAATATGTGTACAACATATCTCAAGTTTTCTTGAGTCGACATGGGAAAGGAGAGCATGATGGTGCAAGAGCATGTGTGAAAATAGCCCTTGCAAGAGAAGAGTTAAAGTTTAAGGATGGTGCTAAATTTACAGGTGCAGAAAGCATTGTTGATTGGTGTGTCAAGAACATGGGCCATGAATCTCAAGAGATTTCAATGGTTTATAGATATTTTTGGTTGATAGAGGAACAACATTTGGCAAGCTATGAATATTGTATGACAGTTATAGGATCAAGTGATATGCACTCATTCTGTAGTTCAAATGCAAGTTCTTGGACTATTTATACTAGGTGCATGACATGTTTTTGTATATCATGCATTGATTTTGTGTGGAATGAATGTGAGTCACAAAATTGGGTGGATGAATGGACTTGTAGACCTCTAATTCCACTCGACACATATCAAGTTCCATGAGCATTACAACTTACAGTGTCTTCATATCATATGACAACATCAAATGACTTTGAACAAGTCTCTAATTTAGTGCAACAAGGTACATATGTATGTGATGTTATAAATTTATAAATTATTAAATGATCAAATATTAATGTATTTTAAATTTGACTTGAGTTTTACTTTGTGATGTAGGGAACATTTTTGTAGTTATTGCAATAGAATTTAATGAAGAGGGAACATACTACTTCTTGTCTCATTGTGTCGAGGGGGAAAAATTGAATTCCACAGTCATTGATGGTGAAGACCTTGAGTATCCCACTAGGTCAGTGGTATTCACCGAAACTTAGCTTCGACGATATCCTATCAAAAAATCAAATAATTGGTTGTTGAAGACTATGAAGTACATAGAAAGATACTTCACTATTCTTATTTGGTTCTTACAAAAAATATTCAATTGATCAAATATCGAGGTAGGACATTAAACAAGAATTTTTGGAAGGTTCGTGAATCATATCATGAAGCAATTCTTGCTCTTTGTCAAGAGTAGAGTTAACCCTTGTGGTTCATTGGATTGAATTTGTAAAGGTATGTTCACTTAAGATTAGATATACATCTACATGAATTTAATTTGAAAATTTACTTTAATGATTTTGTTTAAATTTTTTAGGATTTAAAATTCTATTTTATTTCTTACTAACATGTTATCAGTAGGTTAGTGGTGCCAAAAACTTTCACCTTTATGTGGTTGGCACTTTTAGTAGATAAATTTTATTCTTGAAGCTAAAGCGAAGCTATGGGAAATTAAATATTAGAAAAGGAACAATAAATAGAAATTATTATTTCACCACATATATTGTATGAAAAATATATTCTTAAAATCATCATTTCACCACCTATATTGCATGAACCACCGATATTATTCACGTGGTTGGAAATTCACACCTTACACTCAATCAAACTCGACTATTCTAACTTTTGCAAACAATAGGACAACGAAAAGAAACGAATCGAGATATAGAAAAATTAGATTGTATTTTGTAGAGGGTACCAATGCAAATGTGTAGAACAGATGATACCTTTTAAGGTGCCACGGTGATCAAGAAATTAACCGAAAAACTTATTCCATTTTTTGCTCTCGCAAATCTTAAGGGACTACGCTGAATGCAGAGCCTAGAAGCACCGAGACCATATTGAACCAAAGTGAAGCCTTCCTAACTTTTTATTAGGTCATCTCGATGCATGTGTGTGGTCCATTATGTTTCATGAGCTTCCATTTGTAAAATCTATCAATGGGTAGTCTTACACCGACTTAAACTCGACTATTCGACGCATTACAAATAATAAGACCACAAGAATACCAAATTGTGATGGACAAAACTGAGATAGTATTTTGTATAGGGTGCCAACATGTAGGTTTAGGATTAGACAATACCTTTCAAGGTGCCACGGTGACTAAGAAATCACCAGAAAAGTTATACCATTTTTTTCTATCAAGGCTCTTAAGGAACTACACCTAGACAAAGTATCATGTAAGAACTTGCACCGTAGGGAACAAAAAAACTTCTGAAAGTGTTTACCATGCCACCACAATGTGTGTGTAGTCCATTTGGTGCCATGAGCTTTTATTTGTAAAATATAGCAATAGATAACCTTACACTGACTCAAAATGGACTAGTCGATGCATTCTGCAAACAATAGGACCACCAGAGGACCGAATTGAGATGGATAAAAATGAGATAGGATTTTGTAGATGGTACTAATGTAGAGGTTTATAATCCAACTAGACCTTTCAAGGTGGAACGAAGACCAAGAAATCACCTAGGGAACTTATAGCCTTTTTTCTCTCTAGGATCTTAAGGGACTATGCCCGCACGAAGTAGCCCATAAGCACCTGCAGACCATAGGGAACAAATTCTTCTAAAGAATTTACCTAGATATCTTGATTCCTAGGTAAAGTCCATTTGGTGCCACCATCTTCCATTTATAAAATATTTCATCAAACAGCCTTACACTGACTCAAACTGAACTATTCGATACAGTTACAAACAATAGGACCACAAGAAGACCAAATAGATCTAGGGAAATCAGATATGATATTTTGTAGAGGGTAAAAACATGGAAATGTAGGATCAAATGAGACCTTTCAAGGTGCCATGGAGACTGAGAAATCACCCGACAAACTTATACCATTTGTTTCTCTCGGGGCTCTTAAGGGGACACACCCAATGAAGTATCCTAAGTAGTGGGGTCAAAGCATATAACCATGTCCCACTTTTTGTAGTTTTTGTACTTTCGTAAAATATGTCCGACAACCAAAACATTACCAAACACATATAAAATGACCAAACATGCATTTTTAAGAGGCTATAAATAGCAAGGTGCAGGGGCATCCAATTTACTTGATTTTTAAATTTGTATAGTATTTTTAATTATTTATTTACTAGTCAGATTTTAAAATATTTATGGCCACAAAGTGGGACACACTTGTATGCTTTGACCCAGTGGGAACATTGGGAACAAAAAAATCCCTCCTAAGATTTTACTGTGCCATCACAATATGTGTGTTTGGTATTTTTGGTGCCACGAGATTCCATTTGTAAAATATAACAATGGAAAACCTTACACTAACTTAAACTGGACAAATCGGCGTAGTTATAAACAATAAGACCACGAGAAGATAGAAATGAGATGGACAAAAATAAGACATGATTTTGTATATGGTGTCAATGAATAGGTGTAGGATCAGATGAGACATTTCAAGGTGCCATGGATACTGAGAAATCACCTAATGAACTTATACGCTTTTGGCTCTCATGGATCTTAAGGGACTACAACCGCACGAAGTATCCTGAAAGAACATGCACCATACTGAACCAAAATGAAGCCTCCATAAGAATTTACCATGTCACCCCGATGCGTGATAACAATCCATTTGGTGCCATGATCTTCCATTTACAAAATATAGCAATGGACAACCTTACACTGACTTAAAATGGACTATTTGGTGTAGTTGCAAAACATTAGGACCACGATAGGACCAAATTGAGATGGAGAAAAACAAGACAGATTTTGTAGAGGGTGCCAACATGGAGGTGTAGGATTAGAGAAGACCTTTCAAAGTGTCACAGTGATCGATAAATCACTTGGAAATCTTATATGATTTTTTTTCTTTCATGGCACTTAAGAGACTACGCCCAGACGAAGTAGCATGGAAGCACCAAAACCATAGGGAGGAAAAAATCCATCCCAAGAATTTACCAACCAATCCCCATGTGTTTTCATGATCCTTTTGGTGCCACAATTTTTCCTTTCCAATATATCATAATGGACAAACCTTTTACACTAACTCAAACAAGACTATTTGACATAGTTGCAAATAATATGACAACGAAAGGAATAATTTAATCTTGGGAAAACCAACACGTAAAATTCATAGAGGGTACAAATGTGGAGGTGTAGGACCAAACGATAACTTTCAATGATGATTGAGAAATCACCTGGTGAACTTATACTAATTTTTTCTCTCAGAGATCTTAAGGGACTATGCCCGGACGAAGTAACCCAGAAGCACCAAATTGTCGGGGACCAAAATGAGGCCTCATCAAGATTTTACTAGGACATCCCGACACGTGTGTATAGTTGGTTTAGTTCCATGATTTTTGTTAACAAATTATAGCCGTGGAAATCCTTACACTAACTTAAACTAGACTATTCGGTGTAGTTGTAAATAGTACTACCATGAGAGGACCAAACTGAGATGGGGAAAAGCGACACAAAATTTCATAAAGGGTACCAACATGGAGGTGTAGGATAAGACGGGACCTTTGAAGGTGACATGGTGACCGGGAAATCTTCTGGTGAATTTATACAATTTTTTCTCTCAGGGCTCTTAATGGACTACGCATGACTAAAGTAGCCTGGAAGCACCATGAGCATAGGAACTGTAGTAAAGCCTTCCCAATTGTTTACCAATCCATCTCGACGCATTTGTGTTGTCCGTTTAGTACTACGAGCTTCGTTTGTAAAATATAGGAATGGAAAACCTTATACTAACTCAAACTGAGCTAATTAGCGCAGCTGTAAACAATAGAAAAATGAGAGGACCAAATTGAAATGGAGAAATCTAAGAATTTTTTTTGTAGAGATTACCAACGCAGAGGTGTAGGATACAATGATACCTTTCAAGGTTCCACGAGGATCGAGAAATCACCTAAGGAAGTTATAGCCCTTTTTTATCTCACGAGATCTTAAGGGACTACACCCAGACGCATTTAAGTATCCTAGAAGCACCAGACCATAGGGCACCAAAATGATGCCTCCAAAATCATTTGCCAAACCACCCCAATGTGTTTCCATATTCATTCGGTGCCATGAGCTTTCGTTTACAAAATATAGCATCGACAACCCTACACTAACTCAAACTCGAAATATTTGGTGCATTTCCAAACAATAGGACCACGAGAGGATTGAATTGAGATGGAGAAAAACAAGACAATTTTCATAGAGGGTACCAACATGGAGGTGTAGAATCTAATGAGACATTTCAAGGTGCCACAGAGACCAATAAATCACTCAGGAACTTATAACATTTTTTACTCTAAGGTATCTTAAGGGACTACACTTGGGCGAAGTAGCTCGGACGTGTTGGGATCATTTGACACAAAAATGATGCCTCCTAAGTATTTACCAGGCCATCCTAATGCATGTGTGCATTTGGTTTGGTGCCACGAGCTTCTGTTTGAAAAATATAGCATCGACAACCTTACACCGATTCAAACTAAACTATTTTGCATAGTTGCAAAAAATAGGACCACATGAGGACTAACTTGAGATGGATAAAACTGAGACATGATTTCATAGTGGGTACCAAATCGAGGTTTAGGATCTAATGATACCTTTTAAGGTGGCACAGACTAAGAAATCACCCAGGAGCTTATATCATTTTTCGTCTCGGGGATCTAAAGGGACTATGCACAGGACGAAGTATCCCGAAGCACCGATATCATTGAGCAAAAAAATGACACCTACATAAGAGTTTACCAGGCCATCACGATGCATTTTCATTTTTGTTTTGGATCCATGAGCTTTTGTTTGAAAAATATAACATCGGGCAACCTTACATTGACTCAAACTGAACTATTCGACGCAATTGCAAAAACAAGTCCACGAGAGGACCAAATTGATATGGAGAAAAATTAGACAAGATTTCGTATAGGGTACTAATGCAAAGGTGTATTATTTAAAAATACCTTTCGAGGTGCCACAGAGACCGATAAATCACCCAGGGAACTTATAGCCTTTTTTTTCTCAGGGCTCTTAAGGGACTACGCCCGACCGAAGTAGCTGGAAGCACCAAGAGCATTGGGCACCAAAAATAAGCCTCCCTAAGTGTTTACTAGGCCACCCCAATGCATTTACACAATCTATTTAGTGCGACGATATTCTATTTTTGAAATATTTCATTAGTAACCTTGCATTAGAGTTTGAGTAAAAGCTAATGTTTACTTTGATTCTCATCACTTTTTCTCTCACTTTTTCTCTCTCCCCCTCTCTTTATCTATCTCTCTCTCTCTTTATTTCTCTTACTTTATCTCTCACTCTTGGTGATAAATTTTTACTTTTCCTAAATATGCTCTGTATTAATTTTTATTGAAAGAGAAAAATAGAATCGGTGGGTAAGTGCACAAATATGGGGGCCCAAAAGGGGGTAAAAAAGGGACACCTTTTTCTTGAAATCAAGGAAACCTGAACTTCATTGAATAATTCAGCATGCCTATGCCAAAACTTTGACAAAGTGATAAGAATAAGTATCATAGATCATGGAATATAGTTTCTAAAATACTATTTTTTTCCTAAAATGGTTGAGATTAAGAGGCTCAAATTTTGTGCGCACACAAAGTATGTCTATTTTTGTGTAAAAAAGATAAGAACCTATTGTGTGTGCACCCCCATTTTTTTAGTTGTATGATTTTTTTCAAATCGCTTTAGTAAAAATGTATCTAAGACCATGTATGAGGTCCCACTAAATTTTCATAATTTTTGGATGAATAGAATTTTTTAATTAATTTTCAAAGTGCACATATCCCAAAAATGAAATATTTGTGTGTGCACCCCCATAACTTTGAGAAAAAAGTCATTTTTTAGTTTTTTTTAGTGCATGTAGAATGGAGTTTAGAAAAAACAACATTTTTTTAATTTGGATGAAAAAATCATAAATTATGCACCAAAACGTATGCATAGGTTTTTGCTAGAAAACAAGGCACTAGTAACAGAAATTATGGATGAAAGCCTTAAAATAATCAAATTTTAGAAAGAATTATATCATCATCAATGTAAAAACAAGCTTGACATCATAGTATAATTTATTTTTTAATATTATGTTTTAATGCATGAGATATTGGGGTGCACACGTGAAATTTTTATGTTTTTCTATCAAACACGGTTTTAATCATGTAATACACAGTCTAAACCTCTAGTTTGGAAATCCAAGCCTTTGGATTGGGTATTCCAAACCCCAAAAAGATGAAATGTAAGCACATTATAAAATGCTAGTGTTAAAACACGCTCACATTATAACGCGCTCGTGTTCCTGTTTCCAATGTGAAATCTTTCCATTTGGGAGGGATAATGTGATAAAACATATAGAAAACCATAACGCAATCCCATTATAATGCTAGTACGTTTCAGATTGGTAAAACTAATCCGTAATGCTATCACGTTATAACTCAACCTATATTTTCTCTTTTCATGTTATAATGTGACTAAGCCATAACGTGGGCGCGTTACGGCCAAAAAATAGATTTGTGTCCACTTTTTTGCCCCCGATCTTTATGCATACGCCCTAGTGTGTAAGCTAATTTGTTCTCTATTTTAGCGTGCAATGGAACATGCATAAACTTGTTTTGTGTTTACTTTGAATCTTATTGCATTAGAGTGAAATTAAGTGATACAACTCAGGAGGAAAAACTAGATATCCAAGAAAAATTTGGTACAACCCTTTTCTAAGAACCCTTTCTTGCAGAAGCTTGCACGAAGAAATGCTACCCAATACAACTATCTCCTTTTTTCTATAGATTTTGAAAATTTTGGAGCTCCAAGAGTGTTGTAAATTGAGAATAACAATTCCAATTATATTTATAGGTTTGATGGATTAGGATGCCAAGAAAATTTGATCATTTTTATGCTCTTTTGAATAATTCTTTCAGTTGCAAGTTGTCGAAAGAAGGTTTCATTCAAAGAACAAAGCTTGATATGTCTGGTGCTTGTGTAAGCTGGAAATTTGAGAGGATTTATGAGGTTCAATTTTATTTTCCAAGATGCATTACTTCAATTTTTTATAATGTTTCTAAAATGTTCGAGAATACACATTTTTGCATCCACCCATCTACCCATACCTTCTTTCCAAGTGGTTATGAGAAGCCATTTTATAAAGAACCCAAGATTTATATATTGAGCTAAGCATTAAAAATTTTAGGGAAGTATAATAGGCTTAAAGGGTTCTTGAATATTCTTAATTTGTCATTAGGAACCTCATACAAGTGGATATATGCTACACAATATAGTGGGACAAGGCTAGTTAGTTATTCAAGAGCAAAAAGTGAAAAGGTGAGCTCTAAGGAGTTGTAGAAGGAGTTGAAGCCTGCGATTTTGAGATCACCTTAAGGATGGAAAAATTTAACTAATGAATCTCGTAAGACTTTTGGGGTATCCTTAATTCCTTCTATCCACGATTTTTGTAAAATACATTGTCTGAAGGGGCATAGTTGACAATTTTGGTAAGATGAACAACAATGGTGTTTAGATCCTTATGAATCAATTTAGTGATGCTCCTAATGATTTTATAAGGTTTTAAAATAGGGGAGAAGATTAAAAATAATTGAAGAAATAAGTAGGTGCATGATAAGACAGAACTAGTACAAAGAGACCAAGAGAAAGAAGAAGCACAAGTAAGGTAAATATAAGAGTAAGTGTTGTATGAAAATCACAATCACATAAATAATGAATATGGATAAGTTTAGTCATTATTATTATGAAACCAATCTAATGAAACCACAAATAATTTATAAATATTCAATAATATATCTTATTTAATTTGAATTGAAACTTTGAACCTAGGTTTAGAAAAAGGTTCTCTAAACATATACACATTGATAAATTGAACGAATAATTACTCAGATTAGATAACTCTTTATACATGTTATATAAATATTGATTTCCAAAGTTTCATGCATATTATACATCGAAAATGCTAGTATACAACACCAATAAATGAAAAAATATCCATAATGTCTTATATTGTCAAGTGCACATCATATTAGTTTCATATAAAAATATCTAAAAATGTAAGGTCTCATACAAAAATATCGAGTTCCAAATAGTATTAACGTGCACAATAAATATAAAAATGTGAATAGGTCATATAATATCAAGTGAATGCCATATAGGCATACATACAATGTCGAACGTGCATACAATTCCATGCACATAGGCATACAAAATAAATGTCATAAGACATACATACATACATACATACATACATACATACATACATACATACATACATACATACATACATACATATATATATATATATATATATATATATATATATATATATATATATATATATATTCCTCAATATTTATCACTCTCTTTGCCTTTCTCAAAAAAGTTCCTCCCTTACACATAGATGGAGACCTATGAGATGACATGGGATCCTTCATGTCCCGACTAGGAGTCTTGTTCCACTCAAAACTCGCTTGTAGTTGAATTTGTAAATGTAAACAATATTTTTGTCAAAACTTAATATACAAGTTTTCAACATGTATCGACCATGGTAATGAAACTATTTACATTTACATGGACTTACCACTATCTCTCGGTCACGCTGAATCTATATCTCACTCTTAGATGAGTCATTCGAGCTACTAGATCTCGAACAGGTATCAAAACAATTATCTTGAAGAGTCTATGCCCTCAAAAAAAAATGGAAGAGGTTGAACCCTACATAAACATAATATTACAAAATCAAAAATCAAAATTAGCTTATAGAACTATATTGACAATATTTTTTTGAATGGATATCTAAACACTTACGCCAACTAAGTAAATGTATGTGTAATGACTATATTTTAACTAATTTTTTCGATGTACAAATATTTTTTACCACGCCATGCCTATGAATCATATGAAAAGGGTTGCTACCTATCGTAGGTAACTCCTGTGTATACAAAATGTAGTCACATTGATTATATACATGATTCTATAATGAAGGAAATTATTAAAATAATTTAACATAATATGAATTACACGAGCTATTTAACAAAAATACATAGTTTGAATACCTCAGTGAGTTGTTGTGCAGATGAAATCACAACAGAAACACCTTTCTCTACTCCTTGCAGAGATGGTGGTGTGTCTAGTGAGGTCATCAACTTTATCAAAAATATATCACGTCAAGTTAGTTGAGCATATATAATATATATACAAGAGCATACATATACAGACATATATTTGAGTTCAAGAGTTATATATATTTTCATATGTGAAAATTTTACATAATTAACATTCTAAATAACTTCGCCAATATATGATGAGTCATTTAATTTCCTTTTAAAAGAACCTCATATTTTGTATTTTGTTGAGCCATTTGTAGCCCTGAACTTGTATTTCCCTGTGATACTACTAGACATTTTCATTATAACTTGAACTCATGGAATGGATATTAGTTATTATAATTATTACTAGTTTACTTTATTTTGTGGATTATAAGTATGAATTTATTATTTTGATTGCAATATGATGTTAAATAGTGTTTTATATAAATGTCATCCTTATTTGCAAAGAAGTTGTTATATGCAAAGAATCGACATGAAGCCAAAGGAAAACATTCACAACAAATAGGTTGTCCACAACAGTTGACATGCAACCAAAGGGACTCATCCACATCAAAGCATCCACAGCCAAAGGAGGTCACACACATACATAAATTTGTGATTATGAGGAGCTTACACAACGTGGACACTACACATAATCTTGCACATGTTGATGGAATAAGTGGTTATGATAACAAGAAGAAGACTCAAAGTCATCGCCCGATTATGATTTATAACTAGAACAAAGAACTAATTGATTTAACTCATAATTTAATAATTGGTTGATTGACTGATTAGTTAGTTAAGTTATGTGATTGTATGAGAACATATACTTTGAATATCTCTTTTGCATGCATGTAAGTTTCTGGATTGTTTGGTTAATATATTTTACTTAATCTAATTGGAAATCCTAGTAGGACTTTATCTCTTCATGCCTCTTTTGAAATGAATGATATAAAAAGGAACAATTAATCTTGTAAGGGGATATAGAAAGATATATAGATAGATCGATCCTTAGGTAGAGAATTGGTTGTATTTTCCACTTATAATCTTCATGCTGATGAAATAAGAATATGAGTTATGTTAATTTTTTTGTAGACATAGGCCTTATGAGGGTTTAGCACCCAAGGCAAGGCCCAATTGTGATTTTATAACCCTCTCCTTTTGTTTATTGATTGAGTTCATTGCATGATTGTATTAGCATCGCTTAATTCCTTTATTTGTGTTATGTTTTTACATGCTTTGTCATTAGCCATAGTATTTACTTTCAATCATAATCTAGCTCATTTTCAGCATTGTTATTACGTAATTCTAGTGATAATAATTTACCTTTAAATACCTCCCAAACATCTCTAACTATGAATACCACAATGGAAATATTAAAATTTTATGTCCCTAGGTGTGATGATTAAATGATTGTAGATTGTTGAACAACATATTAATTGTTGTAAGTCAATTTGCACCACCAATGTATGCATAGGCATGGTGATTGCAGCCTATAGCCGGGATGATGACGTCCATCCAACACTATAATATTAATGCATACATGTACATATTTATGTGTAAGTTAATAAATTTGACGAAGTTCAAATACAATTATTTTTAAAATTAACATATATAAGTAAATCAAGTACTCGAGATCTTTTTATAAAATACATAATAAAAAATAACAAATACCTACAAAAGTGTCATCGATGTCTGGAAGCCAAATGTATCACTCAAAAAGGTTATTTCAGCAATAAGTTGTGTTCATATAAGAAAAACATTTAAGGTAAGAGGTTGGGTATGTGAGGAATACCTGGAGGAAACAAGAAGGTTGCACACATTGTAGAAGATCAAGCCGATTGTGAAGAGATCATTTTTTGGGGAAGGACTACCTGAAAAGAACACAAGACCACAAGATAGAATTAAAAATATCGGTTGGTGGATTGCCTAGTGAAATCTAGATTCAGAATGTAGGGTACTTCCTAGAAGGTTGTCAATCCACATTTGAAAACAAGTTAAATGTTGATAAGAACATGAAATAAAGATTCCTATTGTAGTTGTATAATTTATGTATCTTACACAAGCACAATAAATCAAATCTAGTCTAAATAATGAATACAAGACTAAATCTAAAGAGGGTGGTTGGTTGTTGAGGTCTATAGGTGTGGTAGAGGGTGTTATAGAGGTCTGGGTGAGGTTCTGGGAAGTTTTGAGAGGTTTTGGTAGGTGAATTAGCTTGCTAGTTTGAGAAAAATTTCTAGGAACAAAGACTGATGCTAGCTAGGGGAACATATACCGACCCACTGGGTTAGCTAGTATTAGTTGGCTAACCAACGAGGGTAAGGGAAATTGGATTACAAAGTAGAAAAGGGCTTGGTTTAGGCTCTCCGTGATTGTAAAAAGCATTGGGGAGGATTAGGTAGGGTAGTAGGATTTATGTGAAGGCTCGAAAGGGTGAGAGAGGTGATTAGAGAGGAAAATGGGTTCAGGTTGGTAGGGTATCGGGTAGATGGGTGACGGATGGTATTTGGGTGAGAAAAGAGCCATACAACAAAAGAGAATAAGATATTTAAGACCAAAATAAGAACTAACAAACAAGGTTAAGATACTTATCTGAAGACATGTAGATTGGTAGACAACAATGATTGATGGGAATTTGTAAGAGAAATGGGTCTAGATCCGTGTCGTGGCAATAGAGCCTATGTGCTTCCCTGTGAATGATTTGAGGCTATGGAATAAGAGGCTAGTTGCTGATGAAGAATGTGGGTGATTAGGTACTATGTTGGTCATCAAAATATTGTTTTGAATGCCTCGAGCTTATGAAGAAAAGGTCTTATTTTGCCAAAAATAGCCTTTTCCCTCCATTTTTGGCATTGATCAAGGTTTGTTATGGACTAGGAGTTTGGGTTGGTGCTAAGTGAAGTAGGAAGTTGGTAGGATGTATAATACGTAATGAAGGTTAGGGTTATAATGAGTCTTAGTTAGTTAAGGGGAGTGGTGACTTAGTCTAGGTTAATAAATAGGCTTGGAATGGGTCTATGGTGAGGTGGAGAGGTGAGGTGGAGGGGTGAGGGAATTATTAACTTAATATGGGTAGTTAAATTAATAATAATGTGTGGATGGGTCATGGGAAGGGGTATTTTAGTTGAATGGATCCTAGAGTGTTGCATGACCCATTTTGGGTGTCTACATTTTTCCCTTTTTGTCACATATCTTGTATTGATAAGTGACGATGACAAAAATAGGAGGTGGTTTCCCCAGGTATGGGTAGAGGTGATCCCCTCAAACCAAGAACTGATTGAGGAGTAGGAAAAATTAGTGATGGGTTTGATAAAGTGGTAGGTGATGAAAAATGAGGTAAGGTGTGGGTATAGGAAATGGTGATATTGGTGTGGGTAATAGGTGGGGGCATTCAAATGCACACACACGTCTAGAATGCGACAAGGCACTAGGTTGAAGAGCTCACAAACTCTACATCATCAAAGGTCAATAGTTTATCTAAACAAGGTTGATATGGTCCAGGTATCCAAGGTATAGGAAGTGCTCCTGGAAACATAATGAGGATAGGTGTAGGAATGGGCATAGGTGTTTTTTGAAGCACCAAAATGTTTTGTCTAGTCAAGATAAACATCACGGCATAAGGCAAGGCAAGGTCGGTAGGCTAAAAAACATGAGTAGCATCATCATAAGGTACAACAAGTAAGAAAATTTGAGTGTTAAATGGGCGAGGTTGGTGTGGGTGTATAGGTAAGGCCGTGGGTAAGGCCAAGGTGTAGGTAAAAATGTGCCCCTAAGTATAATTAGGGGTGATTATGCTTGGTAGGGATATTAGGTGAGTGTTAAGGCTATGGGAGCATGAAAATGGCATCTTGCAACAAAAATTTGGGCAAATTAGGTAGAATTGGTTTAGGCAGGGTGACCGATACTAGTTGAGAGGTAACCGATGCCGGTAAGGGTGGCTAACGCTCGGTAACCCAGGCATGACTACACCGATGTTGGTCACCCAATCGATGGGTTAAAATGAAAAATCCCGTGTGGAAAAGGTTAATTTGAGCATTTTGAATTGGTTAAAAATGATGAAGAGATGGTACATTGGCGAGGAAAATGACAGAGATATCTTTGAGAGAGGTGATTTGGTGAGAGGTTAGCGGTTGTAGGAGTGGAGTTTGTGGGCCCATGAGATCTACCTAATTGATTTGATTGGTTGAGAGCTGGGAGGTTGATTTAGACATGGCAGAGGTAGGAGAGGGCTCAAGAGGAGGTCATGTTCCTATTCTAGAGATCCCACCATGGATGCAGAATCGAGTAGAGGTAGGATTCGAGCTCCATTGTTGTTTTTGGTGAAGAATAAGGTAGAACAAATTAAAATTTTGGTTTTGAAATTTGATTGGAATTTTTGGTTAAAATCGGGTGAAATTGGGTATAGGAGGGTGAAACTAGTTTAATTAGGGTTTGAAAGGCATCTAGATGCAATTTGTGGTCATTGCGGTGGGTACTTTAGGTAGTTTTTGAATTTTCTCGGAAATTAGAGACATGGGGATTTATCTCTAGGGCTGAACTAGTAATCAAAAGTTTTGTATTGGTCGGCGCCCGATAGGATGACCGGTGTTAGTGGGTGAAAAGGGGACCGGTATAGGTCATGGTGACCTATGTTGGTCACTATGAAAAGTGACTAAGTGAGAAAAACTTTAGTTTGGGAGGCCGAAAGGTAAGGGAAAGGTGGGTAGGGGTGTCCAAGGTAGGAATGGGTGGGTTTAGGCTAGGTAAGGGTGGGTAGGAAGAAATGAGAAGGTGTAGGGACATATCAAAGGTATAGGTCAATAGTGTAGGATGGGCGTAAGATGGATGAGGTAAGTTAGGTCAATAGGTGAAGGGGGAAATTAAATGAAACATAGAGGTGGGAAAGAAGATAAAAGGAAAGGAAAATAGTGTAAGAAAGATAGGTCATAGGGTAAAAATGGTAAGGCAAGGTAGAATGTAGATCTAGGTAGGCAAGGGTAAATAATTAACTAGTGTGAATGTTGATGATGCAGAGAGACAACAATTGACTATAAAAGTCTAGTTGCTTCTCTTATTAGTCCGTATGAGACTCAATGTTACTAAGGATGAGTGAGATCACATGAGGGATGTTAGGTTGGGTGCTTTTAGATGGTACGAGTGGATAGTTCAAGATCATAACATGATGGTCACCCTCATTGATAGATGGGACCTAGTGACCAACACATTCCATCTATCTACAGGAGAGATGACTATTACCCTAGAGGACGTCTGCAGGATCCCGAGGTTACCTATTGTTAGGGAGACACTGTCAAATGTCATCATCGATGCGTGGATCATATAATGATGGTGTTTGGGTCAGCTATGGTCTAGTTGTCATATCATAATGCCAACATCAGTTACGAGGAGATTTATGTGACACATCCATGGAGACTCATCCGCAAAAGATTGATGATGATTGGCGTTAGATGTTTTTATCTTCAAGACTCGGAGGGTGTGATATTTCAACTAGCATTGATGGTATTGTTGGAGGATATGATTGAGGAGAGATTCTCGCTTTATAAGAGTGCCATCTTTCCTAGTGCATTTGTATAGGAGTCAGGGGCATATAGGAGGATTCACAGTTTGGTTTATGTTGCACCTATCTTCCTTGACCGTTGGGATTATGAGCATATAGTATGAATTTTTCTTCCAATCCTACCATGACAGGATTGGTATAGGGGTATTTATAGAGAATGGTACAAGAGGTGGAATCAGATAAGGACACATACGAGGGTTTACGTGGCGTCACGGGATGACATATATTACAGTGTTTACTAGATGGCCTATCGCTGGTTGATATCTTGTGGAGGCCATGTCTTGGTTACTATTTATTTTAAGGTATGAAGGAGGAGTTAGTAGGTGTATATATGTTGTGATGGATATAGGGAGGTAGACCCGGAGAGCATGAGATGATACTGGTCAACCGGGTCCGATGTCAATTTAGGCTATGAAAGGATGTGCCTCCACCCTTCCCATAGTACTGCATGGACAACGTGGAGAGACCATTATCTCCACCACATCTAGAATATCTATTAGGGGTAGAGGAATAGGTGGAAGATAAGACAATAGATTATGTAGGTTATAAGGATGAATATAAGTAGTGGTGGATAGCCCAAATTTCACAGAAGCACTCACAAAGCCAGAGAGCCTGATTTGGCTATCATGCATTACTATTGAGAAGGATATATTATAGGGAGAGGTAAATTAATTATAGGGCTAGGTCATGACATTACATTGGAAACTAGAAGCACTAAGGCATATGTGACTACCTTACAAGGAAAATTAGTGGTGACATATGTACAAGTCGAGATGGGGGTAGGTCAGCAACATTACAGCCCAAGTTGTTGTGTTACATGCATAGGTGGCCACTTTACATATGCATTTGGTTGTGGCATAGGTACATGCCAAAAGTAGGGGACACGTGGCATCCCCTCCTTCACCTCCCAGGACACATGGTGGTGCACAAGTACAAGGACAAGGTCCATCAGGACAAGTACAGGTAAAGGGGCCACTACCTTAGGAAAAGTGTCCACACTTCAAGGATAGAGATTGATAATGATGCCATCACTTGCGGTGATATCCATGGACCGATATAGAGAGATTGTGGCGGATGCTAGGTATTATGAGGATCAGATTACAAAGAGTGGTATCCCTTATGTCAGTTATGTCACCTATAGAGCCTAGTAGGCGGACAGTGAGAGATCCAGTTCATGGACCCATAGTACAAGTAGTTAGGAGACATCACCATCGCATGGGCGGTGGCTATTGAGAGGTGACCAGTTCATAGAGAAAAAGACCAAGTGAGGAGACATGAGAGAGCATTAGAGGTGTCAGGGCTTCCTAGATATGAGAAGATGATGGAGATATTGGGTATTTGTTGATTTTTGACTTATATATATCGGCCTACGTGCTGAAGAGGCAAGATGTACATGAGAGTTTTTGAGATACTTTATTTTATATCTGTATATACATTGTATTGACATATAGACTTTCAAGTATATAGATGATGGTTTTTTATATCTGTTGTGTGTTGTTTCATTTCCATTGCATTGTTATTATGGAAATTAGTTGTAGGCATGGTTGATGTGATGGTGTGATTTAACTTCCAATATATTAATATTAGGGAAATTAGGTGATAGGCATGGTTTGGTTTAATTTTCAAGTTATTGATATGATGGAAACTTATATGTATAGGCATGGTTTGCTTTAACTTCCAAGTTATTGATGTTATGGAAACTATATATATAGGCATGTTTTGATTTAATTTACAAGTTATTGTTGTTATGAAAACTATATTTATAGGCATGGTTTGGTTTAATTTCCAAGTTATTGATGTTATGGAAACTACATGATAGGCATGGGTGTAATGTATGAGTTAATCGAATGGTTTAATTTCCAAGGTATAGATGTTATGGAAACTAGATGATTAGGCATGGTTTGGTTGATGTTGTTGTGATATGAGATGATGTTATTTTGATTTCCAAGTTATTGTTTTTATGGAAACTAGCTATGTAGGCATGGTTGAGTTTGATTTAGATTTCTAATGTATTGATGTTATGGAAATTAGATGTAGGCATGGTTTGGTTTTGTTTGTTTCGATTTAATTTCCAAGTTATTGGTATTATGGAAAGTAAATGATGATGTGTATGGGTGATGTATGGTTGTTTTGTGTTAATTTCTAAGTTATTGTTTTTATGGAAACTAACTAGCTAGGTTTTGCTTATGGGGGACGAATGGTGGGGGAAAAGAGTGACCGAGTTAACCTCCTAGGGCCCCATGTCATCTAAGTGCTTCCTATATATCCCTTGCAAAAGGGGCCTCAGGCCAATGTAGTTCTTCCATAAACTAGGGAAGAATGAGATTGGGTTAGGTAAGTTGAGTAGGCAAGTTGGATAGGTAAGTTGGTTGGGTAAGGCATGTTTGAGAATATGTGAGGTTAAATGGTCAATATGTAATAGGAAAGGTGAATTAGGTGTAGGCAAAGATGAAGGTGTTATGGTTAATTCAATTTTGATGGTCTTGTCATGTTGAAGATATAACAAGTCAACATATAAGAAACCAAAAGAAGCGGCATACCCATATCCGGCAAGGACAATAATGTTCATACCCATAAACTTATTGAAATTAAGTCACTATATACACCGCATGAGTGATGGGTATAAATTTGAAAGAAGTTGTGTGATCACAATGTGTAGAATACACAACACATCCCTTGAGTTGATTTAGAATATAATAAACAAAAGTTAAGTTGGAAGATTTTTTAAGTACAACCTTGTTGTGGGACAATCTTCCCCTTCTCCAAGATATCCAAAGCCATAATAAGCAAGTCCATGACCAAAAGTTTGTACTTTTCTTGAATTTTTATTTTGTTTTTTTCTCTTTTTTTTGCATGTATAGACTGATTGATTCAAGAAGTCTATATTAGGATGAATATAAGTGTCTCCTTAAGGTATTCATGAAGTTTATCAATGCGGGAATCTCCAAGATAATTTTATTTGAGAGATATAAATTAGTATTCTTTTGGAGATAGACTAAGTGCAGTAAATGGCTGGATTTTTATAGTTGTCCTTCGAGGGAGAAGTCTACTTATAGTAGAAAGAGAGAGACATAGATGTCCTTTTGAGGGAATCATCTATTTTCAAGAAGTTTGACTCAAGGAGTAGAATTTTTGTTATCCCAATTTTTGTATTATTTTTGTACTTGAAGTCATGGACAAGACTATAAATAAGTATATGCCTCTTTTATGAAGGAAAACCCATAGTAGGAAAAGGTTAGCTATGAAAGATGGGTTTCAAGTGATGAACGATCATGGGATTCCATCCTAAAAAGGACAAAAAGTATCCATGAGAATCATTCCATGAGTAGTTCCATGGTACTCATCTTGAAGACAAGGATGAATGGTTACAGATAATCACACAATTCTATTTTAGTCATTGGTCCTTAAAAGAGGTATGTGGATGGAGAGGTTTTCTCAAAGGATGGGCATATAAGAGACATAAAGTGATGTTGTACGTTAAAAAATAATAAAACGGTTGAAGATGCAAGGCATTAAGAGGATCAAGTTCGGGTTTACCCTCAAGAGAAAAGAAATGATAAGTTCTTAATCTGCAAGTATGGGTGACAATATAAGGTCCAAGCCAATTAGGAGAAAACTTTCCTTGTTTAATGTTATCCACTTTGGTTACATGTTGGTTTTCCTTCAGAAAAGTCACAAATCTTGAAGTTTATTTCTTGAACATGTTTTTCATAGGCACACTTGATGAGTTTTTGGTAGATTTGGAGATCATCTTCAAGTGTTTAGACAATGTTCGCTTAGTACCTCAAGTTGTGCCAAACGTTCTTAGTGAAAATCATCATCAAAGATCATATATTTTAGGGATATATGAAGAGATGAAATTTACACTTCAAGAGGTAAGAAAACTCAGATCAGAGACCAAAGAGAAATGTGTGGCATTGGTAGAGGTGCAAATATTGGTACGATAAGCCCATAAGGAAAAAGGAATGTGCGTATGCCAATCCTTACTAGTGTCGTCGATGACTTTCATAAGAATTTTGTTGAGGGTTTTGTTGGAAGATTCGACTTGATAATTTTCCCGAGGGTAATATGGTGAAGAAAACCGAGTTGAATACCAAATTTGTCACACGGTTGTGAAGGGTTTTGTTTTTGAATTTTTTCCACTTTTAATGATAAGGTGATGTGGAACACCGAAATGGAAAATGATATGGTGGTTGATAAATTTAGTTACTTATTCAGCTTTGGTAGAAATGAGAGGGATGGCTTCCACCCATTTATTGTAATATTCAGTTATTATTATGATCAAATGATGATGTTGTGAGGAATGAGGGTTGATCTCCCTAAGGAGATCCAAACCCTATTGAGAGAAGGGCCAAAATTCTTGGGTGACTTGTAAGGTGTGACTATGGGTATAGTGAATGTTAGCATGTTGCTAACACTTCACACAATGTTTGACGTAGTCACAACAGTCTTGGTTAAGGGTTGGTCAGTAATAGCCAAGGCAAAGGATACGTTTTACGACTACAAGGCCACTAAAATGTCCCCCATGAATTCCATCGTGAATTTATTTAATAGTGTACAAGATTTCGAACTTTTGAGGCATCGCACGAGGATACTTTGTCAGAGATGGAAATTTACATGCAACCTTCAACCACACTCAACCCCGAGGTCATGCAAGAGTAGCCGATGTTTAATGTGTGTGGCTAACTACAGGAGGATCAGTGACTAAGATATGGTAGTGTGATCTCCTGGTAGCTAAATTGGAGAACAAGATATTTAGAGGCTATGAACAAGTAGTTTAAATTCCCTATGGTTTGTTTTCCTAACTTGGATCTAAGTGTTGATATAGTTTGAAGTGTCCAAATTAACTAAGTTGAAACTAACAATCTATGTTACTACTAAAACAAAACTAACCTAAACAAATCACAATACTTGAAATATTACAATCACAAAAACAATTGACTTCTATTATAAATAATTAAAATATTTCTACACTAAAAATAAACAAGAAAAATAACTCGATGTTGTTATTCACCTGTGCATTGAGTGTATTGAAACTAAACTAACTTAAAATAATAACTTTTCCAAATGATCTATGATGTGTAGAAAAATCCTACGATATTCTCTCCTTCGATCCACAGGATGGGAAGAAGAAGATCCATCACCGGAGGCTACTATGAAAGATTCAAACCCTCTTGGAAATTAACTAATTACTTGCAAATGAAAGGAAAATGATTTCTACTCTATTTGATATGATATAACAATGATAAATTGCAAGAATGAATGAAATCAAACAAAAAATACATCACAGTAATGTAGGTAAATCCATTTGTATTGTAATTTGTCCCCTCATTTTATTCCTTTATTTCTCCAAGTATTCATGTGAGTCCAAGGGATTGGGAATGCAAGAAAAAAGCAAGAGTATGGTGTTTGAGAAATGGCAGCTTGAAGGAAATCTAGATGCAATGCAAGTAGAAGAGAGATAACACAAGAGATCTAAGCTTGGCTATGCAATTCCTAGCAAGATTGTGGCAGAAATACAATACAAGATACACAAAATTCTCAGGCCATTTTCTTGAATACAAGCATTGAATATATAGGAATTTGAGTTGGGATGCGCCTTCATGCATAAGGCAAGAAGAGGTAGTTCCAAATAACTAAAGCACATACAAAAATAGAAGAGGGAAGGGGAACCAAGAAATCAAAACTATTTTTAGACAACTTGGCCCATGGATGCATGCTAAAAGTGAAGTTAAGTGAATCGTCACATGTTAAAAACACACATGATAGAATCTGAAAATCGTCAGACCTCCGCCCTACGCAGGCGGTGGTTCCGAACTAAAGGCCAAAACATACGTAAAAAGAGGTAGAAAGCTGGAAAAAGTTTGGGAAGGATAAGTAAATACGTCGAGGCAAAAAATATATACTTCGAATGGGTTTTGGATCTCAAAACCTTCTTGAAAGGACTTAAATCATCATTGGGGAATTTTGTAACCATTTTTTGACAATGTAGCACATGCAATTTTGGGTGTGTACAAATACCATCAAAGCCACATTTGTAGAGAAGACCTCCCATGATGATGTAACGAGAGACACTTTTTAGGAAGGCTCGTCATCCATTACGAGTGAGATCCAAAGGAAAAATTGAAAGGGAGAGGTAGTCAACGAACTGCTTATACCAAATGTCACGTGGGTTAGTTTCGATTCTTCCCAAAAAATTACGCCACAGATAATATAAGAGGGTGACTACAATCATTGTACTATGAAAAATATTTTGGAGTCTGAAGGTGAGGCAAGTATTTGAGAAGAAATACAAGCCATGGTATCTGCAAATTTATTAGTGGATCACTGAGTGGTTTGAATGATAAAGTGATCAAACGTGGTCAAAAGTATTTTGACATAATGGTTATACTTTTGAATTTCCTCATTACAAAACTAGTATAAATCATTGACTTGGTTCACAACTAGTTGAGAGTCACTAAAGATATTAATGGATTTAACATCTAGGGAAATAAAAATTTGAAGACCTAACACAAGTGCTTCATACTCGGCCATGTTATTAGTGCAGTAAAAGTCAAGTTTGAAGGATAAAGGAATAGGCTCACTATCAAGAGGAATGAGGATGACCCCCGCACCTCCCCCATATTGACATTTGGATCCATCAAAGAATAAGGCCATTTGGTAAACAATATCATCAAGGAAGAGGGTGACGATAGATTCATCAGGAAAATCAAAGTTAGAAGATTGATTTCTAGGAATAAGAGCATCTGCAAGTTGATCTGCAATGGTTTTTCCCTTGACAGACTTTTGATAAATGAATTCCAGGTCTAGGTCTATAAATATCATGAGCCAATGTGTGGTGAATTGGTGTTGATAAGGTTCAAAGCATACATATAATGCAGAGAGTTGGTGTTGGTGACAATAAAGGTTTTTAGTTAAGTAGGTGGTGGAAAAGTTTGGTGGCCATGAAGACTAAGGCTAGGTAAATATTTTCAACGTGAGTATACCTAGTTTCATAGTCTAAAAAAGTATGGATTATGTAATAAACCACTTTATCCCCGTGTTTTCTCATTGCGATGAGCATTCTTGGCCTCCAAGGAATGGTCACAAGTGGCAAAATGTAGAGGTAAAAAGTTTGTCATCTTTAGGTGGGATGAACACAGTAGTGAAGAAGGTATTCCTTCAACTCTTCAAAGGATTTTTGGCACTCAAAGCATTCCAATTGAAGGAGACATCATTTTTAAGGAGATGATGAAAAGGGTGACATCGGTCAGAAAGTTGGGAAATAAAGTGTCGAATGGATTACAATTTTCCTTGCAAACTACAAAGTTGTCAAAGGTTAGTAGGTGGAGGAATCTCGAGAATGGACTTGATTTTGGTGGGATCAATTTCAATGCCTCATAAAGAGACAATTAAACCAAGGAGTTTTCTGGATAAAATGACAAATATACACTTCTTTGGTTAAAGGAAAACACAATATTGGATGAGGTGATCAAAGATGACTTTAAGAACTACAAGGTGTTCGGCACAATTTTGGACTTACTCGAGAAGGTCATCGACATAATATTCCAATATGTCATGCATGATATTGTCAAAGATATAATTCATAGCATGTTGATAGGTGGCACCAACGTTTTGGCATGCGGTCCAAATAGCATGACACAATAATAGAAGGTCCTCCAAGGGGTGATGAAGGAGGTCTTGTGTTGATCTTTTGGAAGTGAGTAATATTTGATTATAACCCAAGAATATGTAAATACGAGATAGAATCTCATGGAAAGCTATAAAATCAATAAGTAGATCAATGTTAGGCAGAGGAAAGTCATCCTTAAGGTAGGAAAGGTTAAGGTTGTAGAAGTCTGTGAAGATATGGAGTCCCCTATTACATTGGTGACAGAACAATGTTTGAGTTCTTTCATAAGAAGTAAAATGTATGGATGTATTTTTCACATCTTTTGTTTCACAAGTTTGGCATCGGAGATAGTGAGATACTGTGGACCACGATATTAAGGTCAATACCGGGCATATCGGCATAAGACTAAGCAAAAAAATTACTATGATCTTGAAGGAAAGAGGTGAAGACTTCATGTTTGGAAGAATATAAATATTGACCTATATTTATAATTTGAAGGTCGTCATGAGTGTGAATGTCAATCTCTATGGTTGATTCATTCAACATGGTTTGTGTCTCGGGATAAGAAGGACCGGTGAATATAAGAATTGTCTCGCATGTAAATAGGTGAGACTAGAATCATCATCCTGATATTGAACGACATTGATAGAAGGTGTGTCGTTATCCAACATATCAGGATAAAGAAGAGGAAGGGAAGAGGGCACCTCGCCATCATGATGATAGGTCAAAGGTCCCAAAGAAATGGTGTTCACGAAAAAAAAGTTAGGAGGGATGGATTCTGGATCCATGGACTTTGTGGGTGAAGGCGGTGTGATAGGTGGGTTAGGTGGGGAAGGCTTATCTTCACCTATGAGGTTGATTCTAGCCTTCTTAGTAATAGGTGGCATGGAAAATCTGATACCACAACAGCTTTTTTTTAGATGGTTTAAGGTATGACTGTGTGATGACCTATTATACAAATAGCTCTCCTAATGATTTTGGTAACTTGCATACACATTCTGGCTCTAATTTATTCATTGCAATATTGTGTGCACTCAAGATCACTTGGCACATTCCCTTGGTCACAGTTTCCCTGTGTGCCCCTTTCCTTTCTCTCCTTCCACCTCTCCCTTGTACCCATCTTCTATGCATTTTCCTTCTTCCTAGTCAGCTTCTTCCCTTCCCGTGTGCCTCACACTTGATTCAATCGATAAGTCCCTGGCCTCCTCGCATGTTGTGCCCATTACTTTGTAATAGTTGTGCCTTGACCATGCATTCTCTACTCACCAATTTGCTTCATTTTCCTTGGTGCACCCTTACACACCTTTCTTTTGACTTTCCTTACGTGCATCGCGCACCCCCTTTGCACCTTCCTCTCTCTCTCTCGTTTTCCTTCCCTTAAACCCTTCTATGCTAGATCATCTTTTAACACATCAAAGCACTCCAACATGGCATCAAATCCTTGCAACAAATAAATGATTGACACATAGTAGAAATGATAAGTATCCACACAGCTTGGCTGTCATTTCAACCAATCCACATGCGTTATGTGTTTTGCGTGAACCGATGACTCTAACATCTTCTAACAGCCATATCTTTTGCTATAAAGCTCTGGGATCGGTGCACGCTTGACTTGTCGAGAGAGATGCATCAGCTTATAGTGACATAAGTTCAAATTCAAATTTTGGTGGATCTGGTAGGTGAGAAATAGGAAAACATCTTTCCAATAATTAATGAGAATATCTTATTCTCCAACCACCCGATTTGATATGATCTCCCTCCACAGATCTATAGGTGGATTTACAGCATTAAATGCTTCTTATCGGTGGTTGTGTTTAAAATTTAGATTTTCCTCCTTCCCTTTTTCCTCCATGGATTCATCTATAAATGTAAGAGCAAGGCTCATTTGCTATGTTAGGGCACTCTGATCCTTACACATTTTGCTAAGGACTCCATATTTTTGTATTTTGAGTCAGACTCTATGTTTGGCTCTTACATGTGGATATCGGCCTCCTTCATCATTTAAAAACTTTGTGCATTCCCGAAGTAATCAAAGCATTTTTTGTGACTATTCTCTGTTCTAACATGTTTGAATTCCTCCTTTCATTTTCTTTTGCATTGTATGTTGGTTTTGCTATTTCAAGTCCCTTACAGTTCCATATCTAGTTGTGCTCCATGAAAACGATCTGGTAAATACATGTTTTGTTGTGCTACTCGTGCCTATCCTCCTTTCATTCATTCCCCTTCATCTCACTCAGAACAGATAGTGTTCATCCCTCTTTTCTAGTGCTATCACCTTTTAGTGTAGTTTCCTTTCACGATTATCCTTCTATCCCTAGTCCTTTAGCATTATTAGATTAGTTTTCCCTTCCAGCACTAGGAGTAGAAATAGATAGAGGAACCATCCTTCTCTAGATATTTTTCCTAAGCTCGCAAGGTCCCACAACTTGGGGATGGTTCCATTGTGGTCTCAAACACCTCAACCCTTCTAAGATCTCGAGACATGGGTGCACGTTTGAGTAACCAACAGTTTCTAGCACGCCCGGTGGGACCAACATTGAAAGCTCAAATTTCATATCTCTAAGTTTTGGTGTGTGGACTTAGTGTTTCAGCCTTCGGAGGCTCATTTCAACACATCTAGTGACTCCCAATATTTTAAGATCTCTGTTTCAAGATCTTGAGCACCTTTCATGAGAAGAGTGCACACAAGAAGAAGTGCAACAACTGAAGATTCTTTTGAATACCTCCATCTATCCCCAAGAAGAGTTCATTCCAAAAATCCCATGTGCGCATCTCTATCTCCAGCGTGCCACGCCCACTCAAATACTCCTAAAAATAGACAACCTGCACGCCCTGCAATGGCACATCAACAACCTCCTCCATTAATAAAATTTGTAAACTTTTTTGGAGGGATTCCCTTACTCTTGGCCATGCAACATGATATGCCAAATGGCACACTTAAGAGTATTCCTTACTTTACTGGTGAGAATCAAGTCACCCCTCAGGAGCATATCCAGATATAGAAAATGTGTGTTCACTCTATCTGATCACACATGATGATGTAGCAGTCAAGTTGCTTGCAACCTCTTTCAAAGGTAAAGCACTTCAATGGTACCGAGGCTTGAGACTTGGATCTATCACCACCTGGGATGAGTTGGGAACAAATATTTGTAATTACTTTGAAGATAAGTCAAATCACCTATCGTTGGTGGAGCAACTGACAACAACAAGGAGGGCGCCTAATGAGCAGATGACTGATTTCAACATCATATTTCAAAATACTTGGGATAGAATCCCTCTTATGGTAAGACCTACATCCCAACATGCTTTCCTTTATTATCTAAAGGCGCTCAACAATGATATTTCAATTATGATCCAATCTATGGGAGGTATGACTTTACCATCTACTTATAGCATTGCAGTAAGGAAAAAAATAGTCTTATTCATGTAGGAAAGTTGGCTCCTAGACCGCCCATGCCCTTGTTCCTAGAGATGTCACAAGTGCCCCAGCCTTCTATGGCCCCTATTCCTATCCCTGAGCAAAGCGTGCAACCAATTTCCTCAACATCCTATTCTCCATCACAACAAAAGGAAGATGAAGAATTGAAGGCTTTGATTAGAAATTTATCAAACAAGGTCATATCATTAGAAAAGTAACATGCACAAGTCTATAGAGGTAATTCCAATCAAGCGCATGGCCAAAGCAATCAACCTTGGTGGAATCAATATGGAAATTAAAGATACGCACCCAACCAGAAGAAAGATAGATGGTGGCCTAATGCACATCTTCCTCGCAAGTGTTCCATCTCGTGCCTTCTCTCCCAACACCCAATGCAAGCCAAACACTTGTTCTAGTTCAGAACAACTTGGCACAAGATTCAAAATGGTGCTTCCCTTACAACATGTCACAGTCAATATCATTGCGCTAATGTTGCACACACCCAAGCCTTCATGATCTAGAATGCTTCATCCTGTGAGCCATCAACAAGCGCCCATGAAGCAGATAATATAGAAAGACCAAAAGTTCCTCCAGAGACAAATTTGATGTTCTTTGGCGTGGAGGACTTATGCAAAATCAACCAAGCTGTAGAATATACAAATAGACCACACACCCAAATTACGGACAACACAAGATATAAGGAAATAATATTAGAGTCGTGCGCATAGGTTACAACCCCAGAAATGCAAACATATCATCAAAGGAAGAAAGAAGAAGACAATACATCTTGCAGCAAAAGCACTCAAATACCTATGCATGAGGCCCTGCATAAAGCTCCTTCCTCAAGCAAAGATGTGCCCTCGCTTTGGTAGGTCAAGCCTCTACTCCATCTAAAATTCAGGGTTCCTCCCCTGAGTAGTCAAGAAGAGATGTTTTTTCCCAAATGCACAAGATGGGGGTCCTTTTCTTCAACATTGTTGACTAGATGAAGAGAACAAACATAAGCATCACAATATGGGATGCCCTCACCATTCCATCTCAAATGGGGGATCTATTACATGAAGCTCTTGCGCAACTCCCATGCATTGATCCAGCTTATGTAGAAGCCACGCGCTTCTCACAAAAATCTTCCAAGAAGAGGAGAAAAATTAAGTAAAGTTGTTAGAACCCCACCCTTCTATATTTCCTTGATTATAGGTAAACACCTAGAACATAACTACATGATTGACTTAAGCACTAGTACTTATGTTATGCCTAAGAAGATAGCTGATATCTTAGGTCTAAAATATAGCCCTTTGTCTAAAGGAGTCCTACACCTTGATGGATCAATTGTTACCACCTTAGGAGTCATCAAGGATCTTGAGTTAACCCTCCATGCATGTCTAAGCCAAAAATTACTCAAGATGTGTCAATCATTGACCCGCTCCCTTTGTTTTCCTTATGTTTAACAAGACAATTTACTCAAGCTAAAGTGGGTGGTTACTTGTCTTCTGATTGGTCTCATATGTTACTCAAGACAAGGTATGGTACCCGGTTTACCATACAAGATGAGCCTATATTTTCCTATCATGTAGAGTTATATGTATCATCCCCTCTCCAAGCCAACTGTTTAATCCAAGAAGAAAAAGCTTTAGTTCTGAAGAGCAATCTATTCCACCTTCTATTCCTAACTTAGTGCTTGATGAATGGGCAGAAAGATATCAAAAATTTGATCTTTATGCTGAAGAACTAGAATCCTATGAAACTAGGCTTGGTACTTATTACATTCCGTAAGAAGATGTTATGCTTCCACACACGCCGATGAAAGAAAAGTTCAAACTGGTCTATGGAAGTTGTACTTTGATGGATCCGTAGCGAGAAACAAGGTAGGAGCAAGAGTGGTTCTCATTTTCCTAAGGATGATAAATTATTCTTCACGCACACCTACAGCTTTGTATGCTCTAATAATGTGGTAGAGTATGAAGCATTAGTGCATGGCTTGCTCATTGCTGAGAAGAAGAAAATTAAGGCACTACAAATCTTTGGGGACACAGAATTGATCATCCACCAGGTTACCAACAAGTGCTAAAAAAATAATAATATTCTCAAAGATTATAAATATAGAGTATGGGACCTACTTGAGAGCTTTGATGCCCTTAATCTGCAGGTGGTTCTGTGCAGAATGAATAAGGAAGCTAACTAGATGGCCATACTAGGTTCATAATTTTCTCCCCGAGGACTTCACAAAGGAAACACTCAAAAATCAAGATGGTGATTAGGAAATCTATTCTAGATAGCAACACCAGCTAGGAAGTGTTTGATGATGACGTTCAAATCATCCATTTTATCCAGAATGAAGCTGAATTTTCATCAAGTATGCAATTTGACTTGCATAACAACTATGGTGACCAAGTGATACAACTAAAGACAAATAAGTTTCCTAAAGGGCTGGTCACCTTAGAGAAAATGTTCAGCCTTGATGATGATTTCAAGGGTGAAGAAAGATACATGTGCGCATGCAAGAGGACTTCTCCTCCGTTACTATTGCACACGGAAAGATCCGTTGCTCAACAGGACTTGTGTGCATGAAGAAAAATAGGCCTTCATCTCTCTCTATCAAAAATATAGTGATATTTTCTCATGGGAGTATGAAGACCTCAAATTTTTGATCCAAGTGTTTCTCAACACTCCATTAACCTTGATCCTGGTATAAATCCCATCAAACAGAAGCAATGGCCAATCAATCCAAAGATAGAGCCCCTCATGAGAAAGGAATTATCAAAACTCATTGAGACAAAAATTATTTTTTCTATCAAATACTCTACCTAGGTAGAAATTCTAGTTCTAGTGCGCAAGAAGAATGGTGAAATAAGACTCTGTGTTGATTTCAATTATTTTAATAAGACATCTCTAAAGGATCATTATAATTCTCCTTTAATGGATTAGATTCTATAGACCGTAGTTGGCAAGTGCAGACATTCTCCATGCTAGATGGGTACTTAGGTTTCAACCAGATCCTGGTAAAGGAAGAGGATAAATTCAAAACAGCATTTACAACCAAATGGGGAACATATGCATATCATAAAATGCCCTTTGGTCTGTCAAATGTGGGCACCACATTTCAGCGTGCTATGGATATTTCTTTCAAAGGATACATTAATGATTTTATCCTAGTTTACCTTGATGATATAACTGTCTTCTCAAAGCAAAGTGTGGATCATATGGCACACCTGGAAAAAGTCTTTGAGAGATGCAGAGAATTTGGGGTATCTCTTAACCCTAAGAAGTGCAATTTTGCAATGCAGGGAAAGCTCTTGGGCCATGTGGTTTCAAAGGATGGCATCACAATTGATCCTGAATGCATTTCAGCCATCCTAGCTCTTTCCCCCGTCAGGCACAAAAAGGCCCTACATTCCTTCCTTGGCAAGATCAATTTTTTTAAGTGTTTTATCCTTGACTTTGTTTGACTAGTTCGTCCCATCACCTTGATGCTCAAGAAGGAAAAATCCTTTAGATGGAAAATGTAGGAAGAGAAAGCTAGAGAAGATACAAATTTGGATGAATAGGAAAAAACATAGAGAATATATTAATACTAGTTTTTGAGAGCTTTCTGAAAATGTAAACAAATCTAAACGATTCCACAAATTTCAGTATAGGGAGCGTTTTTATCAAAAACACTAAATTTGCAATAAATTTTTCAAATGATATCAAAAAGGTCTGAAATTTTCAAGGATTTATACTTGAATGGATTAGAAACTTTGGTAAAAACTTCGCCCATAAATTTGATGTGGTTCTTAAGATAGAGTGGAAACAAAACATAGGTTTTTTACCCTAATTTTGGCTCGGATCGTAGCTCTAACACCACTTGTAATGAAATTACTTGTATACTTCAGATTATGAGCAACAATAGAACACCAAATAACACAATATTTCAGAATAATTATCTCAATATGCAATTAGAATAGCTTCACCACTTCGAGGGGGTAACCTCCAAACCATAGAATAAGACTCATATGCTCAAATAATGATGAACTACTACCTACAATCCCATATATATACTATTCATATGCTATTGCCATCACCATGGCTGACCTACTAAGCATGAGAAAGTATAAATGATATAATAAAATGATATGGTCAGCCCCAAGTGGGCTACTCATATCCTAATACAAGATATAAGTCAATGGTGTAGCATTATCCGTAAGGTTGTCTTTTGTTCACTCATCAATGGGTTTAAATAGTCACGTAAAATCTAGATACCCTTCCATATATGTGTTAATATCCATTCAAGATGGCTCATCTTTATCACTTATTGCACAAGCATCACCGCCGCTCTTTGTTGTTTCATGCGCAGCTTCATATTTTTAGTGTCTGCTTTTTGCATGGTCTCGATATAAGATTCAACTTGTGTGTCTAGCTTCTCATTTCTCTGGTTTTTCAGATCCTCATGAAAATAACTTTACCACTAGCAATATAATCTCATGGTAAAACACATCTGATTGATATTTTGTAAATCCTCTTTTCTTTATTTGGAAATAGGACTTATACACTTCGGCTCTGTGTACCTACTTTCACAGGCCTCCTCCATATGTCAATATTTTTCTTCATTTACCTTGTTTGCACGAGCTATGTTTCGATGTCACCTCACTCAATATCCACAAGTCCTGACTTCTTTCTTGAACTTCTCAACTTATATGTTTAGGTCCGTTAGCTTAACCTATTTTCCTTCTTTCTTTGAATAGTCATAGGTGCACAATGAGGTAATGGTTGAAACCACTCCACTTTGTACATCACAGAAGTCATGTCAAGTACTTACCGTAATCTTCCTTCATTTCTATGTTTGGGTTACCATAGCCATCAACACCATCACTTAAAGGATTTATCTATTTTGACACTTTTGACCAAGATGTATCTCAATTTAATAGATGTGATAACAATGTCTCAACAACAGCCCCTTGATTTACCAATATCACAAGCTAACTATCGAGATAAAATGGGTCTATAGAAATAAATAGTTCTAGTTTTAGTGATTCTATTGATTTTTATGTTAGCATTTATGTTTCATTTGATTCCATACATTAGCATGTGGTGGAGTATATTGTTAGAGCCGAGGAATTCAAAACATTTGTAGGCACTTAACTAATTATAAATCATGGAGTACCTTGTCTAATCACAAATGTGTCAAAGACTATTGTATAAAACAAACCTATATAATGGCTAGACAATCATTAATTTGATATTGCCAAGTTTTTGAAGAGCTAGGAAGAAAATTATAATTTCATGTTGATTAATAAACTTCATGACCTCCTTGTGAAATTGTACCACCTAGATTTCATCTTTAAAATTTGTTAATACATGCTCGAGCACCCTTTCCTAGAATGTGCACCATCAAATTGATGATAATGTGGTTGGTGTTTGATGATTGCCACCCTTTCTCAGGCATTTCATGGAAGCATATTTACGTTATCTTTTATATCTCTAATCCAAACCATGCAATTAGATTTGGCATGTGCATAATTCAAGATCAAGATTACACACTCTTTGTATTTCTAGATAACCAAATTTTATTTAGGTTGGATTCATTATGAATCATGATAAATGGTGTACTATGTTTTACAATAGGTTAGCAATAATAACTCACAAATAAGAGTGGAATAGGGAAGATCCACACAATATAAGTGAAATGAAGAGAAGAATACTGAATATATGACTAATCAACTTCAATTGGTTGCATTCAAGTTGCATTTAGTGATGAACTTACAATATCGCAGGAGTAGATTCACAGAAATAGATTACAATTCAGCATATGGCATATACATATTAAAAACATTAACTCACAAATAAGAGAAAACAGAGAGCAGTCCATGTAATATAAGTGAAATGAAAAGAACAATACATTCCAATCGCAGGTATTGCAAGCAAAGGGTCCTTGGATGGTGAGTTCCCAACACGTGCTCAATTGAATGATTGTCGGGTTTAAACTAGTGAGAAGAATGTCTGAACGGATGTTTTATGAGCGGGGCACATTTTAAAAGCATATTATTCATTTTTCTATTGTTATGCATTGTATAAATGTATCTAACATAGACATTCCTATCAAAATCATGTGCTACATAATTTACATCACCAACTACCCAAATTGATACTAAAAGGCACTATAATGTACCATGAGAAATCACTAAATTTTTTTTTTTCTAGTTTAACAACTTTACATCTTCATCTCCATATTCATGTCAACCACACTCCAAATTTTTTTTGCTAACAATTTATTTTCGTTTTATGCTTCCGAACTCAACAATTCTTTGAGTCATGAACCAAGATTGTTGTCATGGTCACTATGCCTTCCCAAAAAGGAATAAAAAGATTCACGATTGTGTTGATAGACTATCATGATTATCAATTATTCTTGTTGAAAAACTAATTTCAGATATCATAAACTTATTATAAATCTTTTTAAAAACATAGTAAATTTCAAAGATCTACACCGGTTGTCTTGAATAACTTCTTTGTTTGCCTTTCTCCCATATATCATTTTTTCCATTTGTATGTGAATTGAATTGGTTTTCTTTATCGTGTGCATTGTATGCACAATATTATATCTATTTATTTGTATTATATCTTATAGGTTACTATAAATGGAGCCATTACAAACATGTCACATATCACTAACAACTTGACATGACTTGATTCCTTCATTGGAGAACTAAAGTTATGCTTGATTATAGGGCATGAAAAACTCATTAAATGAGATTCTAAAAGGTAATTGACCAAAGAAAGTCGATAAGGAAATGGTATGACTAAATTAGAAGACCAAAGATTCAAAATCCCAAAGGCTCTTTGTAAGATTCTTAATGTTGCAATGTTTCTTCATGGTGAGTGTAATGCCCCATTTGATGTTTCCCGGTCCCCCCGGCATGATGAATTTGTTGCTAAGCCCGGAGACTCGGTGTGCATGTGCTTTCGTTGACCTTTGTTGATCGTTTCAGTCACAAAGAAGGTTTTTCACCTTCGCTCTCTTTCTTGCCTTTTGGGTCGTTGTCGACACCCCAACCGTGGACCTCGTAGCATCATGGACGACTATTCAGTTTAAGGAAAAATTTGGTTCTCAGCTCTTCAATTTTGTCGGGTCATCGACATTAATAGGATTAATAATTATTATCATTATTAAGCCGTAAAATTATTAAAATAATTTTTATAATACTATTATAACTCATATCGCCAACTTCGATCAGTCACTTTTGTGTCGAAATTTTATCTCTAGTAATGGATTGACTTTAAGTTATATTTTATTTATTTGTCTACTTCGTTTTAGGGTTTTATGACATTTTAGACTAAAACAAACAAACAAAAATATAGATAAATACATTTAAAAGAAATTAAAAATAAAATAAAATAAAAAACTCATGATTTCTTTGTGAGGGCGATTAGGGCAAAGAAGAGAAGGGCGGAATGCAAAAAAAAAACACCAGGTTGGATTTGTGGGTGGTGGCTGAACAAAACCAGGGCGTTTTCTTTGGACTGTCCCCAAGCAATGCTTCGCCAGATGACATCTCATGGAGTGCCATCACTGTTGGGCCTCCTCCCAGCCTCCTAGCCACGCCAACATTCTCCCAGGACGCGCCACACACCTGCATGGGAAGATCAAGCAAAAAGGAGGATGATTTTTGTTTTTTTGGTCTGTCACATTGCCAACACCCTTCCAGCCCATGCCCAGGCCTGCATGGGCTCCCATCAAAGCCAAAAAGGCAAAGGAAATTTTTCTGATGTTACAGTCGTGCAAGTGCCCTAGTCGATGCGTATGTAAAATGTGGAAGCATGCGACCTGTTCGACTAAATGCGTGGAAGAAATGCGGTTCCATGGACTGCAATGATTTCGGATATGCACAAAATGGTTTTGTTGAAACTGCATTGAAATTTTCCAAGAAAAATACGGTTAGCAGGTTTGAAGCCACACCCCACAACCTTTGCTGATAACCTCCCAGCTGCTGTCAAAATGGGAGCTTTAGAACTGCGCATGGACATCCATCAAAGCATCATGGGAAGATAATATCCTTAAATGTCTTGTCAGGTACCCAGATCAGCTTGTATGCAAAATGTGAAGGCATACACAACACATGTGAACTGTTTGACAAAATACCTAAAAGATATGTGGTCTCCTGGACTGCAATGATAGTAGGATATGCAAAAAAATGGGTCTGTTTAAAAGGCGTTGGACTGTTTGATAGAATGCCTCAAAGAGATGTGGTCTTATGGAACCTACCCTGACCATCAACCTATGGCGGTTGTGAGGATGTATTTGCTTGGTTTGAGTGAAATAAAAACGTGATCTCAAGGGCTTCAATCAGGGTAGGGACATTTGGCAGATGTTGTAGTTGCAGGTGTTATGGCAGATATGTATACAAAAATGTCAACTATTTGACAAAATGCCTCAAAGAAATGTTGCCTCATGGAATGCCAGGATTGCAAGATATGCACATAATGGATCTGTTCAAAAGGTTTTAGAAACACACAAGCAACTACTTACTCTGTTGGAAAACCATCAAGGCATAGAAAACAAGATGTTTTGTTTGCAATGCAACTTCCCTGGTAGACATGTATGTTAAATGGTGGAGTTGAGGACGCTCGTGGACTGGTTGACGAAGTGCCCAAGCAAGAGACTGAACCCAAGCCTATGGCTTCAACCGACTTCGTTCTCCAGGCATGGTGTTTCTTCCCTTACCTCTCATAATTCTCGTGTTTTAGTTCTCTTTTACAACTGAATAGAATTTTAAAATTATGGGATTTTTAATATAGTTAAATGTTCCTTCAACTCGTTGCAAAACAATAATTTTCGTGTCGTAACTCACGAAGTCATTATAACTCGCCTACTCTAAACCATGAACTATCACCCTCACTTCTAGATGATTTAGAAAACTCTTACCCTTCTTGATCGCTCCAATATCGTTTTATCGACCAGATGAATTTGACTTTCCACTGATAAAGTTGACCTTCTCCTTGTTTTAAATAGTTAAATTTTACATTTTTCGGAGACTCACTAAGTACCCTTCGCAACTCTGGAAACGAGATGTGAAGTTTCATTCATGTACCTTGGTATACGAGGAGTCACCTTGATTTTTGGTTTGACCAAACGATCATATGACATCCTTTTGACACTCTTATAGGAGCCTTGTTACACCAATTTACAACAGTAGAGAGTTGTTAAAACTACAAAGTTGGCTTTCGTTTTGGACCACCATTTGAAACCCGGAAAGAGAAATCACATTCCGTCTTCACAAACCTTTAGCATTTATACTAGAAAATGCATAAAAATTCAAGATAGGAAACAACACTTTTCGGATAGTTTGGCGAAGCCATTTTGTAGGCCTCCAAATCGCGGTGACCCATTTCATCTTGTCGCTCTAGAAAACTCGTTCTTTGTTTAAAAATGGTTCTCTAGTTCACACCCGTTGACTCGATGAATTCTCCTTATATAGGGGAAATAGTAGGATATGTCTCGTTGCATGCTCCTCCATTGAATGTTTGTTTTGGACGCGGTTTTATGGGCCCTCGAGCTAATTTTTGTCGGTTTACAACCGGGTGAACTACAACCAAGGGGCCCCGAAAACTAGCCGCCAAACGCAAAACGTTTGCTCTTTTTCAATTCATTTAGTTGCTATGAACTCTTGGTATATCTGGGGACACGTATAAATTTAATCATGGTGTGTGCGCTCATCGGAAGATAACCTTTGGAAGCATTTTTTTAGCCTCCGAGCCCATTTTGATCATTTTGTAGCTAGTGAGGAAATGTAAGAATAGAAAGTTGCGGGACCTCGTAGGGTTGCCAAATCACCCTGAAAATGTTTAAACACACGTAAATAACTGTTTGAAACATTATAATGAAACTTGTTGTGTGTATTAGAAACTTTGGCAAAATGATGTTTTCTCTCTCTTCCTTTCTCTCTCTCTCTCTAGGTTACAAAATGAAGAAAAATGAAATGTAATGAATACATGTTTCTAGACCTTTTTTATTACAAATTGTAATTATTGTCGATGTAAATGGGAAACTAAAAATGATACTTATGATTGATTAGGGTGGATGTCATGCCAAATGATTTATCACGATATCATGCTCACGTGGGTTTTGCAGGATGGAATAACGACGACAAAAAGGCGATGTGTAATTTAATTATTATTATTGTAATTTTTATAGGTCATTGTAAAATGAATAACTGTCTAATGTAGTCTCTTGTTACAGAAAAGTTATAATTGAAATTTGTTAATATGCATGAGATGTTAGTTTTAGGGATAACTTAGGAAATGTGCATCTAATCACCGGTTCAATTTGATTCTTAGTTGTGTATGGAAAAAGGGTTTGATTTATACATAGTAAATTGAAATTGAAGTTAATATCTTGTAGTAATTTCTTAGTATTCATTAAACGATTAAATTAATTATTGGGTTATCTTCTTACCTTGCAAACATAATAAAGAGTTTTAATGGGAACACTCAACCTTAATAAAATATTTGTGCATAACTTGCCTGCATGTGTGATCCTTTTTACCATATAAGAAATTTAAGACCGTAGAACGAACTTAAGCTTTGCACTCGATGGAACACTCTAGGTTAGGTAAATAAAACCCTAGTTGGAGTTTACCGTCATAGTCATTATGTTTAGCGGCATGGTCGTGAACCCATATTTTAGGAATGTCAAGGTCCAACTTTATCCAGAGTATGTGGTTTCCTTCTAGTTTTGGTAATCATGAGAAGAATGCCCTCTCTTCAGGTCCGATACTAGGTTGAGTGGCAAAGGCCACTTAGGAAGTCACCTTATGAGTCCTTGTTTAAAGGAACGACTAAACGGTGCTACCTTGGTTTCTATCAAAATAACATGTTGGTATCTTCTTGAAGGTGGTTTAGTATAAATATGTCTGCTTGCCTTAAAATCATATATAGTTGAGGCGTAGATCATTAGGTGCATATTGGAATTAAACTAAACCCTAGTGGATTTTGTATGTTAACTTGTGGGTTGAAAACTTTAATTTAACTCCTTGCATGCGAAATTGAGTTGAAAGATGCTGATTCTAGAGAACCTTAAGAATTGTAATCTTGTCCCTTAATCCCTTGTTATGTCATTTCATGGCATTAAGGAATAAAGAATAATTCTTATGTGGAATCGTGCAATGCAAGGATATGGGATCTTCGTGAACACATATCACTTGTGGTTCATGTATAGTTTACAATTCTTCCGATCATGTACCCCTTCAAGATGTTAGTCAAATACTTCTATAACTCCTGATTACAAAACAATGCTAAGAACGAGACCTTAGTGTGATGTAAGAGCATATCATATAATGTTGCACACGAGATTGGAGATTAGGATTAAGGTCAATCTTGGAGTCCTTATAACTTAATTAAACTTTTTCATGCATTGCAAAGAATATAAATTGCCTTGGTGTGACCAAACTTCGAGAAAACAAAAGATATATAAATATAAATGGAAGTCCATAAGTTATTGAACTTTAACAACTATGGTAGCGAAATAACTATTCCGTGATCGATGGATGTTCTTGGGAAAAATCTATCTTGAATCTATGTCTTCCTTAATCCCAAGATTTCACCTTGACATCATGTTAGATTCACTTGTGTAGCAAGGGTAAATTTTAAACATTAAATAAATGTTTGAGAAGCACATTCTTAACATAAGAACAAGATAATTAAGTACTGTATATGTGATTTGAATTGTGCCAAATAAGCCAGTAAGTTATGGAATTTCCGTGATGCATAAAGGAAGCCAACCTAAATTGGTCGAACTATAAATTAAAAATGGAATGAACTTAAGATTTTGTAGATGGAGAAAGGAGAAAACTATACTTGCACAATAATGTTCCTAGAATGATAATCATAACTAAGATGCAATTAAAGAAATGATGTGTTGTGGGTTCGCCATTCCTGAAGTCATGTTTCTTGTGGTTGGGTCATTGCTAGTATTCGTTCATGTGGAAAAGTGTGGTATAAACAGGTATATGGTGTTGTCATGTGTCTATGTGATTTGATGACTGATGTAAGTATCGTATATGTTGTCGAGTTTTCCTACTTGGAGCCCTTACTTTGTGTTGTGTGTAGTGAGCAATGTAAGTCAAAAAAATTATCCTGGTATTTTACTGTTGTATTTGGGTGTGTAAAATGTGGGCACTACATATGGTATCAGAGCGAAGGTTCATGCTCTCGAACCTCTGGGATGGATTGGATTTGTGATGATTTTGCATGATAGTGATGGTGTTACATGATGGGTTGCATGATGGTGATAGTGTTTCATGATGGTGATAAATATTGGAAGGGTAATGTGTTTTAAGAGTGATGTGATCTATGTCATAATTGTGATAGTGTGAACGCACATGAGGTGTATGTCACTTAGTGCACTTTTGTTATCATGTTGATGTGCTAGGGATGGGAGTATTCTCTCTCCTTCGTGTGGATTCTATGAAGAGTCCACGTGTGAATTACTGCTTGGATTGTGTAAAAAGAATTCTAATGTGGATGACGGGGTGTTGGAACATTGTGGCATATTGTGATATGTGGGTGTGTCGATATGTGGTATGACTGGATTGATGTAAAGTGAATTGAATTGTATCATGATGTTTTACCATGTTTTGAAGAAATGTGTGTATCACTTTGTATGTAGCAAATGAATGTTATGTTGTGATGTTACTATGTCCATTGTATGTATGATTTATGTAATATGTGATGGTTCATGTCGTGATTTAGGGGCATATGGTGAGTATGATCCCTAGTGTATAGTGATTGCACTTTGGGTGCAGGATGTGGTAATGTGATGTATTGTAACCCATGAAGGTAATGATTGTGTTGTACCCTGTATATTTATACCATGCGCAAGACGTTATGGTTGTTGTGTGTGAATTACCATTGTGTTTGTGATGTAGTTATGTGTATGTTGTGGACCTTACACTAGACAACCCTAAGGGGATAAATTGTCAAGAGTGTATGTGTGGAGAGAGGAGGCGTGGACCAGATTGTCATAATCTTGAGCTGAGTACAAGTGAGAAAGTGGAGTCTTATATAGACTAAAAACCCACTTTTATCTGTTTAGTATACTTCGAGCTTGCTCAGTATATTGTGGGTGCGCACCACCTTAGGCTCAACTTATGCAACCTTATGTCCCTGCTCTTTCCTATTAGATTGTTTATTGAATAATCCTATGTGATTTTGACTATGTTGATCCTTGTGGGAGTTTGGAGTTATGATTCAGGTAGAGATGATGACAGATACATTATTTGATATACTCATTTCTAGTTACATGTATGTTTTTACGAGCTGAGGCTCGATGTCCAAGTGCCAGCAACTCGATGAGTACCCCTTTGGTGGCGATATGATGCCACATAGTGATTTTGATGTGCTATTTTCTCATTACGTATTTTATTCATAAATTAATCTTTCTCTTTTCGCTAGAACCAGCCGTTTTCTTGATTGACATGTTCTTATATTTTGGGCATTTATTTGATTTTTACATTAACAATTGGATTTTACACTAACCATGGCTAATTAGCCATTTGTTTTCTTAGTTTTAAAACCTTCTTTTCATATTTAAAAGATTTGTAACCTAGCCCAAGGCTTTTGATTTTGTCACTTGGCATTTGAATGGATTGTTATGTTGGTTCTAATGTCGTAATGTGTTGGAATATGGTCATGGGATTCACCATGGAGTGGTTGAACCTATGGACCTACTTCGTTGTATGGGGGTACGCCCCCGGAGTTACTGAGATAAATAACGGGTTATTGAACCATGGTTTATTATGTCACTTGGGTTCGGGGTGATGGGGCTCTATGTGCCTAGGGTCATAGGGTGACTCGGCCTCATTTAAAAGGAGAAAGGAGACGAGCCTCTATGGTTGAGTGACCTGTTACTCTTTATGGCACTCTATGGTTAAGTGACCTAATATTCTTGATGGGGCTCTATGGTTGAGTGACCTAACTTGGTTTTGGCACTATGTTTCTTCCTCTTGGGAGGTATATGGAGTTTATCTAGTGATGCTTTGGGGAGGTATATGGAGTTGTATTCTATTGCTTTTGGAGATATCTGGAGTTTTTTCGTGATGCCTTGTGATGTGTGGAGATTGGTATAGTGAGTTATGTGTACCTGTATGATTATTTTTTGACACCTTGTTATGTATGAGGCTTGACTCTTCTCCTGGTTGGTATGGACTATTGGATATTGTCTTGGCACTATGTTGGTGCAAAGTCATGGATTTTTGGGGCTTGTGATACCCATTGTATATGTATCAACATATTGATTCTATTTGTCACTCATATGTGTGTACTAGATCTATGTCTAGGACATAATTGTTGGAAATTATTTGTTATGTGGTATACCTGTTGTCATTCCATGGTTTGGTGAAACCCTTGTGATGTGATATGGTCGTGTAAGTATGTAAAAGTATGCTTGTGAAATTTTAGTGTTGTGTATGACCCTAGTAGGGTGTCGTGACTATAGTTCATGATGGGAACCCACAGGGATGAATAAACTAAAATTCGATAAAAATGAAATTTTAAAGGACTTGAATTAAGAATAATGTTAATAGAAAGAGATTAATGAAATAACGAATGATAGAGAACTACCAATCTTCACAGAACCTTGAAAGTTGAAATGTCTACCAATTATTCCTAGGGCCACCCCGTGACCATGCCTTTGTGTCTGAAATCTTAACCCTAGCACGTGCCTTCGCCTTATTCGTTCCTTGTTGTTTACCATTTCTCCTTCTTCATTGTATGTCACATCGAGGATGATGCTTTCTTAAGGGGAGGAGGATGTAATGCCCCATTTGATGTTTCCCCAGTCCCTGGCATGACGACTTTGTTGCTAAGCCTAGGAGACTGGTGTGCATGTGCTTTCATTGACCGTTGTTGACCGTGTCAAGGTCGCAGTGAAGGTTTTGCACCTTCCCTCTCTTTCTTGCCTTTCGGGTCATTGTCGACACCCCAACTGTGGACCTCGTAGTGTCATGGATGACTATCCGGTTCAAGGAAAAATTTGGTTCTCAGCTCTTTGAGTTTGTCGGGTCATCGACATTAATAGGATTAATAATTATTATCATTATTAAGCCGTAAAATTATTAAAATAATGTTTATAATACTATTATAACTCATATCGCCGACTTTGATCAGTCGCTTTTGTGTCGAAATTTTATCTCTGGTAATGGATTGACTTTAAGTTATATTTTATTTATTTGTCTACTTCATTTTAGGGTTTTATGATGTTTTAGATTAAAACAAACAAAAATATATATAGATAAATACATTTAAAAGAAATTAAAAAAATCAAAACCCATGATTTCTTTATGAGGGTAGATTAGGTCAAAGAAGAGAAGGGCGGAAGGGCGAATGCAAAAAAAAAAACACCGGAGTTGGATTTGAGGGCGGCAATTAACAAAACCAGGGCATTTTCTTTGGACTGTCCCCAAGCAATGCTTCGCTAAATGACATCTCATGGAGTGCCATCACTGTTGGGCCTCCTCCCGCCTCCTATCCATGCCAAAGCATTCTCCTGCACCACGCCACACACTGTGTGGGAAGATCAAGCAAAAATGAGGATGATTTTTGTTTGTTTGGTCTCATCATGTGCCAACACCCTTCCATCAAAGCCAAAAAGGCAAGGGTTGCCAAATCACCCTGAAAATGTTTAAACACACGTAAATAATTGTTTAAAACACTATAATGAAACTTGTTGTGTGTATTGGAACTTTTGGCAAAATGATGTTTTCTCTCTCTTCCTTTCTCTCTCTCTCCTGGGTTACAAAATGAAGAAAAATGAAATGCAATGAATACATGTTTCTAGACCTTTTTTTTCGATTACAAATTGTAATTATTGTCAGATGTAAATGGGAAACTGAAAAATGATACTTATGATTGATTAGGGTGGATGCCATGCCAGCGATTTATCGCTGATATCATGCTCACGTGGGTTTTGTAGGATGGAAGAACGATGACAAAAAGGCGATGTGTAATTTAATTATTATTATTGTAATTTTTATAGGTCATTGTAAAATGAATAACTGTCTAATGTAGTCTCTTGTTACAGAAAAGTTATAATGGAAATTTGTTAATATGCATGAGATGCTAGTTTTAGGGATAACTTAGGAAATGTGCATCTAATCACCGGTTTAATTTGATTCTTAGTTGTGTATGGCAAAAAGGGTTTGATTTATACATAGTAAATTGAAATTGAAGTTAATATCTTGTAGTAATTTCTTAGTATTCATTAAACGATTAAATTAATTACTGGGTTATCTTCTTACCTTGCAAACATAATAAAGAGTTTTAATGGGAACACTCAACCTTAATAAAATATTCGTGCATAACTTGCCTGCATGTGTGATCCTTTTTACCATATAAGAAATTTAAGACCATAGAACGAACTTAAGCTTTGCACTCGATGGAACACTCTAGGTTAGGTAAATAAAACCCCTAGTTGGAGTTTTCATAGTCATTATGTTTAGCGACATGGTCGTGAACCCATATTTTAGGAATGTCATGGTCCAACTTTATCCAAAGTATGTGGTTTCCTTCTAGTTTTGGTAATCGTGAGAAGAATGCCCTCTCTTCGGTCCAACACCAGGTTGAGTGGCAAAGACCGCTTTGGAAGTCACCTTATGAGTCCTTGTTCGAAGGAACGACTAAACGGTGCTACCTTGGTTTCTATCAAAATAACATCTTGGTATCTTCTTGAAGGTGGTTTAGTATAAATATGTCCGCTTGCCTTAAAATCATATATAGTTGAGGCGTAGATCATTAGGTGCATATTGGAATTAAACTAAACCCTAGTGGATTTTGTATGTTAACTTGTGGGTAGAAAACTATAATTTAACTCCTTGCATGTGAAATTGAGTTGAAAGATGTTGATTCTAGAGAACCTTAGAAATTGTAATCTTGTCCCTTAATCCCTTGTTATGTCATTTTATGGCATTAAGGAATAAAGAATAATTCTTATGCGGAATCATGCAATGCAAGGATATGGGATCTTCATGAACACAGATCACTTATGGTTCATGTATAGTTTACAATTATTCCAATCATGTACCCCTTCAAGATGTTAGTCAAATACTTCTGTAACTCCTGATTACAAAACAATACTAAGAACGAGACCTTAGTGCGATGTAAGAGCATATCATATAATGTTGCACACAAGATTGGAGATTAGGATTAAGGTCAATTTTGGAGTCCTTATAACTTAATTAAACTTTTTCATGCATTGCAAAGAATATAAATTGCATTGGTGTGACCAAACTTCGAGAAAAAAAAAGATATATAAATATAAACGGAATTCCATAAGTTATTGAACTTTAACAACTATGGTAGCGAAATAACTATTCCGTGATTGATGGATGTTCTTGGGGAAAAAGCTATCTCGAATCTATGTCTTCCTTAATCCCAAGATTTCACCTTGACATCATGTTAGATTCACTTGTGTAGCAAGGGTAAATTTTAAACATTAAATAAACGTTTGAGAATCGCATTCTTAACATAAGAACAAGATAATTAAGTACTGTATATGTGATTTGAATTGTGCCAAATAAGCCAGTAAGCTATGGAATTTTCCATGATGCATAAAGGAAGCCAACCTAAATTGGTCGAACTGTAAATTAAAAATGGAATGAACTTAAGATTTTGTAGATGGAGAAAGGAGAAAACTATCCTTGCACAATAATGTTCCTAGAATGATAATCGTAACTAAGATGCAATTAAAGAAATGATGTGTTGTGGGTTCGCCATTCCTGAAGTCATGTTTCTTGTGGTTGGGTCATTGCTAGTATTCGTTCATGTGGAAAAGTGTGGTATAAACAGGTATATGGTGTTGTCATGTGTCTATGTGATTTGATGACTGATGTAAGTATCGTATATGTTTTCGAGTTTCCTACTTGGAGCCCTTACTCTTTGTGTGTAGTGAACAATGTAAATAAAAAAAAATATCCCGGTCTTTTCTTTTGTTGTATTTGGGTGTGTAGAATGTGGGCACTATAGTGAGATGCAAGTGAATAAGGCTAATTGATTTCTAGATTATGTCCTAATTTTTACATGTAAACAGGACTAATGACACAATGGATATTTGGCCTTTGAATGATGCACGGGATTGTAAATGTGGCAGGATGAATGTGTATAGTTTTAACTATTCTCGGGGCATGTCAACCCGAATTCATTTTAATTATAGTTAGTGGTTCAGAAAATTTGGAGACGTGTATCTCCCCACTTTTATTGGTTTATTCAAAATTACGAGCAGTTTTAACTATATTATTTAGGGGCCTTAATATAGAAAATGGGAACACTTATGTGGTGAAAATCCCTAGATCGATGTCATAAAATCCTCCTCTCTGGTACTAACATTGGTGGGAGGTTCTAGTGTGCTTCACGATTCGCTCTAATTGCTTAACAATAAAATAAAATTATGAGGTACTTTTTCATATGCATGTGCAGTCTCCAGAAGCATGTATAACACAAAAGTATAACAAAGCATTTTCTTGAATAAAATGGGAAATATAATGAACATTCTTTGTTGATCCATGTACAATTTTTGTTGTTTCTCTCTAGATAAATCCCATTGATTATAATTTTGGCACGATGTAGGTAGTATGGTGGAAAAAATTATGGAATTAGGCTTTAAATTTTCCAATTGCATTTTCTTGAAAGTTTCTAAATCCTTATCTTCAAATCTATTTTTTGCATAGCCTATAATGAATGTTGTCCATGTGAATGCATCTCTTTGAGGCATTCTGTTAAATAGCTCACTTTCCTCATCTATGTTTCCACATTTTGCATGCATGTCTACCCGAAAAAAAAATCAATACTCTTCCCTAACTTTGTGTTATTTTTAAAACTATTGCATTCGATTGGATTGCAATACACCCACTCGCTTATCTTGTTGATATAGACATTTGTGGTTGAATTATTTTTAGAACATGATTTCTTATTATGATAGGAAAAAACTTCATTACTCTCCCCTAACTTTGTGTGTTATTCACAAATTGTACTATCATTTTTTTTTTCATAACAAATTAGGCATGTGGGGATTTGAATCGGATATGTCTTGGAAACTATGTGCATGCACTAAAAATTTTGGTTCACTTGTTTGAGTGGTAGTGTTTGCTAATCCAATGACATTTTAATGGTTTATGCTTTATTATGAGATATTTATTGGAAAAATTATTTACATTCCAAATCGCTTTGATAAAACAAATCAAAGTTTCATATCTTAACCCACTACATAGTATGTTGCATTATTTAAACATATCAACAAAAATATTTCATGAAATGAATGCATAGTTTGGATGAATTTTTATTTAAAATATTCAAATATATTCCTACCCTTGTGCACACTATTCCTATATCAAATAATTGATTCAATGGTGGTGTGTAGTTGTGGTGGCTCTTCATTTTGACAAAGGGAATTATCCTTTAATATGTCTACTTGAGGGTCAGAAAGATTGATTTTATGCCCTAGCTTGATTCTTACAACTTAGAATTTGGGTTTAGTATTTCCTTTTTCGCTGAGAATCTGATTTGGGTTTGTTATTTTCAAGGTGGGTAGTTGTGAAAGTAGCAAAAAAACTATAGGTTTCCCTTTTGTTAATGTGATTCTTTTTTTGGTTTGGAAATGCCATGCAGGATGCCTTGTGTAAACCTCATCTGGCTTCACCCTCCTCCAACAATGACAAGTCTTATGGCAGCTACAAATTCCAGGTTAGTAGATTGATAGCCTGCTTGTTATTGTTTACAAGTACTGAAATTTAAATGCTTACATACAAATATCATAATCTGATGGATTTTGTTATATGTCATTTTGCTTTGTAAGAAGTTAACTCTGCAATTTTCTCCCCGAATTGGACACTGCAAATCCAAATCTTCTAATATGATCCCAATGTCATTAGTTTGTATCAAAGGTTCCCTAGTAACGTCTCAAACTTCTTTCTTTTCGTCATCCATACGAGCCATGTCTTTAATATGTTTAATCTCTACATTTGAGATATCACCTTCAAAGAAAATAGTATTTGAAATAATTAATGAAAACCATGCCATGTATTTCTTCAAATTTGGCACGGTATGTGCATGCATAAACATGCCTTCATGTATGGATTTGTTAAACAAAATGTAGGAATTATTTTATCTAAATTTGCAAATGACTTAGTACAAACCAAGTAATATTTAACCGATGATTGCATGGGATTTTTCTTGTTCTCCTTTCCTTTATCCTTGAAAACAAAAAAATGGTTATGTCGCAAGCCCGCAAAAATGCCTTCTTTGGCCATTTTTGAAATCGTTTTGTTTGTACCTCATTTGGTTTGGATGGTCCATCTTGTATTTTTCCATTTGACTCTAGTTGTCTTGAAATCAGTTCTTAATTGAAACTTGCCTGATATTTTTCCTAAATGATTGAAAGGTTGTTTGGCCACAATGATCTCCCATTTCCTTCTCTTCTCTCTAAGATCAAATGATCCATTTTTCATGAAGCAAGAAGGTGGCCACAAGTTAAGACCAAATTTCATTGAAATATTTTGTCAAATAGTTCACATGCACTCTTTTGATACATAGTCTTATAAGGTTGAAATTTTGATTTTATAATTAAAAATCAATGTTTCTAATGTTTGGGCACATTAATTAATATGTTCTATTGTCAACATGTAAATTAATAAGGAGTTGAATGTTCGGGTATATCCATCTACCTTAAATATGGGTTTTGGTCTTTTATTAAGGGTGGTTTTGTTCTTTAAACTCATTCCAAACTTATGAGGTTGGTTACTTTCTTTTTTTATTGGTAACATCTTATATAATTATGTTTCTAACTTAAAAAGTTTCAACATAAATATCAAATTTATTGATATCTTTCTCATTATTAATTGTACAATACAAATGGATATCTTTCTCATTCTTTTGTACATCACAATTTTGTCACTTTTTGACTAGATATATACAACTTATATTTTACAAAATATCATTTCCTTTCATGCTACATACAACGTGTTGCTTATGGCTACATTGTGCTCATTATGCGGATGAACCAATGCAAGTTGGGCCCTACTACTCATGTTGAAGATTGTGTTGCTTCCACTGAGCTCGGTAATAAATTTTCCATCTTCCTTTACTTATCAATGGAAGGCCTTGCTTTAGCTATTCTAAATTTTGTATTATGTGTTTCTGACATTTTATTGACACTTGGTAGTTTTTGGTATATGCAGGCAACAAGAAACCTTATAAAATAAGATATTCCTTGGTCAAATTACATGTGTCATAACTAATAAAGCAATATTCCTCAATTCAACTAGGGGAATACAATCCTCATGTTACCAAATGCTTCTTTGATTACAACCAAACCTCTAACAGTCAAGGGTTAAGGACATTTAGGCACCCTTTTGTATTTTATCTTATTTGATATTAATAAAATGTTTATGGACCCATTTGTGGGCACAAGATTCAACTCAAATTATTATTAATTTATAATATTGATTACCAACCCACTCTGACATCATAGACGATATGTAGCCATCGATTGCACTAGATGATATTTGGTTATTATTTATTCTTGAATTTCAGTTGGAGAAATTATCTTCAAAGATGAAGTAAGCATGGTATTTTTCATATTTAAGACATTTACTAAATGATGTGGAAGAGGAAAAATATTTATTCCTCTAAGCGAGTAAAAAATTGGATTTTTTTTATTGTTAAACATGCCCTCTTGAACAACTATTAGTTTTTTTAAGAGCCTAATAGATCACATACGAATATAGGAGTATTTATAACAACACTACTTTTTGATTTGGATCCTAAAAATGGTGTGACTTATGTTCTTCTCTCGATATCTATCCAGATGTGGATGGGTGAGGTGATGTTTAAAATCAAGAATGATGAAATATGGAGAAAAATTAAAATCATCTTCGGGCATAGTTAAATTGAAGGCCAAAAAATGGTACATGTCGTTTTTGTAGGAAACAAATCACATCCATAGACACTATTTGCATGAAGTTGGAGAAACTGGCTTCAGAGATGAAGTAAAAGGGTATTTTTCAGACTTAAGACATTTACTAAATGATGTGGAAGATGATAAATATTTATTCCTCTTCCAGCATAGTGAAAATTTGGCGTTTTCATTTGATTTGTTAAACATGCCCTCTGGGACAACTATTAGTTTTATTAAAAATCTTCAAGTATATTCTTTATTTGCCATAACAAAATGTAATATCCCTTTCATGACCTTAGACATCATTCCTAAGATTAATTCCAGCGAGTTAATAATAGGTTTTTGTATGGATTTGACTTCATTAAATTTGCATAACATTTGGGGGTGGAAAGATCACATTTGAAACACTTCCAATGCACTCACAATGCCAATATAATAACGAAGAATGAATTTAGCAAGTAAAACATTGTTTTCAATGAAATAAGTAATATTTATGATATACATGAGTCTCACTTACCTAATAACAACAATTTCAGCACGAGCATCATCTACCATGAAATCATTTGGTTTCCATTCCAACATGTGACAATGTGCACTAACCACCACTTTCTCATCCACACTTGTCTGAACAATCCCTCAACATGTCATGCAGTGAACAATAGCCCTCGACATCAATACCCATTTGCAACATGAAGCCCATTATGCTTTCTCATATTATCAAATGGGAATAGTTGATAACATGAATTACATGAAAAAAATGGATGCTCCTTGAACTTTAATCATCATGGTTAGCTCAAATTTTTATTCTTATGGTTCAGAATGTATCTTTCCCTCAACTAGTTATCATCTTTGTCAAAAATGTGTCACAATGAATTTGAATTCAAAAGTGAGTTTCTTGGACCATGTGATGATGCTTTTTTGAACAAGCTCAAGGGTCAAGGATGTTAAAACTCTACCCAATCCTTAATGCTTCACTTATGTGGGAGCTAATGTTGATTACCTCGGAATGTATCCCCTATCCATGAGTAAATCTTTCTCTCATGGTTTTAATGGTGAAATCTTGTTATATGTAATCAAAGCTCGATATTACTATGATTCATCAACATGCGGATGGAATTATGCCTGTGATGCATTATGAAGCATTTGGTCTTTTTTGAATTTAATAATCGTAGCATTTATTAATGGAAAACTAATTAGGACTCTATAGTGAAAAATATTAAAAAATCAAAAAAATATGACATAAAGAACACAAAAAATATCAATAAACCCAAGAAAAAGAGGAGAGAGAAACACTTGATGCAATTATGTTGTTTGTTAGGTATTATGTGTCCTCCATTCTTGTACAAATCATTCAATCAAATCATCATTTATGATGTCCCATCCTAGAGATTATTTCATCAAACATTCCCGACATCCAATGTTCTTATAAAGACACAATTTAAACATTTTTCACTTTTATCCAAATGCTAGTTTTCATGAATACTCACATCTACAAATGATCAAAGTATGGTCCTTCACAAAGCAAAATTTTAAATAATGAGCTAAAAGAAAAACATATCGATTTTGTGTTCATTTTGAATGGTGTTGAAGATATGGATTTGATTGTTCAAAAAGTTAAATATGTCTTAACAATTTTTTCAAACTCAAAAGAAAATATAGTTTGTCAAACGATTTCGACATGCAGAGTTTTAAGAGAGGATACAATAAACCATTCATTATCCCCGCAAATAAATTAAGAGAGGATACAATCAATACACCAACTTTTCAATACAAATTTCAAACATCGGTGTAAAGTGGATGGTGTTTCTTGTATATGATTAATCAAAAGTATTCTAAGTAATACAACAAGTGAATTGTTCACTATATGAAAAACATATCCTTGACAATTTAACAAATTGTTCACTATTATGAGGTGTTTACACTCTTGAGAAACATTAAGAATTAAAAAATGGGACACAAAAGGCATTACAATATAATTTGTAAAACATAATATTAATGCCCAACAAAGATTTGAATTTGTATTTATAAGACCAAATGTCTTTACAAAAATGGGATAGCAAAGGAGTCCTTGCAATATTTTTACTACTGTTGTTCTACACCTCTTGCAGCTACTCTATCCAAGTCCTCCTGAAATGTAACATGCTTTGATCACCCTTTACGTCTGGGAGGGAATTCAACATGTTCATTTGTTGGTGGTGCATGCCTACAAATTGCCATATTCTCAACAAAATCTATTGTACATTTTAGAGAGGTCCCATAATTATCTTTTACACGTTCAAAAGGTTGTGCATGGGGATGAGAAACCACGCCATTATTGAAGATTGAATGTGCTCGAAATTTTTACAAGCATCTTCCACCACCTTCTCAAGGAAATTAAGACTTCTCCTTTGAACTGGTAAAGAAAGAAGAGTTGTGTCTAACAATTTGCGGATCTTTACAATTTGGGGATCATTGGGATTATTCACATCACCAACAACATTTTGGTTTACACTAGTATTACCAACATTGTCATTGGCATAATCATACCCAACATTATCATTGATGAGGTCAACAAAATTGTTATTAGCTTCATCCTGAATAAGCCACAAAAGGATGCTTGTTAATAACCCTATGAAAACCATTAATAGATTCAACAAAGTAAGGGATGGTAAAAAACAATACAAAAATAACACTTACATGGGTAGAAGCATGATTTGTTGAAGAAAATGAAACATTTCTTTTGGAAGAAAGTTCCATTCCCATTCTCTTTCTCAAATCAGCAACTTTCAATATATGCTTGCACACATGGCCTTGGGCTGCCCACATGCATTCACATAATGCAAAAGAGTGATCCGCGTTATAGACCTTGTAATATTTCTCTTCCTTGCTTTGGCTCTTGACCCATGCCACATCAAGGTCAAATTCAGAGAACTTCACGTCACCATCTGAGATGCATAGAGATTTCATCCATGACTTGTTCTCCAATTGCTCAAGCTTGAAGTTCTTATAAAATCCATTCTCCTTACACATTTGGGTCCACCAATAGTAAACAAATACAACCATCACTAACTTAGTCACCAACCAATCCACTCTGCGATGGGTGTAAACTCGTATTTCATTTAGAAACATGTGCTTCAAATGAGAGTGATATACTTCTATGGTAGCATTTGTCTCTTGACCTACATGTGGCATTGTATGCAAACACCTTGCCCACATGCCAATACGGTGGGCCCATTGATCTTTCCAATATGTGATGAATGATTCTTGAGCTGCATATTTTTCTATGAACATGTTCACATCATGAATTGTTGCCTCCTCAGTAGGAGACTTGTGCATAATTTCACCTAGGCTTGTAAACATTGCTTGCCTTGTTTCAACATCCTTCACCTTTGCAATCAAGTTTTTGAGCCATGCTCTCCTCACGTGCCAACTACAGAGGTATACCTCGCATTGAAACACTTCCCTGCACTCACAATGCCAAAATAATAGGGAAGAGAAAATTTAGTAGCTAAAACATTGTTTTCAATGACAATAAGCAATATTTATGATATACATGAGTCTCACTTACCTAATAGCAACAATTTCAGCACGAGCATCATCCACCATGAAAGCATTTGGTTTCCATTCCAACATGTGACAATGCGCACTAACCACCAACTTACGCATCCACAATGTCAAGTTGGGAACAGTAGCACTCGACATCAATACCCATGCAACAGAAGCCCATTATGCATATTATCAAATGCAAGAATAGTGTACAACATGAACTACATAAGACAAGAAAAATGTTAAGTTTTATACTATAAAAACTACATAGTTTAAAATATACATATCTACAAGTACCTTTTGTGCATTTGTCCCATATGTGGAATCCATTGAAAGTATACTGTTGTGTGCATACTTCAACATCCACTCACGTTGGAAAGGAAGTTGGAGGCCTAACACAAATGGATGCTCTTCCGTTCCTATTTTAATAAATTCTTCATACACAAATACCTTTTCAAGATTTTTGGTGGCAAATGTTCTAACATTGTCTGCATCATTGAGCTCAAATTTGTATTTTGCTTCTTTCATCTTTCCCTCAATATTATGAATATCATCTTTGCTCAAGAAATCATCTCGCTCCATTTGACCATTAAATAATGTGAGTTTCTCATGGACCATGTGACGATGTTTTTGTGAACAAGTTCAGGGGTCAAGCCCAATAATAACAAACTCTCTACCCAATCCTTTAATGTGCCACTTATGTGTGGAGCCAAAGAACAACGACTACCCCTAAAGTCATCGGTCTCTTTCCCATGGCAAAATTTTCCCTCATGATCTCTATGGTCCATCTTGTTATATGTAATCAAAGCTCGATCTTGTAGCTTCATCAACACACGGATGGAAAAATGACATTGGCATCCACAACGCAAATGCTTACGGCTAGGTCGACTATTCTAACCAACCTTTGGAACCTTAGAAATTTCATAATGTGCCTCATCTTGAGGCCTATAATCCTTGGGGCCATACGTACACCAATAACTATATTACACATGCATAAATCAAGTTATAAAAATATTCCAAATCAAATATTTAAAAACATATATTACAAAACATCGTACTTACATTATGTATTGAAGAGATCTATCGATCCTAACTTTTTGGAGATCGTATGGCTCATGATTGTATGTACTGTCCTGGATGCGAAATGTGGTGGGATACCCCGGTCTCTTACATTCACCCCTTAGGAAATCATCTATGCGATCTCTTTGTATCCATGCAACAATATCCTTCTCACTACATAATTTGTACTCCACCTTGCTCTAATCCAATTCCTTGGAAGAAAACTCTCCATGTGGGGGATTATGCACTGGAAGAGATAATAGAGACTTCCACTTTGAACCCATCTACAAAAAAAACAAGCAAGAAGAGAGTTACACATATTAATTTAGAATTTAAAAATGTAATTAAATAAATAGGAATACACAAATGCAATTACTGGTTGCAGAAATGCAATGCATCAACAACATTCAGATAAGGAAAACAGTATTGCAGTATTCAGTCCAGTCCATGTCCAAGAATGTAATTCAACTACATTAGTTAACACCCTTTGAATTAGAAAGCAGTAGGAAACATGTGGACTCATGGAGGGAAAACACCTGAAATGATGTTTTACTTTGAATAAATTTAACTTGGACAACAAGTATTTTTCTCAATTACATACAAAGTATATGAAAAACAGGAGATTCGTTGTGACAGACAATGACAAGGCAAACAAATATTTTTATTTGTAACTCAAAGCCAAGCCCTCATCACACAACTGTAAATGAGGAGTCCTCTTGACTCAAATTTTGCAAAACCACAACGAACAAGATCACATACTTCAGGGGAGGCATTCAATAGCAGCAGAGGCATTTACTTTGAAAAATGAAGAGTTTAAGATAATTAACAAAATTAGTCAACAAATGAACCTTCAATTGCAATTACAAATCAATAACTTCTTGGTTAAAGAAAATGAAAAATTGTTCGGTGGGCTAAGGATGAAATTTCAAGATGAAAATGTGATTAGCCTACAATAGTAAAGAGAGAATAAGTACATGTACATGGAGACAATTCAAGCTAAGGGTTTCTCCAATCCTTTCAGAGATGTTATTCAATGAAAAGAAAATGCCCTACCCTTTAACTAGGCGTAATTTCTTATTTAGCATTTATAACTTTCATTTGATCAGAGTAGAACTCTTATACGTACAGGAGAATCTAAAAATTGTCTGCCTAAAAGAGCAAGGGATAACATATGTTCAAGTTGCAGCAGGTGTATTTCACAATGAACATAGAGCCCGCCTAGACTGAATTTGTAAAGTACATTGGGGCTCTTGCTTTGAGGGGATATTCCCTGAATGTCCATGAAATTATATTAAACAATAAAAAGAAATGACAAAAACAATAAAAGAAGTGACAGAAAAATAAAATGTTGGAATGGTTTCCATGTATGTGGTAAGAATTAGCTATGAAGTATTTTTTTGGTGGATAACAGTAGGAGATATTTTTGGGGCCCCTTCCATTCACAATAAAATTGTTTCATATAGAGAGTGAGACAGACACCATCTGTTAGCTATATGAGTTGCATGTAAAAACATGGGGAAATTTAAGTACCTAGGGGCAATAAATAGGAAGTTTATATTAGGCCTTGAAATCCCAATATCAATCGTGAATGAAATGCGCATAAGCCTTGTGACAACAGAGCCTAAGATTATTACAGATATGCATATTTTGAGAATAACAGGAAGCCAACAAGGGTGGCTCCATTTGAGCAATCATGTCATTATATGTTGAGGTAGACCCAATGGAATTTTCATAACTACCAATGCCATGGTGTTGAACTTCCATACCAAAATCTTCAATCAAGTGAAGGTGAAACTGCAGGCAATAAAATTTCCAATGCAGCTACAAAATCCCAAATTTCCATAAACACCAATAAAATTTCCAATGCAACAAAATCCCAAATTTCCATACACCAATAAAATTTTCAAAACAACTACAAAATCCCAAATTTCCATAAACACATTGATGTTGTGAGAGGATAACTAAACTAGAAGAAGCAAATATCAAAATAGTCACCATTCATATAAATATACTTACTAGCAATCATGTGAAAGAGAAACTATAGGTAGATAAAAATTGTAGGGAATTACATTCAATAAATTTGATCAAGTCCCTACCTTTTGTGTGAAAAAACTAATATCTACAGTGCCAAAGCTTCTAATTTGTCAATGGGACTTAGTTTGCCTGTTTCCTTGATTGACAATTTGCTTTACATCTTCCCATAACCCTCTCTCTTCATAAATTATTATGATGTTTCCCAAATTATCATGCACTTATCAATTCCTCTCTTTGCTATCTTATCGACTTTGCTCTGGTTGATTCTCTAAAAACATGTCAAAAGAGCTATTTGAAACCATAAATTCCATTATTGTTCACCTGTCATTTCTCCGCCAATTTTAATTGGATTTAATTCTTTAATTGAGCGGTGGAAAAATAATAGTTTTTAAGTTCAATTTTGATCTTTGGAGGTACAAGTTAGATTCGTGATAGAGACTTCAAGCAAAATCAATTAATACTTGCTGGAAAATTTTTTCGGCAATTCAAATTAATGGAGAAATTGACGTAAGTTATTCACTAATAGTTAAATAGTTGACCCCGTGGGGACCTACCTTGCCACGTCACGGGTGTTGGAACACACCGGCAAGTTAAGGCATTCCGTTATTAACTCTTACATGAAATTAGGGATCACATGCATGAATATAGGAAATTCTTCCATGAAAATAGAAATAATTATGACATTAATTTCTTATACGGAAATGGGAAGAATAAATAGAAATAATATATCAACCAATCACAATCAAACAAATTCATAAAAACTATTGCAAAGAAAAAAATTTTATTTTGATTGGTTGAAAGAAATCTCAACTAATTATACCGAAGGCGTTCCCCCTATGGGAAAGGCCCTTGCGGACGTTTCCGTGACTAGGTTAAATTTGACGGTTTGACGACCATCTTGACGTTTTTGCGTTCTCAGGCTATTTTTAATAGTTTTTGAATCCTTGCATGCTCGGTTATGTGTGCACTACTTTGTGCGCATGCTTCGAGCATAGATGGCATGCTCTGGTTTTCTTCCGCAAGGCCTCCATAGTTAATGGGTGTGTTCTTTCTTGTGGGTTCAATACATGCGTTCTTTCTTGTGGGTTTGAACGACGGATGTTGTCATGCACTCATTGTCGGTGCCTCACGATGTGCCCGAGGGTTACCTTGTTGTCTGTGTGGGGAAGGAGGAAATGAGGTAATTTATTATTCCTACAAAATATTTGAGCAGAAAACTTTCGAAGGTTACTAGACATAGCGGAGAAAGAGTTCTGCTTTCGATCACCGAGGACTACTCGCCATACCTTTTGAAACACTCATTTTCAAAAATATCTTTGAAAAATGAAGGGTAGGAAAAAGAAGAACAAGAAGAGAGAGGTGATAAATATACGATGTTACAGAAACCAAATGTCCCTAAATATAGGATGTTGAAGGAAACCAAACGTCCTATGCGTTCCACCCTTTTTGTGTAGAAATTTCGGTTGTCGGTATCGTGTAAATCTAACAATGTTGCACTACTGTTTGAAACCATTGTTAGATGATATGAACAACATTTTAGCCTGGGTTAAGATAAAAAAATTCATCTAGTATCGGTCAAATGATCTTGTTAAATGCTTTCGCTTGAATGAATGTTACCAAAACCTGAAACCAATATTGGAAACGAATATGATTTGGTAAAAAATATGTCAATTCCAGGTTGAAAAAGGTGTTCAATATTTCAACCAAATAATGCAAATACACACCTCCACCTATGTTATGGGTACCATTGGTTACATTGACCACTGAATATGCAAGAACATTAAGGCGTAATGAAAAATATGATGTATACAAATTATAAAATTGTTCTTCCGAGTTGTTGATACAAATGAGGATTTAAAGCTTTTAAAGAAATGACTCAAGGAAATGTGGTGGCATGAAATGATATAATTATGGGATACATGAAAAATGGTGTTCTTGGTGAAGCTTTTATGTTTTTCAAAGAAATTCCTTGACCGAGATGTCATCTCATGGAATGACATGATTGCGGGATATGTGTTAAACGGGCTTTTACCCGGAACCCTCGCCCAAATTGCAACCGGTTGGATTTTGTAAGATAAACCATCTATGGATCTCTAGTTTTGGTGTAGTTTGCATTTGCTTGGCCTTAATCCAGGCAATGTTATTCCTCATTCTTGTAAATCCATTTAATCTATTATGTTAATGGAGAGAGTAGAGCATCAATATTGGCAGTGAATTTCTTCTTTTTCTTTGTTGTTTTGTCTGCGAGTTCATATTCAACATGTAGGTGCAAGCACATTCTTTTGGATGATAATTTTGAAGCACATTTGTCATACTTTGGCATTGCCAAGTGCATTTCCTCGACCAAAATCCACACCTCTACCTATGTTATGGGTATCATTGGTTACATTGACCCTGAATATGCAAGAACATCAAGGCTTAATGAGAAATATGATGTATACAATTATAAAATTGTTCTTTTGGAGTTGTTGACGGGAAGGAAATTTCTGGATAATGACTCAAATTTGCTTCAGTTGGTAAGATTTATGTTTGTTAATTTTCTTTTGGAGCTTACACTATACATTGTTTAAGTATTTTTAAGGTTTGTTGTCTAGAGCATGGAGCAATCAAATGTGGATGGAGTTGTCTTTGACATTGGCATGTGAACACAGATTCTATCAAAAGCAGACAACAACACAGTCATGGAAACTGTTGATATAGAAGTTGTAACAACCTGCAGGGATTTTGGGATTGTATTAATTTTGTGAAGTCAAGAATGATAGTGGTTGTGAAAGCTGTAGAATGTTAAAAAAACGAGCACAAAAAGAGTGAGTGAAAAATTATAAAGAGTTTGGAAAAAGTGGAACGAAGAATTAACCATTTTTCGGTGTAGCCCATGGGTTTAGTGGGAAGGCTAAAGTACCAAATAGAGTCTAGGATCTGCAACCAAAAGTTGGGAATTCTTGTTGGCATATCATTCTTGTGTTTTTTTCATTCTCTTTCCTTTTCCTATCATTAGTATTAGCAATGAAGAAGGTTTTGTTACTGCATGTTTTCATTATATTCTGAATTGAATGAGACATTTGATTGTTGAGAATACAGTGTTTGTGAGACCTCTAGATTACAATTCATTGAGCTTGATTTGAAAAACATTGTGAATACAAGTTGCATTGGTGAGGATGTTGCAGAAACTTATTGGCAATGACAATAGGTGAGTGAAAGAGCTGGAAATATGTAATGTATAGGATATGGATGACTTGTAAGTACATATGATTTTGTTGTCTGTTGAGCATTCTCTCCCTTTTCGTAATCTTTGTGAGCATTTATTGAAGCTCAAGAAAATTTATCAAGGATTTCTCAACTCTAGCAAGGGGGCCTAAAGCCTCGTGGAATAGTTATAATTAATCACACTAAGATTTGTGATTACACCTCTATCTATTTTGGGTGACAGAGGAGAATGTTTTCTATAGCAGGGATTAAATGCCATGATATAAGTTGTTCCTACTATTATATCAGAGGAACATGTTTCTATAAAGCAGGGATTTAAGGCCATAATTATAATTATTCATACCATTAAATCAGAAATTTTGTCACTGTGGAAGTATTTCAATAAGTAACTGAGATGCTTACATTTGTTTGTTAAAAAGAGCTACATTGCATTTTGTGGTTGTTATTCGATTATGTAACATCGATAATTGGGAGCTTCTCAAATTTGTTGCTTAAAACATGCATGTCATTTTCTTTCACCTGTGTGGACTGAGATTAATTAGAAATGCATGTGGGGTTAATGTAACACATTTTTGGTGCAGTCAAGATTAGAGAACACTAAAGACAATCCTACCATAAGCATGAAAACACTCTTACATCTCATATCTTATATTCTAAAATCTGGTACTATTTTGTTATGGAAGATACAATGTTACATTTGGCAGATTGTAGAAGTGGCTTTTCTAAATATATATTTTTTGGTTCATTATTTGTAACCCCTTCTCATGGAGTATTATAATTGCAACTTATAGAAGACATGAACATCCTCATGAAGCATTGACTCTGTTTCACCAAATGCAACCAACAGGTAGCCAACCTGAATATCAATTCCCCTTTGCTAGCATATTGTCAGCCTATGTCAAAACAAGGGATGGACATTCACCAAAGAATAATAGATATGGGACTTTTTCCAGACTCCACAACCTTTGCCATCATCATCCCAACATGTGTCGAAATGGGAGCTTAAAAGTAGGACAAAATTATTGCAGGGATATGCATAAAATGGGTTTGTTGAAAATGCCTTCAAAACTTTTAGGCGAATGCATTTGACAAGTGCAAACCCAACCTCCACAACCTTTGTCAACATACACCCTTTCAATACCAATATGGGAGCCTTAGCACAAGGTATGAACATCCATCAAAGTATAATGGAAAGTGGATTTTTGTTTGCAAAATGCTTCAAAGAGATGTGGTTTCATGGAATGTCATAATTGTAGGATATGCAAAAAAAGCTCCAACAATGATGCTCTCAAACTCTTTGAGGTAATAAAGCACTCTACAATGTACCCTAACCATTTAAGCTTTGTTTATATGTGCTTGCATATTTTGTCTCACTTATGTTTCTTGGAGAGCTAATATGTTAAAGCACTGAGTGGTTCTTTCAATCTACTTTGACGTCAACAATTCACATTCACTACATTCTCAAGAATGAGTGTTAGCAAACTTACATGTCTCACTTGCATTTGTATTTGATTATTACACAACTAACTATTATTTAACATCCCTTCCAATCTACTTTGCAATATTTTTTTGACTTTAATAAAAAATCAGAATCGTCAATCACTCCCTTTATCGACATCAACTATGAAAGAAATAACTATCCCTCTAAATCAAATAACATATTTCATTCGGCATTCACATTACATTGTACACATGTAATTGCTAGTAGGATTCCTACAATCGCCTTACGGCAGGGACTAATAATAATTTCATATGTATCGGAATATATTTTTTATAACGTACATATTAGAATCTTAGAGCCACTAGATAAAACAATTCAATTTTTTGAAAATTTAAAAGGTCCGACTCCTCTTTAAAGAAATCCATATTATCCGGCGAGAATGTGGCGCGCCGCCAACATGATCGCAAGGTTCTCTTCCTCCAATGGTATCCCAAATTCCAATTTATGCCTGTAATTCCTTCTCCTGATTCTCGGAAGATGAAACCTCGGAGTGAATTCCAATGCAATGTCAGGATGCAACCCCACAATCTGAGTAAATAAATGGAAGACTGCTGATTTAGATTTAAGTTGAATTCGTTTGAATTGATTGTGATGAATTCGTTGGGTTTCAAAGGTCCAAAGAGTGAAATGGCACATTCTGTGAGTAGCCCTGGAAAACGCAGAAACAATGGAGGCACCACTCATTCTGCTTCTGCTTCTGCTTCTGCTCTTGCTGCCAAAAAGTTGAGAGCCTTGACGCAGATTCATTCTGAGGACGAGCCCCACAGCGTAGCACAAAATCTGCCTCCTAAGCCATTTAAATCAGGCAGAAGAATGTCCTTCGCAAATAATCCAGGCACCAAGGTGAGTGCCATGAGCAAGGGCGCCGACAAAGTCCCAGAAAAATGTCGCAGACACTCAGATGTCAGTAGAGGAAAACTGTTTGGCCACTTCGATAACAATTCAAATTGTGTAGGAAATCCAAGGGTTTGCTCACCGAGTCTGTGTTTTGCCGATTCAAAACCCCGGTGTGAAGATGGACAAGGTGAGGTAAACAATGTTAGTACAAAGGTAAAACATGGGAATGTTTCTGATGAACTCCCTGTTTCTAGAGAACATTCAGAAAGAATAATGGTCTATGTCAGGGTGAGGCCACTCTCAAAGAAAGAAGAGGAAGCCGGTGCCCGCAATTGTGTTTTTGTTTCGAACAACAAGGACCTCTACTTAAATGATTCTGTAAATGAAAATGACTATTTAAGATTGAAGAGGGATTGTGGCCGCCATTACACATTTGATGCAGTTTTCCCTGACTCGGTAGGGCAACAAGAGGTCTACAATACAAGGTATTCAGCTTCTTTTTCCTTCTTTTTGAGACCTAGGTATTTTACATGTGTAGAACCAAAGAGAATACAAAACAGGGCTCATAGTATTATTGTTTTGGATCACCTTATCTATCCTACCAGAAGATCAGAAAGATGAATTACATACCCCATGCTTCTCTTGTAGATTGACTGAAATATTTTAGTTCACATCAGCATGCATTTCAGAGGCGTTTGTGCAGTGATTCTTTGCATGTAATTTTTTAAGATTGGGAAGAATTTTATACAGCGCTGCAGAGCTTGTTGATGGTGTTCTGCAAGGAAGAACTGCCTCTGTGTTGTGCTATGGAGCGACAGGGGCAGGCAAAACCTACACAATGCTTGGAATGGTAGGGAGTCCTGGTGTCATGGTCATTGCGATAAAGGATTTGTTTGCAAAGCTTGAAGAGCTGAGCTTTAATGGCGAACATGTTGTTTGGATTTCTTATCTTGAAGTGTACAATGAAGCTGTGAAGGATCTCCTGTCACCTGGCAAGGCTCTTATTCTTAGAGAGGATAAACAGGTGTGTTATATGCCCCTCCCAAGCTTTTTGTGTGAACACTTTCATTTCCTTTGTTGACCTAGATGAACTGATCTTGGGCCTTTTTGTTCCAGGGTAATGTGTCTGCAGGGCTCACTCAACATAATACTTATTCAGCTGAAGAGGTATGATTTTCTCATCGAATTCCAAGCTCATTTTACTTTTATACACAAATAATGAAGGCCTATCAATGAAAAACTTCAATGATTGGGAATTTGGGTCTTCCAGGTAATGACCTTGCTCCATAGAGGCAACCAAAACAGAGCAACTGAGGCAACCAGAATGAATGAGACCTCATCTCGATCTCATGCTATTCTGCAGGTTTGCACTTCACAATCCTAACGAGTCTGCTAATTTTACAGAATTGCAATTCTCTGCTAGGCATGCTGTTCACTTACTGAGTTCAAGCAGGATGAACTTAGGATGATTTTTTAAACTATCTATTATTGTTGTAGGTTGTGCTGGAATGCAAAATAAAGGAGAGCTCAACCACTGTCATTCGAACCGGTAAATTATCTCTTGTTGATCTGGCCGGATCTGAGAGAGCTACTGCCACAGATCAATTGACGGTCAGGTCTGTAGAAGGGGCTAGTATAAACAAATCCCTTTTGGCCCTCAGTAGCTGCATAAGAGCTCTAATGGAACAGAAAAACATGTTCCATACAGATTATCCAAACTTACACAACTTCTCAAGGTATGAATGGTATTATCCCTTTGGCGTTTTTTCACTATTTTTTCTTCCAGTTAGGAGCACGTCCTCATAGACACTTTTAACGAGTGGTCATGGGGACATCTTGAGATAGGGATGTTACTTCTCCTTGTGGATCAAATAGAACATATGGAGGACAGACCCAAGCCCACCCGATGTTCCACTTGAAGAGGCACTACTCCACTAATCCAAGTAACTAAAATAGATGCCAACATATTTAGTGGTCGTGACGGAGTTGTTTCAGTTACTTTTGTCTTTAAAAGTGAAACTTTGGATCTGAGTGGTGCAATTTCTGAGTCCAGCTATGGTTTGTTTGTAATTTTGTGTGACAAGGCAGATGTCGTAATTTTCCACTCTGTTGCTTTTTACTCCTGTAGTAAGGGCTCCTCTTCCCTTAATCAATTATAAAAAACACATCCTGATTGTTGCACCACATTGCATGGACTAGTGACCTGTATGAAACTACATTGACCAGTGAAGGAAACACCCCTTAGATGCTAATCTAAACCCTCAGGCTAAGGTAGATTTATAACTAGTGCAAAGTGTTCAATCCATACAATAACTTCTAGTGCTAGACTTCTTTGTACAATTTTTTAATGTTAACTGGTGTAGATTTGTTTAAAAGCCAACTCAAAGAGACCTTGAGTGATTGTAGGATTCTTTGGGTGGAGCTTGCCAGACAGCTATGATTGCCAACATCAGTCCGAGTAGTACATCTTATTCAGAAACACAGAATACTCTTCACTGGGCAAATCGAGCGAAAGAAATTCGCACAAAGGTAAGCTTTTGTTAGATTTTATTCAAGATCCATGTATTGATCACAGCAATTTGGAACTGGTGGAGAGGAAGGTCTTTGATGGGAACCTTTATGTTTTAACAGTCTTCCATTGCAAATGAAGAGTTAGAGATACCTGATTCCCAAATTGAAATGATCAAACAGCTGCTGGAATCACAAAAGCAGAATGAGGAATTAAGAATGCAGGTTGCTCAATTGGAACAAAGGCTACTTGCTGTTGAAAGCCAGAAACTTACTTCTAGTCCATCTCTTCCCTGCTCATGTCCTAATCTCCTCCCTTCATCCTTCACTCCCCCTGCTACTGTCCACTTGATAAGAAACTTCCATGATTTAAAAGAGGAGTCCCATCATATGAGAACAGAGTACAGTGTCCAGCTGAAGCACAAAGATGATGTCGCCCGTACGCTTTATAAAATGGGTCCTGGTGTAGAACAGATGATTCAAAATAATGTTTGTGTTCCAACAGGTGCTGATGTCTCTGTCATACAACCTTCTGAGATACTGACACCCAAAAAAACAACCAGGACAACTATTTCAGCCTCTCAACATCCATCATTCTCGATCTCTCATCTCCATCATCTCGATCTCCATCTCCATATCGAAAATTGTCACTGGGTGGACTAGAAAAAAAGCGGCCCTTTGGGGATATCACCAATGACACTAATGCCACAGAAAGCAGGGGTTTAATGGACACCAGTGATTCACCCTCTATGCTTCTAAAGGTAAGCCTTGATGCACAGTACACTCATTGCATTCCTTTTATGAGAGTAATAGTTAATAACTACATTGCATACAATGGTTGTAGTGCTTCAGCCTTTACTTTGTCTGACATTAATGAATTAAATGTCTTCTATCTGCAGCCAGGGTTTTATGGGGAACCACTCAATAGCTGAAAGGGTCTTGATCGGGAAAGGCCCGAGCTGTTTGCTTCTCTGATCGTTACTGAATTTGTTGATTATGTAACTTGGGTTGTTTTGTATAGTTCATATCATTTTGGCTTTTTAATATGATTATTAGATTATTTGCAGTATGTATTTAGGACTGGTGTATGTTGCTTTACATGAAATTGATTGGTAGCATTCACTTTATATTAAGAACCTGACTCCCCAAATTCTGAACTGTTAAAAATAAATTTCCAAAATGAAAAAAGAAAATAAAGACTTCATGATGAACTATTTCAATGATCCCAACGCACGCATTTATAAATTCAGAGTATCAATTTACCATTTTCTATCACCTTTAATATTTCTTTTTGTAAGTTTAAAAAAATAAAAATCAAATGTTCATGAAATATAATAATAACAAATATTAAAATCTTTCAAATTTCAGAACTTAACATTATTTATTTCATTCTTATGGACGGTAGAAATCTGATTTTTAATAAATTTTATGATGACATATTCATTTTAAAGGGTGGAGTATGATATATTGTATTTAAAGTACATTCAAAATGTAAGATAATCTCATATTTAACTATAAATTACTCTACAACATATTTAATTATATATTACTCTACAAATCAATAATAAAGTGCCCAATATCATACATCTTATAAATATATTTTTTTGTTGTCGTAATTTTTAAAGACATGATTAAATACTTGATCAAAATATTACATATATAAAACAATGATTTGAATGCATCATATGATAACAAAATAATTACAAATTTTGAAAAAAATGTTGATTCAATATCACATATATTTTAAGGTGAAATTTTATTAAAAAAATATTTCTAAGTTTAAATTAAGAAATAATAAAACAAATTAATTTATTAAGTATTTCAAATTCAATAAATTAAAATTTATAAGAAAATATATTTATCAAATAATATGTTATACTCGTAAAAATATATCAGTTTTATTGTACGATAAATATTATAATGAAAATGTATTGCATGTGAAATATTCTTCTTCCAAAGATTGAGGGTGTGACCTCATCCTTTATTATTTGGTATCTCCAAGATTTATACCTTTATGAATGTTAGGCAACACCATGTTAAACTACAAGCCATTTAATTGAAGACTACGACATTTGGTTATCTTTGAATCTCTAAATTCATATAATTGAGATGTATATCATTCATACAATTTTACATTTGAAGATTTATATAGATTTTTTTGTGTCCATTCATTGTTCCTATAAATATTTAATTATATAAATGTTAAACCATTTAATCTTTTCAAAACTTCAAATATTTGTTAACATCTCAAACACATAAATAATTAATCTTTTTCTTTTGATATTTAAATTTATTAATGATAATTTAAATTAAATTAAATAATATTTTATTTCTATAATTTATTTGTTTATAATATACACTTTTTGAATGAATAAAATGAAACACTTCTTATCCTTTAATGATGATATAGAGTTTCAAGCAATTTGGGCATTCTTTTAGAATGCTAAACCTCATTATTATTTGTGGGGCTATCGGCGGTCGAAGAATATTGCGGACGAGTAAGACCACCATACTAATAGGTGAAAATTCCATAATCTCATAATGGCATAGACCAAATTTGGAAGTTTGGTTTCTTTAAGGGAGACACATTTTTTATGTTATAGGGGTTTTTGAAGAAGTGTTGCGCTCCATTAAAAAGAAGAAATTGCCTTATCTTGACTAAAAAGGCTTATAATAAGATTGATTGGACTCTCTAAAAATGGTTTCTCCTCCATATTAGTCTCTCACCAATGAAGTTGATGGGATTGAAAAATGATTAAATTCTATATGAGATAACAAATGGAGTAGCATGTCGCATATTGATACTTCAAAACCCTATGAAGGCCTAAGGAAGGGTTTCCCATTGTCCCATCTCCTATTTCTTTGTAGGGCGAAGGAGTTAAGAGATTAGTGGGGTTTGAAGGAGGTTGGAGAGTTCAAAGCCATTTAGGAGGCTAAAGGGTGCTTAGTTCGAGTGGGAATGGCACTTTTGAGAAGTTAAGGCTTTAGATGAGGCACTAAACTTGTAATATAGTGTGATTGGTGTGGAAATCAAGTTTTATGAAATATATCATAGCACCTTATAATGTATAAGGTGAACTCACATGTGGGGTAAGAATCACAAATCAAGAATTATAGATATTTTATAAATAATTTTGATAACTTTGATGGGTTTGATAATTTCAAATGTAAATAATTCAATGAAATACAATTACTTTAATTTGTGCAAAGTAAATTTTAAAGAATTTTAATAGATAAAATAACAATGATAATATTAAAAATAAAATGGATTCCACTAATATTTATATGAAGATAATTTTTAACAAGTTATATAAACAATTATATATTAGTAATTGTATTTGATATGTAAATGTAATGTTTTTATGGAAATACATTGGGATGTAGTAGGTGACATGAAACTTTATGGATAGTATTAAGATGTGTTTGTTCATATCAATGAGAATGGAAAGATACACCTACGCTATAAAACTCTAAGAGAAGGTAAGCCATATATTTTAGCGTGTTTGAAAACAAATAAAAATTCTAGGTTAAGCTTTGCTTGGTTGTGAATCACTAGACATAAAAGATAAGTTTAAAAATCTACATATGCAGAAAATATTGTCAATCACCCCATATATAACAATCACATTCCCACTCCAATCAAAACACCATGATAATGTATAAATATTTGTCTATAACAATTATTAAAATATAAATTTAGATGGAACTAAGAAGAATCACAAATTATTACAAGGAATAACTAATCGATACTTGATTAATGTCTCAAATTGCATGTTCAAAAATATTAAGATTGACTACCTCATCAATATCCCATCCAACATATTCACAAACACTAATATTCAATTGTAAGAATGATAATAATATTTAGCATTGTTAATTTAAAGGAACATATGCATGAAACTCTCACCATTACTAAACATACAACCACTCATTACAGCTACCACAAGTGGCAATCATCACACATTTAACTAACACCAATATTCTAAAAAATAAAACATCCTTTAACCCTACAAGTAATAGAAGGTTTCTCCAATTCTACTACATCTATGTAAAGCATTTATGTTAATTTCCATGGTGAGTGCTCCTTGCGCAGACTAAAAACCCCTAATTTCATTATTTCGGTGTTCTTTGCTTTGGCTCTATGACAAGATGGCTACGAGCCATGACCCATGCTACCAATACGATCTTTTTTATTACATATTCATTGAATAAGTAGTCCACTTGTTGGTGTATTCGTTGCCCCTATAACAAAAAAAAAAAGCTTTATTATGTCGGTTATTCATATTAGAGGTATACAAGAAAGAATGTGGTGTACTAATTTGGAAATGGGATGGAATATGATAGTTGAATCAGTAGGGGAGAGGCACCGGTTGTGGTGCAGGGTCCAATAATGGAGATAGTAGGTGAAAAGACATTCACCTTTTTAATAACCTATTTAGAATGATATATGAATTTAATACAACCTGACTGTATTGTATTGTATTATTATTATTTAAACATGGAAGCATGAAATGTTGAATAAGACAGTTTTAAAATTAGTCAATATTCTCTTATTCATTGATAGAACTAAAAATATATATTAATTTATATACAAGTGTACAAAAACCAAGTCTATGCAGTCAACTATTCATTAAGTAATATTTTCATTGTATGTACATCATATCTATTACAGTCACTTCAACAAGTCATTTCTGAAGACTTTCTAAACCAGATCTCAAATATAATGCACTCTTTTTGATATAAGAGTCTTCAATCCCTAGTAACCACCTGCATAACAATAAATGAAATCATGGTCAGGCTCACCTTTCATAGTGTTTAAAAAATCAGTACCATATGAACAATAAATTGTGTAACCAACTACATAAAATAATAAAAATAACCAACTAAAATACTATCCATTGGATTAAATCCCAATAAATCTCAACCATTCGATTGAACTATCATATTGAATCCATGTCAACTAACATCAACCAATCAGAATTTAGGATGATAGAATAAAAGTTGAAGGATGGATTACAATTCCATTTGTTCCTGCAGTTTTCATCTCTCAAAGTTGAAGAAGTGAGGAGCAGTGCAGTTCAGGTAAGACACTTATGAATTACAAACTATTTCATAATTCAAGCCCTCTATTTATTTTTTCAGTGTTGCATATTGCAGCAGTGTTGTATATGTCAGTAGAGTTGTATAGTCCAACACTGTATTATGCTAAGTAATGACTATACATTAGAATGAGATATATAAGAAAAATAAACAACATAGTAAATTCTTAAGTTCATATTATGCTAAGTAAATTCTGAAATACAGTATACAACACAGCTGAAATGTACAACACTACTGGAATATACAACACTGCTGGAATATAAGCACATAAGTGTTCTATAGTCCAACAATGTTGTATATTGCATTTCTGAATTCCCTATATTGTTCATTTTTTCCATATATCTCATTCTCTAGTGTATAGTCATCACTGCTATATTGGCATAAGTTTAATTGTATACATAAAAAGATGGAAAGTATTCTAATTACATGTGCAAAATTTATATTGAAAACATAACTTTAAATTGAAAACAGTGTTGTATATTCCATCAGTGTTGTATGTGCACACTATAGTAAATTCTGAAGTTCATATTATGCTAAGTAAATTCTGAAATACAATATGCAACATAGCTAGAATGTACAACACTACTGGAATTTACAACTCTGTTGGAATATGACCACATCAGTGTTCTATAGTCCAGTAGTGTTGTATATTGCATTTCTGAATTCACTATATTGTTCATTTTTTCCAGATATCTCATTCTCTAGTTGAAAAGTATTTTTTCCAATCATCACTGTGATATTAGCATAAGTTTGATTGTATACATAGAAATTTGGAAAGTATTATGATCACATGTGAAAATTTTATATTGAAAACATAACTTTAAAAACTACATAGGAAGAGTCCAACGAATACACTAGAGAATGGTATATCATGAAAAAAAGAACAATATAGTGAATTTTGAAATGCAATATACAACATTGTTGAACTATACAACATTGTGCTCATTTAGTCAAATATACATTGTCTATCCAAGCACTTTCTCTATTCAACATATTCCATACAAGTTTCATTGTCATAATGAAAACTACAAGTCAATTAATTCCTAAAAATGAAACAAAATCATTCATATTCTAGCAATCATCTTTCGTTCAACAATTCCAGCAATCATATTCCAGCAGTCATTTTTGGTATATTTATAGTTTCTTTTCCAACAATCATCTTTCCTTCAACAATTAGAATTGAGTTGATAACCATGTACTTCTATTTTGTATTTCATGTTGTGAATCAGGTATTTCATTTACACCATGAGAAAAGGTGCTATTGCTAGAAGATCAAGGAGGCCCAAAGTGAGAGGTGTACAATTATCACATAATGTAAGTGATGAAGAGGATAATTCAGCACCAACTGGTATTGAACCAGAATGTAGAAACCCACCCATTGTCTCAGTTCAAAGAACATCTGCAACAAAGAAGCTTAGTGTCATCCGAGGTTGGACAAAAGAAGATATGGAAAAGGTGATAGATGATGTTGAGTTTAATGGGTTCTCAGTTAGAGCAGCAACAAAGAAGTATTCCATTCCACCCACATCATTACACTATTGGCTAAATGGTCTCACCCACATAAAGAGGAGGGGTCCTCCAACAATTCTAACTGAAGAAGAAGAAGAGGAAATTGTTGAATGGTGCAAAGAAATGGCTGATATGGGTCATGGCTTGGAGTTAATGCAGCTAAAGGAAAATGTTTCTCAGATTTTTGAAACAAGACAAAACCCCTTCAGAGATGGGTTTCCTCGTAAATCATGGTGGGCTCGATTTAGAAAACGTCATCCACCTTCGCAATCTGAACCACCGAGGACTCGACAGGATAGAGCTTTAAACTTGCGTCCCTACAATAGTAACCAAATTTTATGATAATTTGGCCAAATGCTATGGAAACTATTCATACGACGCTCATAAAATATGGAATTGTGATGAGACTGGTTTGCAGGCTGGGGGAAATTGTGGAGTGCATGTAATTGCTAAGAGGGGTAGTCGTAATGTCCCAAAGGTAATACCAAAGAGTAGGGAGTGGATCACTATATTGCGTTGTGTTAATGCAGCAGGTTTGTCAATCCCAGGATTTTATTTGTTCAAGGGAAAGAGAATGATAAAGAATTACATTAAACATTGTGAACCTAGAGCATGTATGGCTACACATCCAAATGCATGGATGACAAAGGAATTATTTTTAAATTGGCTATGTCATTTTTCACGTTCAGTACTAGGAGGTGTTTCTTCAAATAATAAACACCTATTGATATTTGATGGCCATGGCAGCCATGTAGTATTACAAATTGTGGAGAAGGCAAACAAATTGGGCATTGATTTGATAACACTACCAATACATACTAGTCATAAATTAGAACCTCTTGACATGAGTGTGTTCAACCCTTTCAAGACATATTTTAGAGCTAAGAGGTCCAAATGGATGGCAGAGAACAAATGTGCAGATGTGAAAAGGAATGACATTGTTGAGCTTGCAAGTAGAGCCTTAAAAAAGGCACTAACACCATCTAACATAATTGCAGGTTTCAAAAGAACTGGTATTTGGCCATTAAATTATGATGCTCTCCTAAATGACATGGCATGCAGCCAAACATTTGACATGCAAGGTGAGGAAGATGTTGATGCTTGTCACAAACATTTTGAGCCTATCTCAAGGAATAAATCCAGAATTAAATAATAGTGAAGAGGTGGTACCTGAAACTCAATTCATGCAAAATGTTGACTCAAGAGATGATATGGAAGCAGCTGCAACACATGGAGTGGAGCTAAACGGTGCTCTTGGAAACCCAAGTAACATCATCAACAATAATGAGGGGTCTTCGATTTTGTAAGTAACAATGATTTGTCCTTGCCAAGTCAAGTTAACCCGCCACAATGGTTAGAGGATGCCATGAAAAACATGGGTTACAAGCTACCATCCAAAGACAAGATCAAAGCTTAAATCGCCTTCCTTTCCTGAAGGACTAGAACAAGAAGCAATAATTCATTACTATGCAGATGTTGGAGATGAGGATGAACAAGACGAAGTCGAATTTCAAGAGGATGCTCAGGAAAATGAAATAAACTTAGAAGTTAGGCAACATGAACCTCAACACCCTGAAGAGATTGAAATCCAAGATGGACGTGGTAAGTTACTTTCCCATTTTCTACGACTTCCAAGGGAGATCATAAACAAATCAGATGGTTCTATTAGACTGAGTAGGCATTCACAGATTTTGACTACACCTGAGTACATGGAGCTATTGGTTGATGCGGAAAGAAAGAAGGAGGAACAAGCAAAACTAAAGTTAAGGAAAAAAGAATTGGCACAAGAAAAAAAGGTTGCTAGACTTGCAACAAAAGAAAAAAAATTACAGGAGAAGCTTGAAAGAGAAAGGGGGAAGCAAGCTAAGGAGAAACAAAAAGAGATTGAGAAGGCACACAAGCAACAAAGGAAAGAGTAAGAGAAGAGGGAGATGGAACTTGCAAATTAATTAAGGGAATATGAAAAGAGGATGCGTGTAAGTTCTCCAACTGATCATGAAAATCAAAGGATTTTTCAAGATATGTTAAATATTCAAATTCCAGGTTATGCTCAAATTGGAACACCTCCATCACTTATGAATAACTCTTGTACAGCCCATCTTCGTATGTATCACCTCATTTACTTTGTACAAGTTCAAGCGAGTCCCTAGTAGTTCATTTGCAATGCCGTGCCATGGATGCAAGCTTCAGTAGGGCAACCAACTCCTTTGTCAACAACAGGAAAATCCCTTATCAAGCGGACAACCAAATCCTTTTTCAAAGAAGGGGACCAGATCCTTTATCAGTTGGGAAACCAAATGCTCTATCAAAAGGGATTCTTAATCCCTTTTCACCGGGCAATTGAACACCAGTATCGGCGGGGAAAATAAAATCCAAAATCAGTATTGAAAGAGGGCAATATTACTTATACTAACTAAGATATTGAACATGTGCTCGTAAACAATGTTTATTACCCCATATGATGATGGTAGTAATTTTGTTGGTGATACCATTTTGCTAGATGTATTCACCGAAGTCTTCCTATGTAGTCTCTAAAGTTATATAGTGTAATATAAATTTTGTGTATGTAATCATAATACTTTCCAGCCCTCTATGTATATAATTAAACTTATGTTAATATATCAGTATGATGATGCTCTATATTTTACACCCTATTTGGCGGTGTAATCAGAATACTGATATAAATTTTGTGTATGTAATCAGAATACTTTCCATCGTTTTATGTATACAAATAAACTTATGTTGATATATCGCATGATGATGCTCTATATTTTACACCCTATTTGGCGATGTAATCGGAATACGATATAAATTTTGTGTATGTAATCGAATAATTTCCATTGTTCTATGTATACAATCAAAATTATGTTAATATATCGAGTATGATGATGTTCACTATTTTACACCCTATTTGGCGGTGTAATCGTAAAACTATTTCATAAATTTTACGTATGTAATCAGAATACTTTCCATCGTTCTATGTATACAATTAAACTTATGTTAATATATCAGTATGATGATGCTCTATATTTTACACTGCCTATTTTGACATCCCCCAAAAACGCGGCTCATACACGTGGCACTGACCTGGAAATGAGGTGGCAAAGGAATGTAGGAGGTCAAGAATTTAGTGCTACATATTCTGGTGGTGTTTTTACTCACCCACGTGGCAGTGATGTGGCGCAGTGACTATGCAAAGATAGGGTGCACCACAACCGGTGCAATGCGTTTCAGCAATGCATCCCATTGGAGCAACATGTATATATGAACCAGGGAAGACACTTGAAACATTTAGACTCAAGATCGAGAGAACGCTAATACAGAAGCGAGCAATTACAACAGAAAATAATGTAAATGGCAGTAACAGAGAGTGGTATTGCCAAAAATGATGAAAGTTATCTTCAAACTTTGAAAGCTAAAAAAGGCATTTGGCCCATGCTAAAACTAGGAAGACACTTTAAGCTAGAAAACCATTTTGAGCAATAAAATTCCATAGAAAGAAAGACATTTGTATGCAGCAACTGAGATCTTATCTCTGGTGGTGAGCTTTTATGCCAACCCTCTACAATTTGCAATATTTTTTCCTATTATCTAAATTGGTTCTGTCCATAAATATCTGTCTATAATTAGACAAAGAAAATATTCAATAATCTGGTCTGGGAAATAAGAAAATAACCATACTGGGTATTGCTAGAAATCGTCGCTTTGATCACCAGAAATTGCTTAAACGGGTAATTGGGTATTAGAAAATAGATTACGTTAAGTCCAATGATGAGGTAATGCTGCTAAGTACTTTAAAAAACAATTGGGTACTGATACAAAAAGAAAACAATTGGATACACTAAGAGGTGAAGCAGAAATTACACTGATTGGATATTGGTGAAAGTGCAAATATGCTATTAGCATGGATTGAACTGGCTTGGAATACTGGAAAAAATGAAATATATACTAGGATATGAATTGAATACAGTTCATGTAACAAAACTATAACATCAGCCCAGAGATAAAAATTGAGAGTTACTTTACTTGATACCCAAAACTATTTATAATTGGGTATTAAATAAATGTGTGCTAAAATTCACCAGGATGAAAATTAGGAGTTCATTGACATTAACCAGCAGAAAGTAATTAGTAACCAGCACTAAGGAATCCCATTAACAGTAATTAGTAACCAGCAGAAAGTGACATTAACCCAAGTTGAAAACGCATGGCCACTGGCGGTATACCCTGGGGGATATGGTTAATTTTTTAGACTGAAAAGTTACTCTTTTGGATTGAAACCCGAGACTGGCACAAATACTTGGAAATGGTCTAAACCAGCGATTGCACAGGAAATAAATCAATAAACCAATGATTTTACGCTTGGATTTGTAAAATATGACAAATGAAAAAATAAATTTCTTTTGCTGAATGGAAAACAACAAACTTTCCATAATAGTGCAGTGTTTAAAAACACTAAGGATCATTGCCTGAATGAGAACCCTCTCACCTCTGCATTTTCTTCTCATCTTCATAGCAGGCCGAGCCATTGCTGAGGAAGAAGTCGGTCAGGAGTGGAGAAAACCCACGCAACCACCGATCTGCAAGGCGAGGAGAAATGGTCGCTAGAGTTCTGTAAATGAACAGGCCGAGAACAACAATGAATGAGCTCCGTTCCCAATGCGCGATTTGGCGGTGGCAGGTTCCATAAACCAAGGCGCACGCATTAACGTCTGGTGGGTGAGCATTCAATGAATGGCGGTTGAATGAACTACAACTGGCGCGGGAAATGGACGACAGCTGGTCCCAACCAAAAACACTACCTTTTTTTACATCCCCAAAAACGTGGCTCGTACACGTGGCGCTGAGGTGGCAATGAGGTGGCAAAGGAATGTAGGAGGTCAAGAATTTAGTGCTGAATATTTTGGTGGTGTTTTTACTCGCCCAGGTGGCAGTGACGTGGCGCAGTGACTGTGCAAAGATAGGGTGCACCACAACCGGTGCCTCTCCCCTATTCTAATTTTTGGGACGGAATATGATTTTTGGGATGGAATATGATAATTGAAGTGTAATCTAATTTTTTCCATATAAAAATTAGAAGGTATGGTCAGAGAGGGTTCTGAGGAAAAGAAACTCTTTAAATGGTGGTTATTTGAGTGAAGTTATTCTCTTTCAACCCTATTATTATTATTTTTTTTGTATTTTTGAAATCATTCATAATAGGTAAGTGATCTTGAAACAAATGGTAAGCATGGAATGTAAAAGACAAGTGCCATCAACACTTATGTTACACAATTGCAATAGGAAGATGGAAAAAATGGGAAGAATGTAATAGACAAAAATAGGTTAGATATATGTACAAAAATTATATATTTTGAAAATGTCAAGATAACTATGCATATATGCATTAATCTTTTTATAGATAAACTAGGGTCAAGGGTCCCTTTCCCTTTACTATCCAAAATGTGCTTTGAGCACTTACACAAGCCTATAACCTAACTTCAAAATATTATTACAAACAAGTATACTATTCTCCTATATCTTGATATTCATACTAACTATAGCAAGCTAACTTCCTGTTGGACAAGAAACTTCCTCACGATCAACAAATGAACTAGCGATAAAAGAAACTAGCAACTAAGAAATGTTGGAGGGTTTATGTTACCTTGGATGTGATATGATGGATGTATAGGCATAAAAATGGTTGATTCTCGCTGCAACTTGATAGACCTGCAAAACTAGAATGAAGATGGATTAGATAGATATATGTGGGGGTTTCCCGACAAAGCGGTTCCAAGAAGCTTTTAAATTCCCTTCACGGATTTCAACCCCATTGTTTAGAAAGAGTGAAATAAAGCAAGAACAATAGATAACATACGAAATAGAAATAACATTGAATATGAGAAATGATTAAAACTGATCTAGAAGTTGATATGACTGAAATAACTGTAAATTAAGTGTTACATGGTCTGCAAGGTTAATGGCGATCCAAACTATTCAAAGGTAGGTCCACAACTGGGAGGATGGATCTGAACCTATAAATAGAATATGTATACCTACAAGGTCTAAGTGCAATCTGGAAATTGATAAAGGTTTGTAATTGTTATAAGAGGGTCTGAGAAAAGAACCAGAGATAGAGGCAGGAAAAAGGACATGAATGGACAATTTGGATATATTTTTGGATGAAAAGGCCCCAGTCAAGGCGAACAGGAGGGATCAATGACAACTGTATCAGATAAATATAAAGTAGAGGATAAGTGGATGAATATGGCAACCTATAGTCAAAGGGGTTGTAGGAGAATGTTGTTGAGTGTTCCCTGGATCTTGCAGAAGCCGCTTCCTGCACCTAAAAGGTTATGAACAAAGAATATACAATAATATTGTAGATATACCAAAATCCAGATAGTGATGATGAAAAATATCATGAAGTATGATCGTGAGCGATCCAATCACGCCGAAGGGATGTTAAGAAAGTCTGTAAACGTCTCAAGAATGCTCAGGCGCGAGGAAGGATGCTCAGGTCACAAGAAGGCTCGAGGTTGCATGCATATGATGATTTTTGGCAAGAAAATACTAGCTTTATAAGGTCAAAAATGACTGGATTGGGTCGTCGTAATTGCTAGGAAAGTTTCCCAATGGGACTAGATTTTGTGATTTTGGCATGATTTTGGCTTTTTTAAGAGTTGGCCGAATGCTTTAAAGCATGTAGGTGGGATTAGATTGCTTGGGGATAAATTGTGGGTAGTTAGGGCATAAAAATAGATGGGAGAAAAGCTTAGAAAAGTAAGGGGATGGATTTAGGATAAAAGCATCCTAAATAGAAGGTTGGTTGGGGCAAGATAATGGGTATTAATTAATTAATAGGAATTAATTAATTAATAGGAATAAAGATTAATATGGATGGGATAATTGGGCATGTAAGATATTAAATGATTAATTAATTAATTAATGTGGCTTAATTAATTAATGGGAATTGGATGGGCATTTAATTAAATAAAGGGGATGAATTAAATAAATATGCACATGCGGGTGATCAAAGGTATAGATACCAAATTTAGGTGTCTATATTTTGCCCCTTTTTGTTGAGTGATTTGGATTAGCAAGCCATGAGACAAAAACGATGATGTATGATGAGGATTGATGAGAGGCATATGATGAGCTCCCCTTCAAACAGGGGATCGATGATTCGTCAAGGGAAATCAATTACGCATTTGAAAAAGGTATATGATAAAGGGCGAGTAGGTAACTAAAAATGGGTAAAATGATTACAAAGGCAAGATGCCCCAAGAAAAAATGAATCATACTATTAATAAAATTTATGGCGGTGACTCCAATATCACATCGGCAGAGAACAATTGCAATCTCAATGAAGACAGGATAAAATGTTCTATGGACCAATGATTGGGTGAAGAACATTGCAGTATGGATGCAAATCGCGATGACCAATGGGTCATAGGAAAACATCAAAGTATGTGTAACTAAATGTGAAAGGTATGTGAAATCCTTCATACACGAGGAATTGAGAGAAAGGTATGCATCCACAAGGGATGAGGATGAAAGGTATGGTGCCCAGTGGGACATGAAAAAAGGCAGAGACGAAAAAAATGAAAAAGTATGTGATGAAGTAATATGTCCAAAGGGGAAAGTATGGTTGCAACGAAAAAAAGGGAAAAAATATTCCCCAAGTGGGGAAAGTATGGCCACAAAGGTGGAATTTAAATGAGAATATGGTGCCCTAAGAAGGACACGAATATGGCCACAAGAGTGGAATTGATATGATGAATGCAATGCCTAAAGGGGAAAATGAATATGGCCTTAAAGGAGGATTTCGTAAGGCCGATTAGATATGAATGTGAATTAAAAATGCCCAAAAGAAGATTGATTATGGCCACAAAAGTTGGACTTAGGGAGTATGATAAGATTAAAATGCCCAAAGGAAAAAATAGATATGGCCACAGATGTGGACTTAGAAAGTATGCATGCATGAAGGTGGAATAGTTTGAATGTTAGATCAAAATGCTCGTAGGGAAATTGATTATGGCCACAAATGTGGACTTAAAGGTAAAAAATAGATGATTCCCTAGGAAAGGATGCAAGGAAGGGGGAAAAGCCCAAAACAATTATTAACAAGGGGAGTCAATGACGACTATGTCCAATCGACGGCGAACCAAAGGAGTCGACGATGACTTTAAGTCAATGGCTATATAAGCCCGGGGGTCGGCCGACGATGCTCATTTTCATGTGTGAAGTTGATGAGAGAAAACAAGGTGATTAAAGAGAGAAGTGAAAGATGGAAGTCGTCAAAGTTGTGAAGAAGCGCCAAAGGCTGCGGTGGATGGTGAGTAAAAAAACCCACATTGGTTTAAATTAAATTTAATGTTTTATTTATTATTTTACAATTTTTTGGAAAAAGTGGATGATGCTAGGGGCGGTTAGCAACGACCCAAGTGGGTCGACATCAACCCATCTCTCGAGGCACGTTGATTGACCCCCAAAACGCATCGACCTAACTAGGGTCAGTGTCAACCGGGTGTAGACACAAAAATTGGGTCACACTCCCCTTAGTCCTTGTCAAATAATCACTTTGAGCACACTCACCTAACCATGGCCCCTTACACCCCACACTAATATTAGTTTAATTAATTTAATTAAATTAATTCATGTCCTCACAATATTTATTATTTAATTATCCTAATTAAGATAATTCCCACACCACCACCTCACCTAGCCACCTCACCCCAAATCTATTCTTAGTATGTTGCCATAACTAACTAAGACCTACCTAAACCCTAAAAATCAAAGCCTACATTCCCTCTAACCACATTCCCGCCCATTAGAAAAGAAGCTTCCATTCTAATCCACAAAAAGAAACTAACTGGATCCAAGAAATCAAGCAGATCTACCCATTTTAGTAAACCTAGGAAATCCCACCCTAACCGACACTGGTCACCCTAAACCAATGTCGGTCAACCCGAAACCATCATCGGTTACCTTTTATTCCCTTTGGTAACCTTATTTCAAGGTTAGAACATTCAGAGAACAAGAAACGAGACCAAGGTTGTATGCACATAGAACCAACATTTGCACACGCATCCGAACATCCACAGCCAGCATCAAAAGTGACCACAGAGCCATTTTGCATTCACGGGAGCATCCTGGGAAGTGCCATCACCACACCAAACTCCATCCATCTAATCAACTGTCATTATCATCCAACCATCAAAATCATACAACAGTAAGTATACCTCCACCAACTTGGTCTAATACACTATAATAGCTTTTATTATCTTTGTTATCAGATTAAGCTATTGCATCTCCATTTCTTCATTTCTTATCAGTTTGTAATTGGGCATTTTCCATTATTTACATCATTAGATTACCCATCCTCACTTTTTGTTCATCCCTAACCACATTTGAGACCTCTACAACCCTCAAACCTACCCCACCACCTACATCAAATCCCAGATCAAGCCCTCTAATCATTTTCTTTTGAGTTTCCTTTACCTCGACCATACCGATGTCGGTTACCCATAACCATCACCGTTTCACTTAAACCGACATCGGTCATACCAGACCAACGTTGGTCTTTATGTTTTACCCTCAGACCAAGAACAGAGCCTAAATTCCCCACCAAATACCCAAAACTAGACCCTGACCAGTACAAGTACTCTGACAAAGACCTCGCCCTTCAGATTCAATCATAGCTTAGCCTTTGTTGTGAATGAATTTGCTTATTATAATTGAATGAGATACCTAAATCATTTTAACTATAGTAGGATTTCATTTATTTTTAATATTGAATTGTTTTAAATAGTGGATTGATAGCCTTCTAAGGAGTATCACACTTCCCGAACTAGCATATGCTAGGAAGTCCATTGTCATATGCTATTTAATCTCTTTTTGTGGACTTGTTGTTTATTTCAGGTAGTTCCTCCCGGCCAAAAGGAATCTCTCACGATCATCTGTGGATCAAGAAGTCATACGTGCGCAACAACCTTCAACCAACTTCAACAGGTATTCCTCCTAGCCCTTTTACCCTTATCTATTTCGTCACATTCGAGAAATGCTCTAAGAATCAGGTGAAACATTTTGGCACACCTAGTGGGACCCATTTGGGGTTCCTTGCATTTCTTCATTACTAGGTGAAAGTTGTATGTTTGTTTCCTTTCCGAAAGGTTCTCACATTAAATTTCTCCCCTGGAATCTTCTCTTCTTTCTATTATCTCAAAGCAATCGTGTTTTGGTGCTATAAAAAGAACTTTTCTTCTCTTTCATTTGTACTGCATTAGTGAAAGATCCTACTCTCTCCTGTTCATCTTTTTATGTCATCAAATTCAATATTTCGATTTGGACTTAAAATCAACTGTATTTCATTCTACTTTACTACATTAGCTCACATTAAATGAGGGAACCTATATGCTAGAAGTCATGCCCAGCTGATGGTTGAAAAATCGAATCGTAGAAAAGCACTTTCTTTCTCTTTCTCTCTCTCTAAGTCTTACCAAACATCACAAAATTGAAAAATATACACATTCTTAAACAACATCACACCCTTAAAAATTTTTGGGTGATCACATGATCATGGTATAGTGGGCACCCTACTCGTTACTTCTATCGAGTCATTATCTCAGAGGATGGCCCGCCCCCACCATAACATAACCTGAAACCTCTCCTTGTAGATCTCCTTCTTCGTAGGAAGCCTTCCTCACCAAAACTCTATTCTAAAGTTCATGAGTCAGTCTTCTAAATAGCATAAGCTGAAAAAACATAAAGGAAAGCATACTCTTAGGATCGTATTTTTGTTAGTTTTTATGTTTGGCTTGTGTTTTGAGGTGAGAGGACACATTCTTCATCTTTTTATTTCTCCTTGCATGCTCCTCATCATAGTTGGTGTATTCCAACTTTATCTGAGTGTGTCGGGACCTCATTTTTATCATTCTCAGAGTTCAGGTTTGATTCCACACTTGATTTTAAATCACAACCACCTTTTTCTTCATCTCTGATTCAATTTCACATGAATCGGTGTCACCCAAAGAATCGTCATCATCATTTACCCTTTGACCATCACCAATTTTATCCAAACGGTGTCAGTTTACTGCTCTTTTGGTTAACCTACCCAAAAGGACACTTGTTTTATATTCTTTGTTGTTCAGATTCTTTGTAACTCTCAGCATCTTCTCTGTCCTAATAAGATCCATCTACAACTTCTCTACCTGATAGATTATCAATCTTTTTCCTTGTTTGGAAAACTATTCTTTTTCCACAATAACCGACCACGGTTACCTCTGACCGACATTGATTTACCCTAACTAGCATCGGTTAGCCTGTGTAGTTTTCCAACTGACATTTTAACCCAATCCACCTACCATTGCCTATTTTTCCCATTTTCTGCTATATTTTTGTGTCATTTACAGAAAGTAGTCCTACCAAATCAGCACTTGTTCACATGGTGTTGACTCGTAGCCAAGAAAACGCCCTCATATTCCATGCTAGTTGTCAACCACTCCCACCTATTCCTTCACCACCTTTCATTCTATCACCCATGGATCCTACCCAACCTATCACCATTGCCACATGTGACGAGGAGTTTGCATGACTCCTAGGCCAGAACCTTGTCGCCTTACGGTTCTACCTTTCCCACTCATCCACTCGAGATGCTTCAGTGTCGGTTTATATATGGCATGCCCATATCTATCCCCCCGACTCTCGTTCCTACTTCTTTCAGTCCCTTCTAGCTCCGCACTACCTGCACCTACCTTGCCCCCAGTCATTTCGTAGCTAGGCCCTATACCTTTTATGACTACCATATCTACCCCATCTATTGCACCCACAACATCCGCTATACCTTCTTCGACCACCCAGAACTTAACCTCATGCACACCTATTGTCTCACATATACCCATAGCAACATAACCACCCCTGGTGTCGATGACCCCTACCCCATTTCAAAACATTGTCCTTTCTATTCTACAGTCCTTAGCCCCCATCGCTACTAGAGTTATCTTGACCATTTCACCTCTATATACGTACTTATCAACAACCTCCTATTTCATCTATCATTCATTCCGGTGCGTACTCCCTATCTCACTCCCTCATTCTCAACCTACTTATGTGGCGGCGCCATGTACTAGAATTCCACCTCCATCATATGTCCAACACCAACCCTCTTACGCTACGGGAGGCATCGGTTTTCGGCTCACGCAACTCTCTCACCTACAATGAAATTTTTAATGAGTCCATACACCCATCCATTCATATTCATCCATATCCCGTACATTGGGAGATGCCTAAATTTAACCACTTCAACAACAAAGAAGACCCATAACAACATTTGTAGTTTTTCAAACATTGGTGTTATCTGATCGCCATGATGATTCTTTGCTTCTGAGGACCTTTCCCATGTCTCTGACCGGGCCCGCATTAGACTGGTATAGTGGATTACCTAGACATTCTATCTACTCATTTAATCAGGTAGCCTCAAGCCTTCTTAGATCACTTCTCCATCAACGTTGTTAAGAAGGTTACCATGACTGACCTCTACTCTATGCGTCAATATGATGACGAATCTATCGTAGATTTTGTCACTCGTTGGCGTAGCCTAATCAATCAACTCACATTCCAATTACCACAAACCGAACTCATAGAGCTCTTTACGTGGGCTTGTGCTAGACATATTTCGCCGACCTTGTAGGTGCAAACTTTTCAAACCTTCAATGAGGCATTCACCATGGCACAGAAAGCTAGAGATTCGGGCCATCAAAGAAAATAAAATCCAACTATGAAATAAGAATGCAACATTTAAGTCAAATGATACCTCTTCTTCTTGAAACCATAAAATAATTATTCAAAATCCAAGGGAACCACTAACACAGTGGTACTCAAGGCCGGCCCAGCTCATCCATCAAATCAGGCTAAGCCCTCATCTAATCTTTCCCATGTCCAAACTTTTCAATTTAGACGAGAACAATGGAAATACACCCCAATTGGGGAGCCTTATTCTTCTGTTTTAGAAAAGCTCATTAAAGTTGGGGCCATCACCCTCCTCCTATAAAACCACACACTTGGTTTTGATCCTGCTCACCCCACACCCGCATGGTACAAAGATCATGATTTCTACAACTATCATCGGGTAAAAGGTAAAAATGACGGAAATTACATCACTTTCAAGAATATTGTCCAGAAATGCTTGAGAATGGAAAGTTAGTCTTGGATAATCCTAATGCACCTACCAACCAAAACCTACACATTTTCAAGAAACCATTTCCTAATCACACCCCATCTTCTGACCAAACTAGGGAGACCTCAACTAATGATAGAAATACCCACGAGGTCCATGCTATTTTCAGTGACGTAAGTGTTACTTCCCAATTGCCTCATATTCCTTCCATAGAGGAAATCCTAGCCCGAAGTCCTCCACCTACACATGAACCCACTTCACCTATTCCTCCACCCACAGAGGAACACCCTTCATCTCCTCCCTCACCTGTGAAGGAGTCTTCTTTTAACATCAAGAACTACTTTTCCTTTCATTTCCCCACCTAGAGAGCCGTCACTAGCAATACCTCTTTGATCCATGGGAGACGCTTGTTCATCTCCTCTACCCACAGAGGAGCACCTATCATCTCCTCCACCTATCAAAGATCCAGTAGAAATTTCGTTACCTCTACGTGACCATTCTCCATCAGCCACCCAAGATCATGCTGACTTACTTTCGACTCTCTTAGCCACAGAGGTTGAAGCTAGTGATTTCCCCATTTCTAAAACAATTTTTTTGGGAATCACCATTAGATCCACATCAACCTCACCCACAGCAGTGTCATTCTCATGCTTAGCTAAACACCTGGATTATGTGGATAGAGCCTTACTTTTGGGGCGTCTTCTACTTCTTGTCTCAACACAAATGTAGATGTCACTCACTGACACCTCCACTATCTATCCAAAAGTATTTCAGACGTCCAAACCAAACGCAACCACAACTATCACAAATTCTCCCACAATACCACTCATGGCTCAACTCACACCTCTACACATAACCCAACATGCATCTACATCCAAACCCATACCTACATCATATTCCTTGCCTATACCTATTACTACTTTAGGGGTCATCCCAATGGCTAGCCTTACTCATCCACCCATCAAATTAGATTTAGCTACGTCCTCCAAAACTAACAAAAAATTTAACCCGGCCCCTAAACCAAGAACCAATCACCTAGACCTCATACCCCTAATTCGCCAACCACACCCTTATCACCTTCACCCTTTTCATCCATCCTAGGACCTCACCCCTCGACCCTGGCTAAGAAACCCCCATCCACCGATAAACCAAAGAATGCAACAACCCATTTCCCCATCACAAACCTCTAATATACCCAAGTGCCCCACATAACCTCCACCCACACCTGTAACATTTTTACCACCCATACCTCCAATACCATCGATAACTTCTTCACTACCCACGACACTTCCTTCCCTTTCCCTCACACCTCTTGCACAACCTACACCATCTACCTCCACAACACCTTGGTTATCCCCATGGGTAACCCACCCTCTTCCACCATCTACTTTTCCCTCTACATCTTATGCACCCATATCACCTTTACCCAAGAAGGTGTAACCTAAAGGAAAAAATCCACTACCCTCCAATAAGGTAGTTAAACCAACCACACACTCTATTGCCAGTTCATCTACCATGCCCCTACCCAAGCAGACACAACCAACACCTAAGACCATAGCTCAACCCACTCCCCCTCTTGCAAAGAATCTTCCTATACAATCAGTCACACCTACACCCAAACCCACATTCACCTCCCATTGTGATCCACTAGCGGGATCCTATGCCAAAATCTTAACCAACCTCCTCGAAACTTTTGTCATCACATTACCGCCTCTTAGACCTTACGACCCACTCAAACCCAAACCAAAAGGGTTTGACGAAACCAAAATTTTCACCTACCATCATGTGCCAGGACATGATGTAGAGAATGTAAGGCTTTGAAAACCGTTCTTGTCCAGTTGTGTCCTCCTGAAGAAAACTTTGATGATGATGATCTTCTTGATGAGGACCCCATTTCACCAACGACTTGATTTCCATAGTTCTTCCCTCATTTCCTACTCAGTGACCAAAACCTCCACCCCCACAACTCTTAGAGCCATCCCCGAGATTCAAAATTAACATGGTTCATATCAGAGAACTCACCAAACCTCCACCCAAATGTCAATTCACCAAACTCATTTCACAAGGTTCCTTCCCACCTCTTGGCTTCTACCCTTCCTATCATTACACCTTTCATGGCTCACCTACTTCATCTACCTCCCCGCCTCAAATCAACATGATCCACGTTGCTACCCGTGCTCAAAAGGACAAAGGCAAGGAAAAGGCAACCGACCCACCAACCAACCCTATACCCAACATACCATCTGCACCCACACCTAAAGTCACTATCATGGCCCCACATATCCTATTTCTAATGGGGTTACACATCGCACGATGCTCAAACAATTACACCAATCCTCCCTCAAAATTTCCCTATATGACCTCATCCAAACCTCTGAATCCCATCACCAAGCTCTCATGGAGGTTCTTTAGTCTATTGAGGTTTTACCCAATGAACCTACACCCGTAGCCTCCATTATCACACCTCATCATGTAGCCTCTCTCACCAAATTACCACCTTCTTCTACACCTCCACCTACTCACCAAGTAGCCACCCTCAGCTTCTTAGATGAAGAGATTGCACCACACCAAACCGATGACCCTGATCCATCCCTTTTCATCTCCATCCATATTGATAATATACGTGTATGGCATGTTATGATCGATGGGGTTGCTAGCATTAACATCATCTCCTCCCATGCATTCAACAAAATGCGCATACTTGAAAATTACATGCATGAATATCCCATCATGTTGCATCCATTCAATGACGCTATCACTTCTACACTTGGCACCATCATCCTCCATGTTCGTGAGGACCCCGTACTGTTCCAGAGTTATTTTACATCTTGGAGGGGGAATTTCAATATAACATGTTGCTTAGTAGACCCTAGATTCGTGTCATGGGTTGTGTTCCTTCTACTTTGCATCGTTGTGTGAATTTTGAGCATGAAGGACACACCTATACCATTCGGCTGACCCATCACCTTTCAAAACCTGCAACATGCTTTACCGACCCAATGACATGCTTGTACCCATTAAGGAATCTACATCCATGACCACTTCCTCTTCACCTACACCTCTACTCACCAATGCCGCCGCTACCTCAACCGCACCTAAATCCTCCATTCCTCCCGCTGCCACAACCAACCCGTCAGCCTCCCAATCAGCTAGCTCCACCTCCGATCCAATCTCTAACACATCATCTATCCTAGCTACCCACATATCAACCACCAATCCCTTGGAAGGTGTTTTTCAACACCTCACTCTAGGGGAGTATCGCCTATATAATGTCAACACATTCCTTACTCCACAAGAGTATGGAAGCCTTCACCAACACCCTCACTATGATCACCGCATAGGAGAGCATCTCCTTTATGGTCCTCCCCACCTTCACACCAATCTCACATATGGGGGACTTGATACTTCCACTTATACACCTGAACCACCATCACAAAACCACCCCTTTTACTGCGACCTCTAGTCACTCACCAATCGCCATTTCTCCCACACCTTCCCGCACTCAATGTGTGTGGAAAATTTTTGGTTTTAGATTTTACGATAAATTACGTCACAATTTTATTCCATGTACTACCCAAAAACATAACGATCGTAGTTGTATTGGATTTGCTGAACTACCTACCAAGAAGGCTCGCATTGAACTCATTGAGGACATCGACCCTTTTCCACCTTCTTCACCACCTTCACCAACAGATTCGATGGATCCAAAATCCATTCCTCCTAACTTTTATTTTCATAAAAACCATTTCCTTGGGTCCTCTGACATATCAATGCTAGGGCAAGGCTCCCTCTTCTCTTCCCTTCCTGTATCATGAAATGATCGATGACGATACACCTTCTATTAATATTGTTCAATGTCAGGATGATGAATCTATACTCACCTATCTTGGTGTAGAATACTCTTATATTCATTGGTCGTTACCATCTAAGATGCAAACCATGTTGAATGAATCGACTATCAAGTCAACATCCATACTCAAGATGACCCACACATTCTAAAGATCGGCCAATCTTTAAATACCAATTTGAACAGAAGCCACCACTTATTTTCTCAAAAATCATAACCATGCTTTTGCTTGGTATTATGCTGATATGCCTGGTATTGACCCCACCATAGTGGTCCACAATATCGTAACCATTCCTGATGCCAAACCTCTAAAACAAAAGTTGAGGAAAATGCACCCTCGCATTGCGCTTCTAGTCAAAGAAGAGCTTCACGCCTTCTTTCCGTTTCCTTCATCTTACCCATTGATTATCCCTGATGGATTTCTAACATTGTCCCTATCACTAAGGAAACAGGGGGACTTCACATTTGTACATATTTTTGTGAGCTAAATCTAGCTTGCCCCAAAGATGACTTTCCTCTACCCGGTATTGACCAAATGGTTGACCTTACTACTAGTCACGAGATGCTATCACTCATGGATGGTTTCTCAGGGTTATAACCAAATCTTGCTTGCCCCAAAGGATCAACACAAAACACATTCATCACCCCTTGGGGACCTTCGCTAACGATTCATGCCTTTTGGCCTTAAAAACGTTGGTGCCACATACCAAGAAAGGCTATGAATTTTATCTTCGATGATATCATGCACCGTATATTATCGATTGCGTAGACAATCTCCTTGCCAAATCTAAATGCCACTCTGAGCACCTCACCATCCTAAAAACCATCTTTGACCGCCTCATTAAGTATTGTGTTCACCTTCAGCCCAAGAAGTGTCTTTGTGGTTCTCTCAAGAAAGCTCCTGGATTTATCATTTCCTTACGTGGTATAGAGGTTGACCCTGCTAAAGTCAATGTTATTCTTGAAATGCCTCCACCCACTAATCTATAGCAACTCCATAGCCTGTAAGGTAAGTTACAGTCTATTCATCATTTCATTTCACAACTTTCCGATCGATGTTAGCCATTTCATCATCTTCTTAAAAAGGATGTCTCTTTTAAATGGGATGATGACTACCACAAAGCTTTTGAGGCCTTAAAACAATACCTTCTCCAACCACCCATACTCATTCCACCTAAATATGATCAAACCTTCTACCTATACATCTCTGCTACCGATCACTCCTTAGGGGCCATGCTTGCTCATCACAATGAACAACACAGGGAGCAGACGGTTTATTACATAAGTCGTATTCTTCTGGACTACGAAACCCAATACACCCATGCTGAAAAACTTTGTTTAGCCTTAGTTTTTTTTTCCACCAAACTCCACCATTACCTACTCAACCACAAAACCTATGTTGTGACCAACACCAACCCCTTACACTTCATGTATGCCAAACCTTACAAAAATCAATGTGTCGCATGCTAACTTATTCTTTTGGCTGACATCTACCTCGAATTCATCCATCAAAATTCCATCAAGGGCCAAGCTATCATTGAACAATTGGCCGACGCACCTATTTTTAGGGATCAACCCTCTTACTTTGACTTTCCAAATGAGTCTATTGTTACCCTTTCCTGGACGAACCCACTTACCAAATGACACTCTTCTTTGATGGTTCCAAGTGTCAACGTGGAGGTGGGGCTGGTGTTATCCTCATTTTGCTTGATGGTGAACCCATGCCTTTGTCTTTCAAACTCGATTTTTATTGTACAAACAATATTGCTAAATATGAAGCACTCATATTGGGTCTTCAAGCTACTTACACCTTAGATGTTAAGTCAATCAACATCTTTGGTGATTCTCAATTGGTCATAAACTAAGTTAATGGTATATACCAGTGTCATAATGAGATACTTCAAAAGTATAAGCATCATGTGGACATACTTTTGACCACCTTCACCATTACGCCCTTCAAACCATCCCAAGGTCTACCAACAAATTTGCAGATACCATGGCCTACTTGGCTTCTCAGATACCCGCTTTTCCCGTTGACTCTAAAATCTTTGTCACCATACAAAGACTCCAATCACCCTCTTATTTACCTTGTGAAGTTTACTCTATCGGAACCATTGCTCCTAACCCGAGTGACCTTTGGTATAAACAATACTCAAACTATCTTTCCCTCTCCATCTTGCCTCCCAACCTCACTTGTAATGGACAACATGCCTTTCTCAAAAGGGCCACCCATGATGTCATCATGGGTGGCCTCTTCTATAAGCATGAATTTGATGGTATTCTCTTACGGTGCCTTACAAGTTCTCAAAATCCCTATATTGTTAAGGAAGTTCATGATGGCATATGTGGAGGTCACTTCAGTGGTCTTGTGGTTGCTAAGCGTATTCTTCACCTAGGCTATTACTGGCTGACCCTTAACCATGATTGTTGCGACTATGTTAAGCGTTGTGTAAAATTCCAACAACATATCAATCTTCATCATACACCCAATCATGCCTTACAAGTCACCCATGACCTTTGGCCCTTCTCTCAATGGGGTTTGGATCTTGTTGGAGAGATCAATCCCCATTCTTCCCAAATGACATCAATGGATAATCACTGCTACTGAATATTACACCAAATGGGTTGAATCCATACCTCTCATCTCCATGAAAGTTGAGAAAATATGTGAGTTCATCAATCATCACATTATTTGTCACTTTGGCATTCCACATCGCCTCATCATTGATAATGGAAAACAATTCAAAAATAAAACCTTGCAAAAATTTCTTATGCCTTCGGTATTCAACTAAGTTTCTTGTCACCATATTACCCACAAACCAATGGCCAAGCCGAATCCACTAATAAAACCCTAAACAAAATTCTCATGAAAGTGGTTAATGATACTGGGAAGGACTGGCATACACACATTCCTTTCACCCTATGGGTGTACCGTACTAGTATTCACACTTCCACTACTGCCACACCTTTTTCTCTAGTCTACGGTATAGAGGTTGTTCTACCTCTCAAAGTCTAGATTCCATCTCTTCATATTTCTCTCCATGACATGCTCAATGATGATGACTTTCACCAGGACCATTTAGCACAACTTGAGTTATTAGATGAATGTCATCTTAATTCTCTTGATCATCTCCAAGTTTACCAAAAACGTATCAAACGTGCCTATGACAAACGTGTTCATGAACAAACCTTCCAAGTTGGTGATCTCATCCTGAAAGAAAATCAACATGTAACCAAAGAAAAAAAAGTAAATGAGGCAAATTTTCTCCTAATTGGCTTGGACCATACATCATGACTCATGCCTATGGATCAGGTGCTTATCATTTATCTTCACTCGACGATAAACCCAAACTTGAGCCCGTTAATGCCTTGCATTTTTGACCATTCTACTATTGACTTTCATTCCTACCTCACCTTCTGCCTCTTTTCATGCTCATCCCTTGAGTGTTATTCACTTCCCTCCTTTCACTATGCCCTCCCCAATGAATAAAAAATAATCATGTGCGTATCTATCACTCTTTTACCCTCTCTTAAATATGTGTACCATGGCTCTACACATGGCATGATTCTCATGGATACTTTTCATCTTCTTTCAGATGAGATCCCATGGTCGTTTCACCTTGCTTTTTGAACAAGAATATGATTCTTCACCTTAGTCTTTTCCATGAATTAAAATCCCTCACATAATTTCCACATGGGATCTAACTCCTTGAGTCAAACTTCCAATAAAAAGATGACTCCCTCAAAAGGACATCTTTCTCTCTACATCGCTGTTATAAATAGACTGCTCCCTTAAAGGACAGTTATGTAAAATCTTGCTTCAAAAAAAAAACCAAAGCTTCCCACATCAATCAACTTTGCGAATACCTCAAGGAGTTAATTTCTTCATCCCATATAGATTTCCTGCATCGATCAGTCCATCTCAAATACAAGTCAAAACAGAAAAAAAAATTCTTCATGGACTTGCTCATCGTGATCTTGGATCTCTTGCCAAAAAGGCATGCTACCTAATACCATATAACCTAACCATTTTTCACCTTCTCACCATTTGCACCTTCATTTCCTACCGCCTCAAGGGACCTGCTGGAACTGTGACATTTGGTGATCATGTGACTATTCTTCACCTTTAGAATAATCAATCATGCAATGTATTTAGGGTCTTACGTTCACCATCCTATCTCAAGTATGATCCACCCGTTATGATCCTCACTAATCAGGTGGCTCTCTTGCCTCCTCTTATCTTTTAACTTCTTCATTACGTATTGATCATCCTATACAAGACTAGACCCTCGACACTTATCTCTGGGAAATTTTCCTCTTTCACCACAATCAACTTAAAATCACCCATACCTATTTGCCCACAATTCAACCATACCTAAAAGACCTAGACTCAATCATGCCTATAACCTACCAACCCATTCTCATACCTCCTCACATTTTTCTATCTTATGGGAGAACTACATCGGCCTAAGGTCCCTGTTATTTGAGACTATATATGCAGCACTCATCAGAGCATGGGTCCCTTGGAGGTTAGCTCGGCCACTCTCTACCCTAACCAATTCCCTCTCCCCCTTTCCTAGTCACATTATACCCTATTTAGTTTCCTTTTTATATTAATAATTGGAAATTAAACCGAACAAACAACAATTTCTTCACATCTTTACCATCATCACTCATATATTCATTATATCTACCATTTATTTACCATTATCATGTGTTTTACTACAAAACATCTTAACATGACCCATATCATCATTAAGCGCACAAATTAATGAATTACAAACTCAACCAATCTAAACTCAACCATACATACGGTCCTGTGCCCTAGCCTACCATGGTCGGTTCATGGCGACCGATATCGGTTAATTCCGAATGTTGTCAGTTATCCCGCTTTCGGTCTTATTACTACCCATTACCCCTAGTTTGATGACCTGAATCCTTTCTACCTTACCCACACCTGACTTGGACATTTCCTTTTACCCTCCCGATCTCATCATTTACCACCTAACCTCTTCATCATTTGGGGACTCTTTATTTTACCCATACCTTCGCCCTACTCATGTCGTGACCTAGCTACTTGCACCTGGAACATTATTAGTGACATGTGACCTCATGTGCTCATTATACCTTGCGACACTATTACCCATGTTGTTTGACCTAATGACCTTACCTTGACTCTTGTCATGACCATTTATTCTGACCTAACCTTTGGTGTACCAGAACATACCTAAACGTTCTTGCACCTGACCTGCATTGTGTTTCTTGACCATATCCTATACCTTGGATACCGAATCACCTCAACCTTGTTTGGATAAACCTATCGACCTTAGACAATGTAGAGTTTGCATTCTCTTCAACTCTGTACCGTCTTTGTAGTTTATAAGTGTGCTTGTGTTTGACTTATACTACCTTTGACCCTGACCCATTACCTAGATTAACCGATTGGACCTTTTACCCCTTTACCCCCATTTCCCACCTTCCTCTTCATCAAATTCACCTTTTATCAAACCACTCACTAATTCTACCTTCTACCTCATCAATTCTTGGTTTGAGGGGGATCACCTTCACCCACACATGGGGCAACCACATCTTATTTTTGTCGGCCGCTTACAATACAAAGCTACGCAACAAAAAGGGGCAAAATGTAGACACCAAAATTGGGTCACACTCCCCTTGGTCCCTCATCAAATAATCACTTGAACACACTCACCTAACCATGGCCCCTTACACCCCACACTAATATTAATTTAATTAATTTAATTAAATTAATCCATGTCCTCACAATATTTATTATTTAATTATCATAATTAAGATAATTCCCACACCACCACCTCACCTATACACCTCACCTAGCCACCTCACCCCAAATATATTCTTAGTATGTTGCCATAACTAACTAAGACCTACCTAAACCCTAAAAATCAAAGCCTACATTCCCTCTAACCACATTCCCACCCATTAGAAAAGAAGCTTCTATTCTAATCCGTAAAAAGAAACTAACTGGATCCAAGAAATCAAGTAGATCTGCCCATTTTAGTAAACCTAGGAAATCTTGCCCTAATCGACGCGCAAATCACCCTAAACCAACGCCGTCGGTCAACTCGGAATCGTATCAATCGCTTACCTTTTATTCCCTTTGGTAACCTTATTTTGAGGTTGGCACATTCAGAGAGCAAGAAACGAGACCAGAGTTGCATGCAAGTAGAACCAACATTCACACACGCATCCGAACATCCACAACCAACATCAAAAGTGACCACAGAGCCATTTTGCATTCACGGAGCATCCTGGGAAGTGCCATCACCACACCAAACTCCATCCATCTGATCAACTACCATTGTCATCCAACCATCAAGCTCATATAATAGTAAGTATACCTCCACCAACTTGGTCTAATACACTATAATAGCTTTTATTATCTCTGTTATCAAATTAAGCTATTGCATCTCCATTTCTTCATTTCTTATCAGTTTGTAACTGGGCCTTTTCCATTATTTACATCATTAGATTACCCATCCTCACTTGTTGTTCATCCCTGACCACATTTGAGACCTCTGCAACCCTCAAACCTACCCCACCACCTACATCAAATCCCAGATCAAGCCCTCTAATCATTTTCTTTTGAGTTTCCTTTACCTTGACCATACCAACGCCGATTACCCATAACCGTCACCGGTTTCACTTAAACCGACATCGGTCATACCAGACCGACGTCGGTCTCTATGTTTTACCCTTAGACCAAGAACAGAGCCTAAATTCCCCACCAAATACCCAAAACAGCCCAAAACCGGACTCACCGACTGCCAAGTCTGAGTACTCGACAAAGACCTCACCCTTCAGATTCAATCATAGCTTAGCTTGTTGTGAATGAATTTTCTTATTGTAATCGAATGAGATACCTAAATCATTTTAACTACAGTAGGATTTCATTTATTATTAATATTGAATTGTTTTAAACAATGGATTGACAACCTTCTAGGGAGTATCACACTTCCCGAACTAGCATACACTAGGCAATCCACTATCATATGTTATTTAATCTCTTTTAGTGGTCTTATTGTTCATTTCATGTAGTTCCTCCTAGCCAAAAAGAAGCTCTCATGATCAGATGTGGATAAAGAAGCCATATGCGCGCAACAACCTTCAACTAGCTTCAACATGTATTCCTCTTAGCCCTTTTACCCTTATCTGTTTCGTCACATTCCGAGAAACACTCTAAGCATCGGGTGAAACATCGAGGTAGGATTGGATAAGCTAGGGTTAGATTGAATTTTAGATGAAGTTTAATGGATTAGGATCTGATTTTTTTACTTGTACTATATTTTGATGAATTTTAATGGATTATGAAGTGATTTTATATATTCAATCTGATGCATGTATGTTTTTCAATGATTGAGGCCGGAAAGGCCGTGTATTTGAGGGATAGAGTGCCTACTCTATATGAGCTGATCATAGTAGATGTCACAGATGTTGAGTGGGGTTGGGAAGATTCGGGTATTATCGAGGATCCCGGGGGGATGTAGGGCTTATGATTTCTTTTGTGGAGAGATGGGATCGGCAGACAAGGACATTTTGGTTCAGGACATGGGAGATGATAGTCACCCTGGAGGATGTGTATCGAATTTTGAGATTTCTAATACAGGGAGCAAATATTTCCAATTACCAAAGTGAGGAGAGATTAGTAGTGTTTACGCGGCTATTTGGAGCCGATGCACCCCACATCATATTTTCTTCGAGGATTTTGCATATGATTTGAGATATGAGGCTAGGGTACCATGGAGCCATTTTATCTACATGGTGATGATGGTCATGTCATGTTATTTGGAGTTGGTGTGCCCCACATCAAAACTTTTTAGGGGTTTTGCATATGACTTGAGATATGTGGTTGGGGTACCATGCAACCGTTTAATCTGCATGGTGATGATGGCCGTGTTATGTTATGCTTTACCAAAATCTAGTGGGGCTCGATTTCCATGGGCCATTTCGGTGAAGTGGAAAACATTGTGGACCACCGGATAGATTTTTCATTTGGGACTACTATGTTGGCTCAAGTTTACTATGAGATTTCCATGTATAGATCGGGGTGGAGGCCAGGATTGGATGTAGGTTTCTTATTGCACTGTTGGGTGTATAAGCATATAGCGAGTGATCTAGCCATCGAGAGATTCTGTGGTTCATAGGAGACCGATCCGGTAGAGGTAGGATTTTTGATATAGAGATTCAATCGGGCGTTTGGTGACGGGAGTGAGAGGAGGGTATACTTGGTATGTGGATCAGCTTGTGGATTTGGATGTCGAGCATATTAGGTAGCAGATTGTATTGGGATTTCCCCATGGGCCGGTCCGGACATAGAGTTGACGAGGGATGAGGAGGACAAGTTGGGTTCAAGGAGACAACCAGAGATGATCAAGGTCATTCAATTCGATCGAGTATGACAAAATTTTGGGGTCATCCAGACTATACCAAATGCTCTTTTTTTTTTTCGGATGAGAGGAGATAGACAGGAGTTATCGAATCCTATCATGGATGATCCAATGTAGGAGGAGGCAGCACAATGGGATGAAGATGACGATGTTGGAGGAGGTAGCACCTCCTAAGCAATCCTCTTTGATATCTCTAAGTCAACAAATTCAAACCCCTATCAAACTTAGTTCACACATGACTCAACTACATTACCAATTCAACCTAAGCAATATCCCTTTCGACTCAATGCAATATGACCTCCTCTCAAGTCTAATCTCTGACTAATCAAGTACGTCAAAGCAACTAATCTTACTAGTGGTCCTGACACATTGCACATTCGATCACAATTGCAAGGTCCTATTGTTAATTTTGTCAACCATGCTTCCACCAATAAATGAAAACTTGGTGTTTGGTAGGTGACTCTTGTCACCTTACCATCCTGATGACACACTCATATTCTTATGGTTCTTATATGACTATTGAGGGTTCTTTTACCATAAAGAACCTTGTTTCATCTTACATTAACATACTCCTCCATTACATCACCACCTATATATACACACATCTATAGTATTTTAACGCTTTTTACACATCATCAATTAAATAAGATATTGCTTTATCACCCTCATACATCAATATCATTCACTTGGGGGTAATAACACTCCACCTTCCCCCACCACCTTTTTTCACCTTAGACATATTCATCCTACATTCAAGCAAATAATACTCAATGACGCACTCTTGTGCTTAGGTTCACACTTGACTGTTGAGGGATTGCCATTACATTTAACCCCACACACCACACCTTAGGCATTACACATTGCATTTCATCATACACTCTTCATGATACACTTAATCTACATTATATTGGTCCTCGTTTACGCATTAAGTCCATTAGGGTATCTACGCACTTAGTCACATCATACATTGTGCATTTCTACACATAATCTACATTTTATGCTAGGTTACATTACATACGAGTCTAGCTTTACATTTTATCATTACATATTTCATTTCTATCTACACCTATTATTTCACTTTACACATTATACATTTTACACACCCTACATATCCTACATTGCATTGCCCACACCGCGCATTTAAAAATATTACTCATCACGTGGTAGTCTAGTCCCAACATACATATACTTTATTATTTTCTACGCGTTGCACTCACCACCCTATGACACACTTTAGTTCCTTAGTCCATACTCAATTGTTGAGGGTTTACTAATCAAATGGACCTTACACTCACCATGCGACATTTCCTCATGTGACATTTTCAACCTAGTGACATACACTTTTAACTAAATTGTCACCTATTATATCATCTTCTAGTGGTATATACCTTAGGTTACATCACCACTCCCTCCTTTCATCTTGTAGTGACATACACTTTAGGCTAAATCATCACCTATCTCTATCATCATGTAGTGGTATACGCTTAGTGTTAAATCATCACTCATCCTTTCATCTCATAGTGATATATGCTTAGTGCTAAATCATCAATCATCCTTGCAACTTATAGTGATATACGCTTAGTGTTAAATCATCACTCATCCTTTCATCTTATAGTGATATATGCTTAGGGATAAATCATCACTCAACCATTCAACAAGTCATGATATACGCTTTGGCTATAGGGTTCACACACATCCTTTCTAAATATTGCATCTCATCACCACTACACATACACATTCATCACAATGTGCTAGACACAACAAAACATTACTCGACCATTTCCTGATGATGCACTCTCGTTTATGGTTCATTCTAGACTACTGAGGAGGAAAACAAAATGAACCTCATTACATACACTTCCATACACTCGGGGTCATGTTGCTCCTATCATTTCATCTTGTATTCCATTCCATCCATCCACAACATATTGCATTGTCTTGGGGCATTTACTCTTGTTTACTATTGTTTTACATGATCACTTTACTACACATGTTAGATTGATTTCTTATATGTCATTATTTATATCATACACACATGGGTGTTCATGCCTTTGTTTTTTGTGATCACATATGCATGACTCTTACATGTGGCATGGATGCTCACCTTTTACCCTTCCTATCTTAGTCGTTGGGGACATCCACATTCATCTCATATAGGTGTTATTGTTTCATTTTGTAATTATCATCTTACATTATTTGATCATACATGATTTGACATATTAGTTATTTCTCTAACATGCTAACAGGTGTTCTATGTGCAGCACTTGTTTTGCAAGATTATATGTCTCCATGACTCCTTTCTTGTTTGTTTCTACTTGCATTCCATTGTTTGCCATTGTATGCGGGATTTTTCCTATGTCTTTATGCACACTTGTTTGTTATTTGTAGCCATGATGGCCTTGCGTGTCTTGTGACATCATGAGTGATGTCCCATGTTTGTAACCTGCTTTGTGTGGCTTACTTTTTTCTTGTGTGTTTACACTACTATGCTTAGTAGTTCTTACATTGTCTGCATCTTTTACACTTGTCTTATTACATGCATGTGTTTTCAAACTAACACTTGTTTTGGCTATCCATCCTTGTTTGTGCACACCTTGGTTTCTACCAAGCACACCCCCTTTCCCCTATAGGGAAGAGTTACAGAGTTCAAAGTGTAGTAGGTCCTCTTTTGGGGCCGCATTCTCCTATCAGTGATGTCGCATGTGCCCCCAAAGAGGGGGGCATCATTGAGGTTTTACATACTAATACAACATGTTTACACTGGTTCAAGACAATTCACTTTCTCGCCCTTGGAATTTTGGTTTTACATATGATGAGTTGGTTTAGACCAATCTACAAACCCCATATACAACGGTTTTTATAGGACATTTAAGGGAAGTAGTTACGAGGATTGGATGTTACGGTGCATGTTCCTCTCTACACTACTTCAGCTAGTGGCGTCGAGATCACCCAAAAACCAAGACAGTATAGAGATCTCTTCAAACACATTTCAGTAAAATTGGTTAGAGCTTGGAGGACACAAAGCATTTCCTCCCTACACTTCTTCAGCTAGGGTGGCATGAGATCACCCAAAAAACTCGCAGCAGTACATGATATCCTTCTACACCCTTTCTCTTGACATGGATCAAGTGCACATGTTCCATTTACACTTTTCATTTCACGTATTTTACATTTTCATATTTTACACAATTTTATACACATGTGTATTTTACATATCATTCTTACATACATACATATTTGACTACTTGCTCATTTTCTCCTTGCAGTCCAGTCGTATGAGAAACAAGCAATCAAATTGGGGTCAACAATAATGAAGACAATGAAAACATTCCAAATAGGCACACGCCTTACTAACCATGCAGGTACACTACACACCATAGTAGCTACACACGTGTTCCACCCTAGGTTCATTCTCATCACTTTTTCTATGCACCTTTTTCAAATATAGTTTCCACACTCCTCCATCTTTTTATCTTTCCACGCTTTTGTCTAGCCCTTCATCACATTTTCTACTACAATTTTCATGGACATCAGGTACGCATATCTATCTACTTTATGTTACCGATATTTTCACTCACCAACATAAAGTTGGGGAAAAATTTAGTCACAAAATCATGCACTTTAGGCATTATTTAGCTTTGGTCTCATAATACTATTTAGAAGGTTCTTAAGTAAGAAAGTACAAATTACTCCCAACTTTTGGCCATAATTATTTGCTTTTTATTTCGTCATTCTCACACATTTTTACATACATGCCTAGCTATTTTGGCACTTTCCCATCATTTTAACCTAAACTGGGGCTCCCAGACCTATACTGGGGCACCTCAAGGTGCCCCGGTCCTTGTTTTACTTTCCTGCCTCTTTTTGGGCTCTTTCTAGCTATTTTTTGTCCTTATCTTTTTCTTAGTCGCCATGTCGGGATTAATTACAAAATTAGAGCAAGAGAACCCTATAAATATAAAGTTATGATACCATAATGAGGGTCCTAACATCACTTACTACTATCACTCCATCTAGAGTTACATCCATTGCATCACTTGCATCCACATAGTTCCATGCATCAAGGCTAGGAGATCTACATCAACACACACTTCATAGGGGGATTCTATTCTATTCCATGCACATATACTATTACATTTTCTACATTTAGTTATTTCTCGCTACTTCACAAAGTGTGACTGGCACAAGAGCACCTAGGGCACGACATGCACACATACACCAAAACTACATTTAGGTCTAAAATGTAGTGCAATGCTCATTTTATTAAGCCCACTATTGTGGCAGTTGAGGTCATTCTCAACCCATTCCTTTTCATCTTTAATTTTTTATGGTTTTGATACTTCTCTTGTCTCTTGCAGACCTTCAACTTCATCTTGCTACATTTGGTACATTTGGCGCGATTTAAGCGATCCAAAGACATGAAATGAAGGTTACAAAGCATCTTCTGACCCAGAAAGAACCATGTTCCGAGATTTTTCAAAGACTAGGGCACATATTCTTCCATACCAAGGCACCCCAAGGTGCCCCAGTACCCTCCTGGGTGCTCCAATCTGCTCAGATCTTCCACATCCACTTTTTTTGGGACCTCTATGCAGTCGTTCCAGCTTCTGTGTTTTCCTGTCAGACCTGTGATAGTGATGTCATCCATAATCAACTGAGTTCATTCCTTACCTTCTTATTGCATATTAGGGTTTTATTTCTACTAGTTCAATCATTTAATAATTTTAGTCACTTCATATTACTTTAGTGCATTTATTTACAGCGTTTATGTTTTCCTAGATTAGATTAACTATTATTACATTTCCCCCATTTTAGTTAATTTTAGTTAATCGGTGGTGTGGGTTCTGAATTTTGGAGGGGGAGATGTAATGTCAACATATAAGTCACCAAACTGAAATAAAATGCAAACACTAAAGTTAACTTTAAGAGGAGGAAGCATGTAGTGATGTTAGTGCTAATACATGTGGGATTTTTGTGCATGCTACTAATGACAAAAGTATTGAGGCCTCCCCTCTTTATTAGACCCCCATTTTTGACAACATTGATCTCATGAGATTAGGTGCAATTATAAAAATTGGTCTCCTTTTAACATATCTATTTTGGTTGATCATATTTTCCCTCATGAGCACCTTAATATTTGAATTGTAATTATTGCTATACTCACATAAAATTCATATTATTCACATGTTTTCTTCTGCATATCTGCTCACTGCGCAAAAATAACTGCGGAATCAAGGTAACGAATTAGGTATATTTGGGTTTATAAAGCAAAAGTATCAAAATTGAACTTCAAATTTTACAAACCATAAGTCTCAGAAATTCAATTTCCAAAATTCTAACTCGGATGGTCACTATATTGTTTGTACCTGTTTTGATTCGTTCGAGTCTATCTACCTTTGTAGGAGGCCCATCGTAAACAGGTTCAATGGAAAGTACTAGATAATTATACTTTACTTCTTCTCCTAGGGTAATCACCACAAATTCTTCCAAGCACCGCCACTTTTTATAGTGGATGTTAAAATCTTATCAATATTCAAATACTTGTGCAAAAAAATAGAACTTAACCCAAAATATGGCTTTACCATGCACCTCAACTTTACCCAAAACATGGCTTTACCATGCACCTCAATTTTGCCCATGGGATCTCAAAATTGTCCTTTCTATTATATATGTAAATCACGGTGAATAAAAGATACATATGATTTTCCTAATCAATTATTTGATTTTATTTTATCATTATATTTCTTCTATGAAAAAACAAGTAAGATATGGCATACTAGATCTATAAGCATGGCATTTGCATAGTTTTCCGGGCCTTGACAACATTGGCACCTGCAATTCCACCTCTTACAACAACCATGTGTTTCTTTTCCACATCTACCATGAAAGCTATTTAGTGTGTATACTTCTTGTACCAAAATTCACCGTGTATAGTTCTTGAAATCAAGCATGACATTTGCAGTGTTCTTCCGAGATGAAAAAATTACTTGAAGCTCAAGCTAAGCCAAACAACGAGAGACGAGATACATGATAGAAGATATGGAAATTTTTAATGAGGTTCAAAATAAACCACGTGTCCTTCATGCATTCATCATCCTTGCATCCACCACCCCATCGCCATACAAAAATTAAGACACCTAATGGTTGAACATCTCCCTTAAAATGCTACTACAAAATGAAACATACAAAAGTGTGTGTGTGTGTGCGCGCGCGCGCGTGTGTGCGTATGTGCGGCGTGCGTGCGTGCGTGTGTAATTTTTCTTTTGTTTTGTGTAATATGGATAAAGTATTTATATGTCGAAGGCGTGTCTAGAGTTAGCCCACCCTATTCTTACACCATCATCGATAACATAATATTATTCACTGTGTTGTTTTTTCCTCTAGCTATTTACCGTGCACAAGTGTCTCTTCGTTGTATGTTTTTCCCTCTATTTAATTGGACCCATCTTGGCCACCACCGAACACTTTCGCTACACTAATAATGAAACTACTCTCTTCTTGGTGGGGAATATTTTGGTGCTAATGTTGTGCCACAACGATGCCTTTCTCAAATGTGTTTTCTGGTGGTGGTGAAGATGCTTGGAAGGTCATGGGTTACAATACCTTTCAAGATAGCCACAACATTTTTCCTTCAGTGCTTGGGAGGAATTCACAGTGGCTGTGACATTTCATCCATGACATGGATCATTTATTCCCTCACACAAATCGTGCGCCACTCTGACACCATCTAAGTCAACAGTATAGGCATGACATCCACCCTTTTAGGGACTTTGGTGAGCGCCACTCTGAGACCAACTTAGTCGAGATTACAGGTGTAGCATCCACCATTTTATGGCTTCTGGTAATAAGCTCAATTGTAACATTTCCACTGGTTCGCCACTTACACCATAATGTCTTCGAAGGATTCCATTGTTTCACCAGCTGGACTTCCCTCGCTTTGCTTTAGGTTTTCATCTTATTGATCACATCTTATAATCCTATCGACAACTCCTACAAACTTCGTGGTTCGGCTCTGGAAAAGAAGCACGGATTCTGGTTCGTGCTAATCATCACCATGCTCATGGATTTTCTGACGGTCGTTCATGTTGCAACCTTTTCCAGAAGAGGTGTATGCCATTTCAGTGGTGAAAGAAATAGAGAAAAACTTCAAAGATGATATAGTAAAACAGATAAATATATATACTTCAGAAAAGTGGATAATTCATGACATGACAGTATCGGGTCATCTAAATGTGCAGGAAATGACAGTGGAAGCAGTGAAAAAGTGGGGGCGGAAGTAGTGATAGTGATAGACTAATCCGAACGATAGCAGGGACATGGTGAATGGATGCAAAGCCACAAGAATTCCATCTTTTGGCCTCATCTCGGATTCTTAAAATTCTTTATTTTGGTCACACTATAACAAAATGAATTACAAGATCAAATGCAATGCAATGCAATGTTGGAACTATAATAATAATTGTTGTTATGGAATAAGTAGAGGAGGTGGGTATGGATGTACATGCAAAGTATCTCAAATCACTTGGGAACATTGTTTGCAATGGATTCATTAATGCTCCTTTTAATATTTATCACGTCTAAGGCGTGTTTACAGTCAGGATATCTTATATGGATTAAACTCATCTATCTTTGACACCACCGTCAATGACATAATATTATTTATAGTGTTGTGCTTGTTTTTAGCTGGGAACTTTTAGGCTTATGAGAAGGCAATGCATGGCTAGCTAATCCTTTGTTGTTGTCGACAGACGGGGCCATGTTTTGTGTCTAGTTTTTCTCCCACCTCATGAAGGTTTTTGACATTTTTTCCCCTCATGTAGCTAACACGTGTCCAATCCAACTAGCTCACATTTGCTAGCGTGTTGTCAACTTTTGCGCAAGGAATGTGTTCCAGACTTGTACATTGCATGGTACACTTTAATGGTTTTATAAGTGAAAATTCCTCCTAGTAAATCAAAGAAATATTTTCTCTTAAAAACATTAGAAATCATATGGAGACTCAGTGTAAAACTTTCGATCCTACAAATGAAATCTACCTCTCACTCATATGACCAACCAATGGGGGAGCTACATTATTGATGATTGTCCATGCATCACATGTTTTCCTACAATTAGACGCCAAAAAGTTTGGAAATCCTATTTTATGGTGGTCATCATGTGTCACCATTGGATAACCCATAGCGCATGCTGAGAATGGTTGTCCTCCATGCCAATTAAAGTATAGATAACTTCCATGGATGAAGGACATGAGCACCATTTCTTCCCAATCCACAAACAAGGAACATGGTTTGTTGTATTCAGGAGGTTGGGTTTCGAACCTCGAACCTGTTTGAATTACCCCATTTTTTATTTTGACCCCTTTAAGTGCAAATTACACTCACATGACAAATGCAAGTTAGATGGAGGTGATAAAGTGGAGCACAAATTATTCATTACCCAAATAGTTTTCTAAATACCCAAAAAAACAAGTGCTAAAATTACAAACAACTATTGACATTGACAATATTGATCAACTACTTCTTTCCTTCTAAGATATCTCCAAAATACATTGTCTCGATGTCATGCACAACGCATCTCCTTTCTCCTTTTGATGATTGAATAAAAAGGCACGTGGTTGTAGGAAAGAAGAGTTTTGCATTGGTTCCCCCAATGTTTTTTCCCGTCCTTCAAATTATCCTCCCTCAAACCTCTTCTTCATCACCCATCTTCCCCCTTCACCTTTTCAGCCACTCCAATTTCACTTCTTTGATGCATCCTCTTTGGTGTTTCCATCATAAATTTCACGTATGATTGCTAGCTAGGCAAAGATCACGCCAATTCAAGCTACTTTGATGTGGCAAAATGGGCACATCAATTACAACTAGACTATCATATGGATGACTCATATGCATTCGTACATCAACAATCACAAAAATAAAATCGATGTCGTCTATTTTTTTGGCTTGGATATGATATTGATTAAATTTTCACCATTCATCAACTCTTATTGGTTGAATTTACATCCAAAGGGTAGAAAATAGGTGCAGTTGAATGTTGATACAAGGTGTAGATGTAAGGTTTAAATGTCATTGATATTATGTTGACTTTCATGTCAATAGAATCTTAATTTGAATACGATAAGTTTATATATAAATAATTACTCCAAAATATGTTTGAAAAAATGAGAGGAACACATAGAGAACATCCATAGAGAAGTTATAAAAAGAATTTATATATTTTTGAAGCATCCATATATTAAAATTCAGATTCCAAGCATATAGAAGAATATTAAGTTTAGTAGTTTCGATCATGGAAATATGAGTATTGAGATATTTGGTATAAAATATTGCTTGTTAAATGTATTATATTTGTTCAAGTTGATTGAAAATTTCTTCACTTGTAGTTGAGTGGTTGATAACTATTAAGCAAGCTCAACTTGTCTCTAGTTTATAATGTCTCAAAACACTTTTTTTTCTTACACATTAATCGTAAACTAGAGGTTAGATTGGTGCTTTAGAGAAGGAGGTTGAATTCCTCGTAATTCACTACCAAGCCCAAGCAAATGAGTGAAGCTTTTCCAAACTAGGGCATGAGGATCATGTTCACAAGTCGAGTTCACATCTCAAAAGAATTACCAATTTTCTAAAAATTAAACATTTTTTTGGGCTCTGGTTGAACTCTACAATTTGGGTTTATTTGCATGAAATTGGTCAACATAGTTTTTAGTCCTATTTTTTGGGAATTGTTAGTTTTACCTTCTAGACCTATTTTACAATGTCCAACATTGACAAGTGACTTCTACCTTTAGATCCAACATATTAATATTTTTACACTAATTTATCAAGTATCTTAGTTATTATCCTGCCGAAGGTAGGTACATATAGGTTTCACTTTGCTATTATGTTTTCATACGCCAACAAACCATGCTATCCCATGTGGAAAATCTAATTTCTATCTTTAATGTTTTCTAAAATTGTGCAAGAAAAATTTTCAGAATATTCCTCTCCTCTTTATTGGAGAATATTCCATTATTTTACTTCAGACTATAGTTTTGATGATAGAAAAATATAAGAAATCTTTTTGTTACCTTCTTTGGCAAAAATGAGGCATAAAATTTTACTCTTTTAACTATGTATTTAACCAAAATAAATCTGACATGAGATTTAGGCATTAATAAAATTGTAATGATTTGACCTTTCATATTAATTTTTTTACAAATGCAATCATTTTCTGCCATGTGGAATATTTTGGATCTTTGACTATAGTTTATGCAATAATAACAATTGTTTTTCAAAAAATTGAAAAATTATTTATCTGTGAATCGACTCAATGTTAGCCTCTTCCCTTTATTCTTCACCTAAAACAAGGCAATTTTTATTCGTTTGCTAAAAAATATTAATGAAGCCGCCACCATTGCCATACATGGTGATTAATATTTTTACATGTTCCATTAATATATACATTGTTTGTATTTAATGACTTTCTTTTTTTGACACTTCCAACACTAATCAAAATTAATGTTTGTCGACTTGTGTCATTTCAAACAATATGCATCCCTACTTTCTTTGTATGCTCGCAATTTGTCCTTATTGGCCTTATTTGGCACTCTTGGACATAGTTGATGGCATTCCCGGCTCCCTCCTCTTCTCTGAATCAAGTTAAAAAAACATATTGTGACTCAGTTCATAAAACTTTATTGGCTAGTAATGAATTCCCATCAGATCCAAATCGTTGCGAGATGAAAACCACCATTGCACAAAAACACCATGAATTCATGGTAGATTCATATTGTACCCACCTATTCTAAGGCCCAAATCCCTTTAATGGCATGCTTTAGATGTCTAGAACTAGATATTCTTGTAGACAATTTGTTAGCATGAAATATATACCTGCAAACAAAAGATAATGAGCTTAACCGCATGAGTTAAGTGGGGCAGTTTACAAACACAAAACTCCTCAAAACTGGTACATAACTAACATCTATATATTTCTTGTTTATGCAGATACATTTACATGGATATTAGCATCTCTATATTTATTCTTTATGCAGGTAAATTTCTAGGGACATTAGGGCCATTTGATATTTCTCATATAAGTAACTTGCTTTTGGTCATACATAGAAATTAGTAATACTTATTGATTTGTTGACATTGGCATGACATTGTGTGCACTCCACTACAAATTCAACTTGCAAAGATCTCATTGTTGAACAAATCTAAATTATAAACTAAAATGCAGATACAATGGCTTCTTTCATGTCAAAATAGAATAGATATTTCTATTGTTGACACCAACAGTCCAACGAATTGCCCGTATGTATTTTTAGTTGTAGGTACAATCTCCATTGCTCACGGGATGCGTAGACTCTTAGCATTGGCTAGAATCATCATGAATGTCTCTTTATTCCTAATATGGTACTTATTTTCTAATTGTCATAGGAAAAAGAGCTTGTTTGTAAAATTTGACATTTCAAAACTTTGATCTATAGGGTAGAGCTGGGAGAATTCACTTGTAGCCAATGGGAAAGTTTAAAATTTACATTTTTATCTCTCGGTTCTTGTGCTTCCTCTGCAGATAGGAAATCTGGTTATTATCACATCTAGCAAAAATGTATAGCGTAAAACTAGAAGATGAGTATTTTTGGTAGCTAGAAGTGAATTGTTTGCCCAATGCTAGGCACTTTGTGATGTTTTTTTAATTATTGGTAAATAGTTTTTTGAAAGGGACTATACCCTTTTACAACAATGCTCAAAAGCAAAATTTAACCCCAGAAAGCCCAACAAAAGAAAACAGCCAAGAACCAGCAAAAACAAAGTAGCTGCTTCAAAATAGCTAAAAAACTTACTTACAAAGAACATTAGCCTACCAAAGAATCAAAGGTAATGCGGTTGGCCATTTTCCCATATGTAACAATAATAGCACTAACAACGACCAGAATCAAACCTTGTTCGGAGTGGTGGGGGGTTTAGATTTGACATTTCCCTTCTTCTTCTGATCAACCACTGTCCATTCAAGATTTCTGCATCCAATGCAAATGAAGCATCTGCGCATGGACTTGATGTGTATATGTGACCCATAGGAAGGGGGGCCGAAACTTCCTTAAACACTAAATCAACAATCTGTGGAGGATAGTCTGTAGGTAGTTTCACTATGTTGGCCTGTGAATCAACCATTACGGGTGAGTCAACATGCAAGGGGGCACTAGAATCCTCAGCCGGATCTGAGTCAATTGTGAGATGTTCAGGAAGTGAATCCTTCCACCAAGCAGCTTTGGTCTTTCATTTGGAATGTTCACAATCGTTTGTAACATGACCAGTTTGGAAGCAATGCCAACATCTGAAGGCAAGTCTCTCATAGTCAATCCTTTGTATCCAGAGCCTTTCTCCAATCTGAAGATTGATTTCTGCTGGTAAGGGTTTGGAGGTATCAATATCAACCAGGATACGAGCAAACGTAGTATGTGTTTGAATGGAGGTCTTACCATCAACTGCCACACATGATCCAAGAGTATCACCTATAGCAATGAGACAAGATCTGTTCCAAAGTTGTAACGGAAGTCCTGGTAAACGAACCCAAATCGGGTAGGTATCAAAAGACTCCTTTAATGGGTCGAAGGACGGATACCATGGTTTGGACATCAGCCCATGTTCCCCCCAAACCCAATGCTAGCTAAAGATTAAATCCCTATCAACTGGGGTTTCAAAGACTGCAATGAAGTAAGCTTTAGCACAGGGATAAAGCTCAATCTTACCTTGTATTTTTTCTCTCCATCTCTGGGCTATCCATTCATGGAGCTGAGAAAGCTTAGGCCAAAATTTATGGAATCTGCATATGAGACCCAGCTGAGAGAGATTTTCCTCTTCCTTAAGAATTTTTTTAAGTAGATCCTCCCCGATTTTCAGCGTCGGGACCTCCTGAGAGGGTTTCAAGAGCTCATTTCTGGTACTCTCCTTTTGTTTGGAGACCACTAAAGCATAAGAAGTGGACTTAGCTCCACCAGAGGTTCTGTGCGACCACTTTTCGAGGCACTTTGTGATGTTTGTAAAATGTGATCTGCAACAATTATGTACCCAGTCCACAATTGTTACTTTTTAAGTTTATTTTTTCTATAATTTAGAAGACATTAATTTACATGAAATCACATATCTTGTAGTTGTCGGACTCAATACCGTACTCTTTCATCGTGAACTTGGAGAGCAACAACAATGTAAGATCTTAGTTTGTTTATATATATATATATATATATTTATATATATCTTTTTATATATAGCAATTATTAATCAACTCTTTTTTGAGCAATTCTTAATCAACTCTTACTATGAATCTCTTTGTAATTTCATCTTGGTTTTTATGTGCTTATTTTGTTTTTTTGCAATTATTTGTTTGCTCTAGATAACATTGTAACACAATTCTTGGCAATGTCATAGTCTTCACTCGATGTTAATCAAATTGTTTTTGCAAATAGTATGAGCTATGGAACATATATATGACCAGGAGCAGCTTAGATAGTCCTTTAATGATAAATATAATACATTTTTTAGTCTGTGAGACTTAACATATGACTCGAATTTGTTCATTGCCAATCTACAACTAAAACAGAGTCCTCCAAAATGTAATGCATGTATTTTTTTCTTCTATTCAGAATATGTGATATGTTTCCATAAACTACTATGTGTATGTATATACCATTTTCTTTTGCTTTGCATAAGTACTTTTTAAGCATCTTTAAAAATACTTCTTTAAGATGAAGTTGTGAGTTGCATGTATACACATGCACCACCAAGAATATCTTAGGCTTTTTGGAGAGTAGATGGATAGCTAACTCAAAAAAATAGTCAATTGAAGTTAAAAAGACACCACCTAGGTAGGTTTCTAATCTACATTCCATATTTCATTTTTTTTTACAAGGTTATGATTTCAGAAATGCTACCAAGAAAAAGGGGCACCAAGTCATTGGTAGTTGTAGCATCCAAGACAAAGGCAGGGTCGTGCAAGTCATCAAATGCACTACAAAATGGAAAAGTGAATGTTAGTGTGCACAAAGGAAAAGTGAATGTTAGTGTGCACAAAGCGAATGATGTTAGTGTGCACAAAGTGAATGTTAGTCTTTCTTCATAATGTGCTTCTTACCTAATAAATGCAGATGGAGCACTAAGCTACATCCAAGCACAACAATGTCAAATGGTCTTTTTCTCACTAGTGCTACTAATATTTTCAACCGAAACCCTCAATGCGGCTCTTTTTGAGTTTAATGTGTTTTCAACACGCAAATTTAAGTTAGTCAATGTTTGAAACACTACTGTAAATGAACAACTTTCTAAATAGTTATCAGAAAAATCCCTTAATTCCTGATGTTTTGCATTTCTATATATTTGGTTACGATCTTCATGTTTTATTATAAGATTGTATTGTTCTTTCTAATTTTTTCTTAGTTACATAACCCAAACATTTATGGCTTTCTTTCATTTAAATTACGTTATTTCATTCTTTATGATTATGAATTGGTTATTACATCTCTAGCTTCTTTATAGTACGCTTTCCAATTCTTTTTCAAGATACATGCTAAAACATACTGGCTCCCACATCCCACCTAGCCAATTATTGATGAAATATCCTTTCCCACCTTCACATGATTCCTCTTCTTTTAATAGAAACAATAATCAAGAACTAATTAAGTTTACATTGAAAGGAAATGGTTAGAAATTTTCCAAAATTGCATACGCATTTACTCATAAAATACAACCACATCATCAAATCAATTCTTTCACTAAAATACATTTGCTTCGGTGGGATTTGCTATTTCATGACCTTGTTTGATATCGCTATCCGCTATACCGATATGATTTCCTCTTTTACACAATTGACCCTGAAATTAAACATAAGTGTTTTTCATAATTTTAACTCATGAGTTCAATAAATTAAACATTTAAATTTGACAATTGTTTATATGTTTTTCATGTTTTTAAACGCAAAATGCCTACAAAAATTTGGGACCACACACTCTTCCAACTTGCCGAAAGCTACCATTTTTTTATATTGCTCAGGGCGGGGATTACACGCAAGTTGCAACCACATCGTAGTTTATAAAATTTCTTTAATGCCAACTTTTATCTTCTTCTGTTTAAACGTAGTCCCCCTTTGCCGACAGAAGCATTTCAATTTTGGAGGTTGTTACTTAACGTGTTTGTGCCAACAAAATCTCCAAGCCGGATGGGAATATTTCCCTCTGTCTTGCCCGTAAAAATGTGATTTAAGAATAGAAATACAGCTTCCTACTACATGGTATGTGATTGCAAGACCGTCCATAATGTCTACCTCCCTGCAATCTTATGTTGATCTCCCTCTCATTGACATCTCCCAATTTCCATCGGAATTCCAATATGGAGGACTTAAACACCTTCAATATCATCCCCAGATAGCTGCATTAACAGAAGGCTGCACAGAATGGGGATTCTTCGCCATTGTAAACCATGGAATTCCAGTTGATCTTTTCCAGGATCTGGAGTCCGTGGTCCGCGAACTGTTTGCAGAGAGTGAAGAAAGAGCACCCACTTCTAACCGGGCAAAGGGCTACTTTCTTACGCCGTGGATGGAGAGCTTCTCCATGTCCGACTTGCCTGATTCACATTCATATGCAGTCCCAGAAGTGTCCCTTAAAATATATCCCACAGAGGGAAATTCAAGGTACGCTTTCCATTTTCTTGTTCAGATTACGGTTTATGTTTTCTAGTATCTTTGATTCATTAAGATTAGTCTATCTACAAATTAGATATGTCACTAAGTTGAATCCTTGAAAGCTAGGGGATGAAGCCCTAGCGAGACTAGTCAACTGCCTAGGGTACTAGAAGTGCCCCTAAATTTAAAGATTTTTATTATTTTTTGTTATTATTAAAATTTAATATTAATGTTTTTATCTGAAATCAATGTTAATTGACTCTTTTATTGATATTATTATAAAATAACATAAATTTTATACATATACATTGAAATGTATTACAATATTTTTGTTAGTAAAAATGCATATGCATATTTTTAAGATCATACAATAATGTTGGTATTGTCACTCATTTTCTAATGTAGCTCTTGAAAATTAAGGGGTGTACATTTTTCTTAGAAAAGGTTTATGTATTTTTCATAATGTTACTAGTGTAGCTAGTAGAGGTAAGTATAATTGAAGGAAAGAATTATTTAATTCTCTATTCTTAATATATTGGGTGGAATGCCTCTTTTTATATAGTAATTAGTACACCTATTCTAAATTCCACTCTTCACAAAACTATGGGAGTTACCTAAGAATTTTTATTGCTTTGCAAAAAAATGGTGTTTTGTTCATTTGAGTCCTATCACCTACTTGATATTGGTAAATAAGACGAGTAACCAACCTTGTATAAAAAATATATTTTTGCATTCTAAACACCTCCTGTGATTAATTCTCTCCATCCATGGATTATTACTTGTCCTTATTTGATAATTTTATAGGATATTTGTATTTCTTTTGTATACCAATTTATCTAAATTAGTGATTTATTATGATTCTTATGCAAATTTTAAAATATGATAATGTACATAACTTTTATTTATTTATTTGATGGGAAAAAATTATTAACTAAAATTATAATAAGGGAATCCACTTCAATTATTGTTTAGGGTGTTCATAACCTTTAATTCGGCTTTGGTTGTAAGAATTAAATTGTAATGTTATGTGGCGGGGACACAATTCAAACGTATCTTTCGTATATGGAAGATCTTACACGTAGAATCAAGAAAAATCGTTATTGCAAGCCTAGGTTTGGAGGTGGATACATTCTACCAATCTGATTTTGAACAATGTAGAGCTTCCTTGCGTGTAAACCACTATTTCTCCGATGGAAAATCCAGAGAAGATGAGCAAGAAGTTCTCGTATGGGCATACCGATGTCAATTGCTTTACAATTCTTTACCAAGACAATAAAGGGGGCCTCCAGATTCGATCAAAGGAAGGGGAATGGATGAATGTGAAGCCTCACTCACATTCACTTGTTGTGAATGTTGGTGACTGCCTAAAGGTTTACAATTCTTATAGAATAAGTCCATTTTTGTAATTCATAATTTAAGGGGACAATCTATTAGTTTATTGACAATTTATTAGTTTGTCGATAATTTAACTTGTTAGCATATGTGAAGTTTAGGTAGATTGTCGCTAAATAGAATTAAATTGAGTGCAGGCATGGAGCAATGGCAAGTATCGCAGTGCCGAACATCGGGCTGTTTGTAAAGGCTGGACGGATCGATTTTCACTTCCCTATTTTGTGACTTTTCCAGACGACAAAAAATATGGGCACCAGCAGAACTTATAGACCACCAACATGCCCGACGTTACAGGTCTTTCATATACTCACAATTTAAGGATGACTTCCTCAATAGCTTAGACTTCAAAGAGAAAAACCTCTTCCATTTTTCGAGCGATATGCAGGCCTGTAACTGTGTAATGGATCGATGGCTCACTGTATGGGAATAAGTCGCAATGTCATAGCACCAATAATTATGTAAACAAAGCCAAATGGTTCCTACAGATCTCTTATTTGAGGAAGAACTGCATTATCATGGTACAAGAATACGTAAACATCATGTTCATAAAACTAATTTTACAACTTTTAAACATCTTTTTAATTTTTCTTATGCACCGCTCCGCTCGTTAGTATGGCTGGTAAACTCATATTCAGCATGTATTTAATATATAATTTTTTCATTCTGGTTTTTCTTTTTGGGAAACTCTGATTTAAAATAATAAATTTAAGATGGAATAAAAACTACTTGGAATTCAAAACTTTACATGATTGTAAGTTGTAGTATATTGATATTTAATAGATGTGAGTTTTACAAGTCAAGATATGATTACTTGATTTACATTACTAGTAATCGTATTTGAACAATACAATGGATATGCTTAAAGGAAGCATCAAATTAGAAACAATGTAAGAGGAAGTGCGGAGATGAAGAAGAGCATATAGGGAGGAGAGTTAGATGGGAAGAAAAATTGTTGGGAGGAAAGAAAGGGGTCCTCTTATTTCTTTTGATAAGTCACTTATGGACCTTGTGTCATTCATGTGAGAAGTTGGAAGGAGAAAGGGGATATGATGTAAAATCCTTGAGGCAACATACTCTAGAAAAAGCTCAAAGTAATCCCTTGTTAAATAATCCCAATGTGAAAGACAACTTTTCCGTTGATAAATTTGTTATCGCTAAGGTTTCAACACACAACCTAACATTGTTCTTATTATTTTCTCGGTTTTAAGTGAAACTCGCATCTTTTTTTTTACCATACTCTCAACCGAGCATTTTCTCAGGAACTTGAACTACCACCGATGGATGGTTTGTAGTCCGGAAAGGAAGGAAACAATTGAGGGTATAGAAGAAATATTTTCACAATTCTTCCATTTCACGTTACTTTTCTTTCTTGTGTTTATGTCGTGGTTGTAATGAATGATTGCTTACACAAGAAAATGGCAAAGGTGCATGATGCATCTACAATGAAGGACATATGGCAAAATTTGTTGACATTGAGATCTTTAGTACATACCATGTACACCATCATACTTCCTTCAATAAATAAATGTAAAAAATGGATTCATTTTTACTTTGGTTATTCATGATATTAGTTGTCATCCAAATATGTGTCTTAAAACTATTCGGAGTTGTCTATGATATGCGACTTGAAATCGCTTCAAACTAACATCCAATGTGAGACCTCAAATTGAACAACAATATTTTTTAGTCTAATGTATCATGTAACTATAATTTTGATAAAAGGAATGTTTTTCCACCTTTTTGGTTATGCGAGAAAACAATAGGCACTAGGACTCATATTTGGTCGCACACCATTTTGTTAAATCTAGTGAAGAAAGAAGCGAGAACTTATCGTGGAATTCACCATATAGAAATAACAAATTTATTATCCAAAGGATTTAGGATTTACTTCTTGGATAATGTTTGTAATGGGTCCTCATGCATGGTAGGATGCTTGCACAATGGAAGAAAATTCAGATATGATCTAATAGGTGAATCCAAGATATTTTTTCAATGCAATGTTTGTTGAATATTAAATCTATCTCGATAGCCACCAACCAAAAAAAAATGTTTTTTTGATGGTTTTCTAACTTTTTCAAGATTACAACAATTACATTAATTTTTCTTTTAATAATATGAATGTTGAACAACAATAAAAATTTGTTAACATAATGAAAATAGAAAGTAATGTAGAATAGAAAAGCATGGTTTATTAAGAACATATTTTAACACAAACTATTAGGTCGAAAAATTCGATAACTTTAAATATTATTAATAAAATGTAATCAAATTTTTGGGGACATTAACTCCCATCACACAACTAATCAAAATA